>CM068719.1:14194439-14794439 GCA_035079005.1 Fraxinus americana | reverse complement strand
GGGCAATGGGAAGTGATCTTTTCTAGTGGCGTTATTCAGCTTCCTGTAATCCATGCACACTTTCCATCCCGTTATTAAACGTGTTGGTATCAGTTTGTTGTTCTCGTTCTTCTCCACCATAATTCTACCCTTTTTAGGCACCATATGTACTGGACTACCCAAGAACTATTTGAAATGGGGTAGACAATTCCTGCATCGAGCAATTTCAGCACTTCTTTTCTTACTACTTTCTTCAGAGTTGGATTCAATCTGCACTGCCCATCCACCGATGGCTTAGAATCGTCCTCCATCAAGATTTTGTGCATACAAAGAGTGAGACTGATTTCCCAAATATTAGCTATACCCCATCCAATTGCAGTCTTATGCTCCCGAAGTATCCCCAATAACTTAGTTTCCTCTGCATTTGTGATGTCATTAGCAATGATCGCTGGCAAGGTCGAAGACTCCCCAAATATAAATAACGGAGATGTGATGGTAAGGATTTTGACTCCAAAGTCGATGCTTTCACCACTGATGGTACTGGTGGTATGGGATTGGAACCAAGAGACTCATATTGCTAGTGTCTCTGTCCAATTGGTTGTTCAGCTAAACTCATTGTGCATTCTGTTCCTTCTGATTCTACTCCTTCAAATTGTGCGCTGCCTATATCACGATCATTTTCTGGATGTGTTGCATGAAATATATATGTCACCAGCTCATCAACATCATCCACCTGTCAGCAAGTATCTAAAGTCAACGGGTGTTTCATTGCTTTGAACATGTTGAAAATGACTTGTTCATTATGCATTCGAAGAATCATTTTTATCAAAAACATCAATCAAAGCTCGCCCAAGATAAGAGGAATGTTTGAATCCTCTTCCATGTCAAGTATAATGAAGTCAGCCGGGAAGATGAATTTGTCAACCTTGACAAGCACATCTTCAACGATCCCCTTTGGCCTTTTAATAGAGCGATCAACAAGTTGTAAGAAAATTGTTGTAGGTTTACCTTCCCCCAATCCAAGATACCTGTACACAGAAAGTAGCATCAAATTAACACTAGTACCTAAATCACATAAAGAATTCTAAAAAAACCTAGAACCAATTGTGCACGGTATAGTGAAACTCCCTGAATCCTTTAATTTAGAAGGTAGCTTCTTTAGGAGGATCGCATTGCATTCCTCGTTCAAGCAAACAGTCTCATGCTCTTCACGTTTTCTCTTGTTAGCCTGGATCTCTTTCAGAAATTTTGCATAACTAGGCATCTGTGCAATTGCTTCTGCAAACAGGATGTTAATATGTAGTTTCTTAAAAATTTCAGTAAATTTTGAGAATTGCTTGTCTAACTTCCTCTTCTGCAATCGTTGAGGAAAATGAATTGGTGGCACATAGGTTTTGTCAAGATTTGGTGCTCTGACTGTGGCTGATTCTTCTTTTTCTTCATTTTTATTTTCATGTGTTACAAATTTTTCTTTCTCCGGCACCCCTTCGACTTCTACCTCTTTCTCTCGTCTGTCTGGGGCGTTACAGTATGGCCCAATTGGTACCAGGATCAACTTAAGTCTCCTATATGATGGAGGTCTTGTGTTCGAATCCTGAGGGACGCGTCAGAAATTCGTGAGGGGTAAGATGAGCCTAATCTCTCCCAAAGCGGACAGTACGTACGATATGATAACGATTTCGGCGCTACGTCGAGTCGTTACAAATATCATTTTAAAAGTTATTTTTATATTTGATCGAAACATTTTATTAAAATAACTTTTAGTGCACAAAATAGTTTTTTTAATTAATAAAAAGGTTTTTGAGCTTAAAATATTCATTGCTAAATATTAAAGTAGTAGTACATTTACGTTTGATCTAAAAAAGCCGTACTTCTTGATATTTCTTTGGCTTGTAGGCTCTCGTCATGAATGATCTTATCTTGATTGTTTGGATTATTTGACTTCGACTTAGTCTTCTTTGTGAGTCAGATTGATGATAGCCTTGGATCTTTTGATGACCATCAATCAAATTTTCATTGAATGCTTTGAAAAACTATAATCACTTAAATTCAATTTGTATGTAAACAAAATTAACTTGTTTGTTATAATCAAAATTTTAAGGTCATAATCAACCATAGGTAAACAAAAACTTATAAGTTGTTCTCTTCATAAGCAACGATGCAAGGAGACAACAATTTTCAAGAATGTTGATGTTTAACATTTTTTGCTTCTTTAGAAGTGTGAAATCAAAAGATTTAATAGATTTAAAAAAAACTTATAGATTCAATATACATCCAATCTCGCAAAATACAAATAAAATTTTAAAAATAAATTTATTGAACATAAAACTTAGAGGAATTGAAGGAGTTCATATTTGCTATACAAGAGAACTTCAAGTATGCGGCTTATAAATCTCAAAATGCATGATGATATTTTATATAATCTTATAAATAAGAAGAACAATCGTACTGATAATGATTATAAACTAGAGAGAAAATATAAGAAAATAGGGAGAGTCAACATACTTACATATATTTTATTGAGAGCCAGAATCTTATATTTATAGGAAATAATTTAGGTTGTAGGGAAACAATAGTCATAATACTTAGGGTTATAGGGATACAATGATCATTCACGAATTAATATTTAATTTACAGCAATTGTACGATAATTAGCAGTTGATTCTTTAGTATCTATTGACTTAAAATCATCATAAAACTAGATAGTTATGCCACATGACTACCTAGTATTATCTTAATTAGATGCTTGTCCTTAGTGGTTGAGATTATATTTCGTGTTAGTTATTAGATTTTGCTAGTTTGGAAGTCTTTTGATTTTCTTTTATAGAGTTTTACTACAATAAATCTTGTGTTTGTGTTTAGTTTGTGTCTTCCATGGGAGGTGTGAAGTAGAAAATCTCCTTCCTCTTAGGCATGAATTCCGAAAGTGGTGACTCGGTAAGTTGTATTAACCATCGTACTCCTCCGTCATTATGTCTACATATTGGAGTACGACGAACAAACAGGTCTATACAAGACGTAGCAAAAGCTAAGAGGAAAGAACAAAATCTCATAATAAAATTCTGACTCGTAGATTTTACTCATTAATACCAAGAAAAAGATAACAATTTTGAGAAACTTCTCTGGATTCTTTATTATAATCAAATTCTGCTGAATGACATAAAGCTTACAAGCGAGGAGAACGAAGATACAAACGAGTCACTCAGATCTTTCGAACCATTTTCCATAATCCAGACTAGCTACGACTGTCAATAAAAGGCTAGAAGGCTAATGAATAAATCGTAATTCTTAAACGAATCTGTTAAAAGATAGCCACGAGGAGCCGCCATCTTTCAGTCTCTCAAAAAGACCAAACTACCCCAAATCTTAGAGAAAAATCTATAAATACCCCCTCATTCGAAGATAAACGCATGCAATTCAAATATTCTCTGAAATAAATATTTCCGTTCTAGCTCCAGTTTGAGCACTAAAATTAGTGAATTTAGGAAGTGAAAATTATAGTCGGTGGGCAGAATTTGTTGATCATATTGTATCATGAACAAATTAGAGTCATCTGTGGTATATACTTGAACAAAAGACCATGAAATCTTGTTACATCTAAAAAAGTTTGAAATCTCTGAGATTTGAAATCATGAATCAAACTAAAGAGAAATTGGAGGAGATGAGAGCGTTGGAGGTGGAAATCGAAAAATGTAGTAATTGTCCACTAGATAGTGACATGAATCCTAAAAGATAGAGAGAAAAAACTATTGCAATAGCTTAGGCTGGCATCTCTCCGGTATAGTAGCGCAGCATGTGGAAGAAAATGTCAACTGCTAAAACCATTTAGGAGATGGCTGAAACTTTGAAAGCAATGACAGCAGAGAATACTTCTCTATGGGTGAAGATGGAAGCAAGGCAAGCACGCAAGAGAAATTTGATAAAAATGAAACTAATCATGTTAATAGCGCTTTTTGTGATAATACAGCGTACGGGGGTTTAAAAATCTATGATAGTACGTCGGAAAGGCCACTTAAATAGTGTTGCAAGAGCAGACCTGTAAAAGAAAGATTTTTGAAGGAGGTTACTTCCCAGGATAAGAGGAATAGTCATCGAGAGGGCCGGAGGGCTAAAAGTCTTTTCAATATCTTATATAACACTCATTGGGATGAGAAATATGACGATCAACCTACTAGGTCGTATGAACTAGATGATGATGATGAACACTTACCATTTTCTAGGAAGATCGAGGAGGAACCAATCCCCGATAAGTCTATCTGTCCGATTATGGATAAGTACAGTGACAAAGAAGATCCTATGTACCATTTATGTGAGTACATGACATAAATGTAATTGAAGAAAAAAAGTCACGTACTTAAATGCTAAGGCTTTCATCTTACTTTGAATGAATTTGCCAAACGATGGTATATCAAGTTACCATTAGTTTGATTTGAAGTTGGCAACAGTTAAAACAAGCCTTTCTGGTGGCATTGGCAGGCAGTAGGATCGAGCAAGCCTTGGCTACTAAGCTCAATGACATGCGAGGGAAGAAGGCGAGAGTTGCTTCACCTAGGGAGGTTGGATTGAAATCCATCCGATCATAATAAAATAACTGTAAAGGACAAAAAACACAATGTAGCTGCACAAGTATTTATGAATAAAAATCACGATTCAGTTGTTTCGTTGATATGTCTTGATATTATATTATATGATTTATATCTTACGAGTTACATTACGAAATTATTTACAATCTGGCTCAGCTATAGCAACGACCTCACATAGAGGAATAATATCATATTCTGCAAATTGAAAATGCTCAACATAACAGGGAAAAAACATATGAAGCCCCAGATGCTAACAGGGAAATTTTGGAAGTCAATGTGTCGCTAATATCCTCTTCACAAACTTTTAAAAAATTCATGTTTTATTTAGGATAAATTTTTTTGATAATATCGAGAACTCAATTTCCCCGTTCTACGTGGATTCCTAAAAAAATTTGGCTTCATAAGCCTTTCTTTCAACAATTGTAGACTCCGCAACAGAAAGTCTAATCTCGTTTCTTTTATTGTAAGGAAGTAAGTTCACCGTCTATTCGTTCAAGATGGGCTATGTTATCGAGCCGAGTCAACATTAAATCTTAGGTGAATTTTCTGATATCGACTAAAAGAGCAGCTCCTGCCTTAGCGTATTCCTCGGCCCACGACAAATGATCCTGTATTTTGATTTTTCCTCATCTACCACATTCGGTTTTTTCTAGAGTGTGTTACATTCTTGCTCCAAGGTTTGAAACTTTCTATTCAAACCGTTGAGGGAAAATTCGGGGAACCAAGCTTTATCTGGATCAAATGACTCATTCCAATTCCATTTTCCAATACAAATAAGCGATGCAGAAGTTGTAGTTTCTAAATGCCATGACCTCGAAACCAAAACATCAATAGTGAAGGACTCTCCTGATCCTTACGGAGGGTAGGCTGGGCCTGGGTGATCGAATCCCCACATGAATGTTGCCTGCCCCTCTAGGCTCGCTAGAGCCTAAGCCTTCAATGAAGCACTTCACCGACACTTATAAAGGTTGGCATCAAAACCAATCTGCACTGCTAAGAAAAGAAAAAGGGCATTAAAAGATAATAATAACAATCAATTAAATGCCTGGAACTAGAGACAAATAAATTAGTACATCAACTTACCCACGGCAGTTTAAACACCAAGGTTGTAAAACTTGGAGTTATAGGGATGAAGTAATCTCTCGGCTTTGCGAACCTCAGAAGACAAACGGAGGATAGGGGCCACATCGCAAAGCTTGCTAAGAGTGCGACTGCGAACTAAAAAAGGTGGTTCACCTATACTGATTCACCGCAGTTAGAACATAAAAGTCAAAATAAAAAAGACAAGTAATAAATCAACATTCATAGCACTTGCCATAAGTTCATGGCAGGACAATTGAAGGGTCATGATAATTAGGTTGAAATCCCCAATTACCTCGAATAAAGAAAAAAACTATCTTTCCAATTATACACCTGTTTAGGGGTGATTACTCGTTTTGGGCAAGCCCCGGAGAAATGGGGAGAAAATGAATAATACTCCATTTGAGGGTTCGTAGTATTCCCCAATGGCATGGGATGGTACATTTAACGAAATATATCTGATGAAAACTCCCCAATAGGCATGCGGATCTTCATAACAAAGAGGAACCGGCCAGTTGGGCCCACCCATTTGGAGAAAGCTTGGAAGGAGCCATGCTTAAAGAGAAAAAACTCTCTCTAAAAAGGTGATGAAAGGGGACTCTTAAGCCCTATATACATTGAACGTGTATGAATAGCTATACAATTTGGGGTAGGCAATCTACCATTTGAAACTATACAAGACCTAATTGTAACGATTCGGGTCCCACTTAACGGGCTGTCCCGGCCGTTAGATCGACGACGTACTGTCCTCACTGTACCAACATGGGTCTTTTCAGCATGCTTTGTCCTCACTCGCACGCTCCCCCAGAAAAATTCCCAGGGGGGTCACCTATCATAGAATTGCTCCAAGCCAAGCACGCTTAACTATGGAGTTTCCAACGATGGACTTCCGGAAAAGAAGGTGCACCTTGTGATATGAGTAGTACCTATCAAATCTCTTAAACTTTCTTGGTCTGGGGTATTACAATCACCCTCCGTTAGACTCGCGACATCCTCGTCGCGCTTGATCCATCTGAGGATCTGTTGTCAGGCGTTGGGATTCTAGAGGTGGCTCCTACGAGTTCAAGAGGTGGCTCCCGTCCTATGGCGGAGCACTTTGTCCCGCATAGCACTTAGTTCCCGATTTCCGACTGGCAAACGGCTCTGATACCATTTGTAACGACCCGAGTCCCACCCACTGTAACGCCCCAAAATTTCAAGCATCTTGAGGTGTTACCAAAATAATTTTCATGTATTTAAATGCGGAACTGTAAAATTCATTTCTTTCTAATAAACCAAACATTCATAATTTTAAATACGAATCATAAAATCGTGTCTTCGAAAAACAACTTAAACATTCTCCAACTAATAAATTTGCTAAATAAGGTTATTGGACAAATCAAACTAATAATGAACTTTAAATGGAAAGAAGCAAAACTTAATATTATTCTCGTAGGTGGAAATCCATTGGCAGTCCGCTGCACCATCCCGCCACAGATCCAATCGACCCGAACTTGCCTGTAAAAATTGTAAGAGTGAGTATTTTGAAAACACTCAGTAAGATACGTGCAGTTTCCATATGCAGTTACATAACAATAACATAGACAATTCATACCAAATTTCTCTTTATGGAGTATATCGGTGACCAAACGAGATACCCATCATTTCTCATTTTGAATTCCCAAGGGATTTCACATTTCGTTAGGTTGAACCCAAATGTCTATTGACAATTCATGTATAAATTGCTGAACATAAAAGTATAAGGAAACAAACAACTTGCACAAAAAGTATCTTACCTCGATTGATGAAAAGAGCTTTTGATATAAAAATATACTTAAAATTTACAACTGCTTTCTATATGAAAACTGTTGTGTAAAATTCTGTGTGAAGAATTGTGAGATATGGACACACTATTTATAGGGGAAGAATACAGTAGTTGAGTCATAATATAACTCTGATAAAAATCTTATATATTCTAATAGATAAGATTTTGTTATAATGGTTGGTTAGAACTAGAATTTTGATAGGTTAATATATATTAAAGATAAACATGGCTAATATAACACAATATTATCTTCCAAAAAATATATATATGTACACGTGCAATTGAAAAGAATAAGGAATGGTTAATTCATTTGAAAATAAGTGATTATCTACTTAATTATTATAATATTTTTCTAATTATCCTAAAATGACCATTATTAAGTAATAAAATAATACATATAAATCATACTTTTTTGAACTGAAATAACTTGAGCTTAACTTATCTGATTTCATATTTTCTCGAGCGCAATCTACATTATTTAATACGAGCTACAAAATGAGCCCAATGTTGATATACTTTTGGTCATTCTAAAAAAAGTTAAATATTTGACCCATTTAAAACATAAGAACTTAAAACTTTATTTTAGTCCCTCAACTTTCAAAATCATAAAATTGAATACAAAATTTTATTCTAAAATTTTCGGGGTGTTACACTAATAGATCTATAGCGTTGGGAATGTTGAAACGGGTCCTAATTTCAGCCAGGTATTGTTTAGAAAGATTGCTGAAAATTCTTGAAGCCTCAAAAGCGTTCCCACCACTTTAACTAAAGTCAATTGGCACATTAGAGGGCTCGCCCACCTCACCATGTGCCCTAGTTTTGGGTCAAAAACTTCATTCTTGACCAAAAAGTTCTGGATTAACGCATGTATCAGAATGGGTAACAGCCCTATAATGAAGTGCATCGATATAAAAAAACTTCTACAGAAGAAGAAGATGTGCTAAAAGTATCACTCTAGAACTAGAACTTCTAGAATTATAATTGCCAGATGCACTTTGAGAATCTACTTACATTCCAAGAAAGATGTCAGATAAGGAGGAGAGAATAATAGGTATGCAGGCAAAAGATTCTCTTGAGAGAAATAAAGTGGCAATGTAAAGAAAGCCAATAGAAGCAATGGCATATTTATAGATTTTAACGGGGAGGTATAAGTCGTTAAAGCATAATAGTAATAATCATAACCGTTGAAAATGAACGCGCAGCTAATCAAATCCTAAGATAAACGGGCAAAATCACAGGCCATCCACATGCTCCTAAAGAGTTAGGGGCTACTAACCTGGGAAAAATGCAAATAAAGCCCATTATCACACATACAACATAGTGATCACTAGCACGTTTCCCATTTCTTCCTCAAATAAATAGGGATGAGCAAAGGCGAGCCGAAAGGCCCTCAATAGATTTGCCAATCATAACATAAGACAATTAAAGTCCTAGATTTAATGTGAACAATAAAACATGACTAGCTATTGGCGAAGTGTAAGCAACATGCGAAGAGAACGAAGATACAGAAGGCTCGCCCGAATCTTGCAAACCATTTTGCATAATCCAGACGGGCTACAGGTTGTCAATAAACGAGGACCAATGAATAAAGCATGATTGTTAACCCAACCTGTTATAAGATAGTCAACAAGGAGCCGCCATCTGTCACTCTCAAAGAGACCAAACTACCCCAAAAGTTATAAATATCCCATCATTTGAAGAGAAACGCATGCACTTCAAATATATTCCTCTCAAATAGCTATTTCCCTTCTTGCTCTAATTTGAGCGTCAAAATTAATGGGTTTGGGAAGTGAAAATCATACATAGTAGAGTATGATTTGTTGATCATATTTGTATCGTCAACACTCCCCAAAACATATAAGCAACTAATTACGTAAATGGTGCTCAAACAAACATTCAAGTAATACAACAAGACATACAAGATCAATCGAGAACAAAAATTAAATGATCTTTGAATTGAAAGTAATCAAATAAAAGGTATATATACAAGAGAGATATGTGGAATCTATTTCCTTGTTCTTGATCTTCAATCTTGAGTTTTGAATCTTCAAATTCTTGATATTTCTTGCCTTCAATTCCTTGGTAGATTTGTTCTCCTCCTCAAATATGATAGATTGACCTCTCTTAATTAAAAGATTTGTATATTATGTTTGATATGAGAGACCCCTTCAATGTTTGTTCCTATTGTGTAATTAAGGAGGCTAGAATTAGGGGAAAAAATCGTGTCCAAAATGGTTTCCAAAAGGAGTTTCAGTTGTAGAAAGAAACTGCCCCAGTCAATCGGAACTTAAGCCATGCTATTGCACAACATATATAGTCGCTATCGCGCTTTCTTCAATTGAAATCTACTAGTGAATAAACTGGGCGATCGCGATCGCACCCCTTTATCTATTGGGAAACTCATTTTGGTACTTTATTTTGCTCTTTTGTTTAGCACAAGTCCTTTTTTCTAGCAATTTCCATTCTGTACTTCCTAATTTCATCCAGCTGTTTCTTTTTGATCTTTAATCATTCTCTCTTGGTCCAAATCATCTTTTGGATGTTTGTAATTTAGTTCCTGAACTTTGAAAATCCTCACTTTTTCACCGATCTTCGATCCTTTCTTTCAAAATCACTTCCAATCATCGAGTTTTACCTAACAAGCAATAAATACAAGAAATTAACCTATAATTCATCTAAAGTACTTTCCAATCTCCATATTAACGGCCTAAATAAGTGCATAAAATATCCTTACCAATGCCCATGTTTGGTTATATGTTTAAATCTCATTTTTCTTGAAACTCATTTTCAGCTGCACATTTCATGTAATTCACAGCTTTTATCAATTTTGCAACCACACGTTTCATCTTAAAAACGAGGTCTGTCTCATAGTGTTAAAGCAAAAGTTGATCACTATTTCTAGATTTTTCTGGCTGAACTCATAATACTGTCATGCAAACTGAACCAGCAAAATTTCAGCTATTTAATTATTTGACAGTTACTCGTTTCAAATGAATCACAAAACAGGGAATTCTACAAGGCACAATTTCCTGTACAATAATTACACACTAAATCTTCTATCACAAACACCTATACTTGATGGATAAACAATGTATTTCCCATCAATTAGTCTGATTACAAAACATGGGGAGACCAGAAAGTACCAAAACAATAGGAGAGACCACGCAGGCAGGCAGGCAGCCATATAAAATATGACCTTCTAATTCACATACTAGTACTACTGTGTGAGCGACACGCATTCAAGCTCAATCTCCAACACTCCCCTTTCAACCTTCTGCAGCTTCAGAGCTATTTCCTGCTTCACTCTGCCATCTTTGAAGCTGATAACGCCGTCTCTTACAAGTGTGTTCTCTTTGCTTGCTTTCCACTTTCCAAGTGTCATTGACTCATCAATTGTGGTGCACTCAGAGGCTTTTGCAGCAGAGACCAGGGGTTGAATATCGATCTCGGCTTCCCCCATAAAATCATCTGTTTTAAATGTATCCTTGTCATATACAATCTGCCACAACACAACACGTTCTTATTAGATACATTTACAAGGAAACAAATACGCGCCCCCAGACAAAATTACATATCGATTTTTTTACGAGATGCAAATGCATGCAGTGATATCATTTAAGCTGTAAGTTATCGATAAAATTATTCAAAACTAGCATGTTATTCCTGTTATATCTTCATTTGGATTTCACCTATGGTATTTACTTAATTTCAATTTTCATCTGGAGTATCCTAAGTGAAAGATTTCTTAGGACAAACTTCTTTATTAACTGGTCTATGAGATGATAACATATTGATCATCAATTTGTGAATGTAATTCTGGCAAAGGAATGTTATTGAAATGCAAGAGAACATATTGGCTAGACTGAAATCATTTGTTTGAATGCAAAAAAGTAGGATCAGGAAAATTTTGAAGAACAAAACAATAAGGACATTAACAAATATCAGCTAAATTGTCCTTGAGATCTCATCAACAAATATCTGTGTGGAATACTGTCAAACACCATGATACTTTCTTTTTGGGAGACAACAGAAAATTTAAACTTTATAACCCAAAAACCAACCTTTCACTAAAAATCCCATATCAAGACTATCTGTTAATGGAATCAAATTCATCTCTGAAACTATTGTAACTTCACTTGTACCACACTTTATGTTTTCATATTTTAACATAAGAGTAGGATATTTCGTTAAGCAAAATTTTACGATGACACAGAGGACATAAGAAATAGAAGTATGGAAGAGAGAATTTTATAGGAAGATAATTCCAATTCGGTGATAGGAAATGGTAATATGTCAATTAATATGGCATGGTGGATTTAGTTCTGATGGCCTGAATGATGCCAGTGTGTTTGTGTTCAAACTCTCCTTGGCTCATTATCTAATGGCTGAAAATTCCATTATCAAGAGATAGATGGAAACTTGATGTTCAAGGACAATGGAGATGGTAATAAAATTCTATTGATGTGGCAGGCACCAAATATAGTCTTGTGCTCTCGAGGTGCCAAATGTGCTGCTTGATGTGGCACCATTTCTTCAAATAGTTTTATTTTTAAATTATTTCCAATTTCAACATTTCAGTACCTGGTATTAAAATATACTCGCAGCCCTTCTCCATTTTCATTTATAATTATATATTTTAAAATCCCTTTTATTTCTAAAGTCCCAAAAATATATGTTAGAAAATTCCATGATGTTACCCAATCTACTTTCTACAACCTTTTTCATGATCTTGTACAAACGGCTCAACAGGATAACGAGGCAAAATCACTTAATTTTTCTAGAATCTGAATATTTTTAAAAAAGACACGTAAAAGGTGAATTTGTTTCCGAATTGATCATGCCATCCTGGAAGAACTCCTCAAGAACTTCTATCAAACACCCTTAATAGTAGCCATACCGTCTTTAGATAAACCCAAAGAGAAGCCATTTGGACCCACAGATTTGTCTATTGCTATCAAATACAGCTCCTTGATTATTTCTATTTCAAAAGGACTCTCTAACTATTTCTCAATATCCCTTGAAATAGGAAATGATTCCGAACCTTCCTCCCCCACTTCACTCTCGTCTTCAGTGTATAATTTCTCAAAAAACAGATTATTTACTTCTCTATCTTCATTAACAAAAACAAACCACCCCCCCCCCCCCCCCCCCCCTCAAACTCCAATTTGTTTACACATTCTTAAACTTCCTAAAACTTAGTAATCTATGAAAAAGTTTGCATCTCCTTTAATCCTCTATTCTTTTTCTCAACAGAGCTCTTTCCTTCCTAAGCTCTTCCGTTAGATGCCCTCGCTCTCTAATTGATCTTAGACCTCCAGTCTAGAGAAGATATTCCTTTTTTCAATCCTCAAATTTCCAAAGACTTCTCTATTCAAGCCCCTTAGTTTATCCTGACCAGCTTCGATTTTGCATAAATTTAAAGCTCTCCTACCCATCACCAACACTTTCACTCCACCAGCTTTCAAACTCATAACTGCATATCTTCAATCCATTTCATGGCGTGCTTAGAATAAATTAGAAGAAATCAGTAGGCTTCTGGGAAAATGTCAAGTGCTTAGAATAAATTAGGAAAAGTGAAGCAGTACATTTCATGATGCATGTGGATTAATAATTTGAGAAATCTATTAGAAATATTCTCCTGCATAAATAGAGGAAGCAAAGGTCATGCATGTCATGAATAATAATAAATAAGCCGCCATTAACCCAAAAGAGCGATCCCACGACATGTTCTGAAATCCAGTCAAAATGAGTTTCCAATTTCAATTTATGGGTTCATAACCTCTATTTTATTTTATTTAATGTTTATGCATAAGTAAACTTACCAACTTCAGAGGAGGAATGTTTTCAGGAATCGACAACATTAGCTTTTCATTCCAAACTGGGTTCAGGTTATTCTTTATGACACGCGTCTTCACTGACTGCATCAGAAATACAAGTCAATGCAGAAAGCACTAGATAAACTTACACCACTTTTACATTTTCACTTTTACATTTTCAAGAGGAAAGGATAAAACGAGTTAATAACAGAAGTATTTACTTGATTTCCCAGTGAGATCATGACATATGGGTCACTGGACATCATATCTCGCACAGCTAGGTTGGTGCCTCTCACTATGTTAACCTTAATCAATCCTACAAATTCAACCATACCTGCCTACACCACATACAAAAATAGTAAGAATTATCCACCAATTTTGAACTTAAATTCAGTGTATACTAATGATATATGAAACATAATTTATGAATCAGTATAGAATATGTTTCTGTCAGAGCATGAAATTCTTAATTTTCTTAAACAAACAAGGATGAAAATATTTTTTGAGTTGATCCATTTTCCTTCTAGTATCGATGAAGAAATTGGGAGAGAACAAGCATTGTCTTCGATGAATTTAGGTGTGCATAGAAATAAAATCAGAGCACAGTGCTTCCCCCGATTTTTCTATTTCGAATCTCATCTCAGATGTAAAAACTCATATTTTGCTGAAAAAATCATTACCGTTGAGTTACTTTTCTTTGTTGTCTTGTGCTCAGATCTTCTCCAGCTATTTCGAAATGCGTGCCCTAAACCATGAATGCGGTGGTGACCAGTTTGCTTCTCGTAGTGTTTCTTCTCTGAGGATGAATGAGATTGACTCCCTGAAGAACTGCAATGTGAGGATGATGGAGATGGGAAGGGGCATGACATCTGTAAATCATGGTCCAAAAACTGTTGCATCTCATATTTTCTCCTGAGTATCCAAAAGGTGCTCTGTGGTTCAGAATTCAAATTCCACTTGATGAAGAATTGAAAGAATTGTCGTTCTTCTATACCTTATGAAGTCAGTGCGCTCCTCTATAGAGGAATCTGGTTCTGGTTTTCTATAATTATCTGGCATGTGAGCTTCATATTTCAAGTTTACAACAGTATTTCCACCCTTCTCCATTAAAGCATTAACTTGCTCATTCGTCCATTCATCCAGCTTGACGGATAATACCTGCAAAATAGACATTATTGGTAAATACAATAGATGCATGCATAGTAGCAATCAGATCAATAAAACACAAAAAAGCAAGCTACCAATCAAATTAACATCCTTTCTCCTATTCATCATCTACTGTTATTTCAATCAAACAATACTATCCACAGTGAGTGATTTGAGAATAACTACTTACAGAAATTGAGTACTCATTTTATCTGATCATAACCAATAATCAGATTAAATAGCAAATAGATCTATTCAGGGGGCTAAAAGCTCCTAAATATTAGTGGACAAGGTACCACCTGAAAGCTATTAGGTCTGTTAAGATTAAGCCATTGAATGAACAAAAAATACCAGGAAACTTTTGCTCCTCCAGTCCACATTTTTAAAAGTTGGCTAGCTAGAATGAACGTGAAATGGAAAAAATTTAAGAGGGTCAGCAACGAAGCTATACATTGTTCTCATGATAGGACTGATCATACTAAAGCTTTCCATCACTGGTCATAAAGACAAGCTTGAAATGATTCCATACTCGTTTTTCCCTATGAAGAATATTATAAATTGTATATAATAAACTTGTTTCTATTACAAAGTAAAAGATCCTATCTATAGGGCTATAAATAACTCTAAAAGGAAAGATTGCTTAATAATTATACAATCAACTATTAAGAAAAATAATCCTACACTATTGGAAAAATCATCATAGAGATTATTCTTTCCATATCTTCAACACCCTCCCTCAAACTCAATATGGTATAGCAGCAATCAAATTGAGTTCGAAAGATAAATCGATCCAATCAAATCTTCAAAATTGCTTGTATGTCAACCAAACCGATCAAATAACTCAAAGTTGATGATAATGAAAAATCATCATCCACCAATCTATCCAAACTATCACCAAGACTTGAAGGAGAAATAAGATGATACTCAATCTCAATACGGATTGGAGAGGAAGAAGGAACACCCATATCTGCAAGTAACCAACGCATCCACTACTGAACCAAAGGGATGTAAATTTCAAATTCCAGTTTGACAAATACCAAATGAACTGGACACAAATTTCAAATTCCGGCTCGACAAATATCAAATAAACTGGATGCAAATTTCAAATTTCGGATATACCGAACCAACACTAAATCAAATTCCAGATGAACTAGACATATACTAAACCAAATCCAGATGAACCTGACCAAATTCCAGATGAACTGGACATATACTAAACTAAATTCTAAATGAACTTGACCAAATTCCAGATGAACTGGATATATACTAAACCAATGGGATACATCCGAAAAGAAAAAAAAAGAAAGAAAAACAACACTGGTAGCCGGACGAACGGTTCAAGGCTGCTCGCCGGAAACGAAATTCAAAGGCTAATTTGTTTAAGATCGAAACTGCTCTAATACCATGTGAAGAATATTATAAATTGTATATAATGAACTTGTTTCTATTACAAAACAAAAGACCCTATTTATAGGGCTATAAATAACTCTAAAAGGAAAGATTGCATAGTAATTATATAATTAACTATTAAGGAAAATAATACTTCAACATAGAGATTACTATTTCCATATCTTCAACATTCTCCAATACCTATGATCTGATAATACTTGTGTGAATGTAGTGACTTGTTAAGGAGTGAGAACTTTATCCTTGTGGAAAAAGTTGTCCCATTTCTCAAGACATCTACCATGTATCTACTACTATGATTATATATACTAAGCAAGAGATCAATTCGCGGATTTAGAATTTAAACATTTTGAATTCCCTAAATAAGCTATATGAAAGTATTGCGCACTACACATTAGTGGAAGGGCAAGAATGCGTTTTAATTAGACAATTATATTTCTGAAGTGTTACTATTAAAATTACATGACGCTGTAGCCTCATTTATAACTTATTCACATTTTACTTCTCAACTGTTCAGCATTGTTAAACCCCCTTTCCTAGTCAGAATTCTTCCCCATATTCTCCAACAAAAGCAATAGCGTTACACACTCTTCTCTATAGTTTCACTAAAGTCCAAATCCCTTAATTTCCTTACTGAAATTACAACTACATGTCATTAAATCATTGCGGGAAAAATGAATAGGAGCCATAATGGCAAGAGTGTTATTACCCCTACTCATTCCACTGCTTCCACGTCCTAGTTGGGATCCTACAAGATCAATATCAATGGATGCGTTATCATTAGAGATCATGTTGGACAATGTAACCGAGCCTTCTTTTCTTCCTACGGCGGCTTCCAGGTTCTTGAGGCTAAGCCGCGAGCCATTCTTGATGGTATCCTTATTGCGGATCAATTAGGACTCTCGGGTTATGGATCGAGGCAGATTCTTCTACCGCAATACACTGCATCATTCATGGTGGAGGACCATGGTCCATCCAGGCTATTCTCAAACAGATCAGACATCTGGTTTCCCTCAATCATGCCACAATTTCCCATATCTTTCATGAAGAAAACAAGGAGCTACTCACTAGCCGATGAGGGATGGGAGTCGCGATGCTATCTAGGTATGGTCCTCTTGAATTGCCACGATGTGTTCGCAGCCTTGTATAGATTGAAAGTTATAGGTTGCCCACGATTAGAGGCCTCTAGGTTATTTTGCTTAATTGATTACATTTGTTCAGTAGTACCTCCTCATTAACTACTTTAAGATTACATTTTGTAGACTTGTTTGTATACATTTCTATTTTATAATTCGATGTCTGGAGAAACCTAACTCTCTTTGTCCTGATGAAGCCTAAAAACACGTCGGGACGGTGTTTTTGTTTTTTGTTAAAAAAAAGGATGAAACTGGTGCGGAAGCGTTTAGAAATTCTTGTAATAAGAATTAAAAATAAGAATTATATTACAATAATCTTGTTTTGTATTGATATATGATTGATTGATTAAAAAGTGTACAATACCCCTATATTTATAGGCAAAATTATCCCTAATCCTATTAATAAAAGGAAACTAAATTTTAAAAGGAAATAAACTAATCTTAATCTAAACAAGATTTAAAAATAAACCTATTATAACTAGAAAAGGAAATTAGAAAAGATAATTTAAAAAAGACAAACTCTTAGAAAAAGTGGAACTATTAATTGTAGTTGTGATATACTACATCAATCTCCTCCACTTGAATAAAAGTCGACCTCGAGTTTTGTGGATATAAGGAAAACTCATCTGGAGGAAAGTATTCGAAAATATCAGCAACATTGAAAGTATTAGAAATGTTCATATCAACGGGAATGTCAACTTTGTAAGCGTTATCACCAATCTTTTAAAGAATGCGAAAATGATCAATCTTCTTATCTTTAAGCTTATTGTAAGTGCCAACATGAAAACGATTTTTGCGGAGATGGATCATCACCAAATCACCTTCGTTGAACAGCTTAAGGCGTTGATGTTGATCTGTAGCAATCTTGTAGTTGTATCGAATATTATCATCTTCTAAATTTTGTTTTACTTCGTGATGAATTTTTTGAATACGTTCAGCAAACTCTTCTGCATTAGAATTAACATTCGGAAGTCGAATCAAATCTACTGTATGTCTTGGAACACTAGTGTAAACAA
The DNA here is from genome assembly GCA_035079005.1 of Fraxinus americana. Taxonomy (NCBI): domain Eukaryota; kingdom Viridiplantae; phylum Streptophyta; class Magnoliopsida; order Lamiales; family Oleaceae; genus Fraxinus; species Fraxinus americana. The sequence goes on along the minus strand of CM068719.1, from coordinate 14,776,472 downwards.
CTTCAAATGGAGTCTTCTTGGTGGATCGATTAAGCATACTATTAAAAGCAAATTCAATCTGTGGAAGGGCAACATCCCATTGCTTTGGTTTATCTCCACTGACTGCTCGAATCATATTGCCAAGAGTTCGATTAGCCACCTTTGTTTGTCCATCGGTTTGTGGACGACTCGCGCTACTAAATTTTAAAGTAGTGTCAAATATTCTCCACAATGTCCTCCAAAAGTGACTTAGAAACTTAACATCTCTATCAGAAGTTATAGAACGATGAATACCGTGTAGGCGAACGATCTCACGAAAAAATAAATTAACCACGTAAGAAGCATTTGCAGTTTTCTTACAAGGGAGGAAGTGAGCCATTTTCGAAAATCGATCAATTACAACCAAAACAGAATCAACTCCTCGTTGAGTTCGTGGAAGACCGAGAACAAAATCTATAGTGAGATCTTGCCCCATATTGTTTCTGGAATAAGCAATGGGGTATAGAGTCCAGTATTTTGAGCTTATCCCTTAGCTTTCTGACATATTGGGCAACGCTGAACAAAACGACTAATGTCTATTTTTAGCTGGGGCCAATAAAATCTTTCTTCAACCAAGCTGATTGTCTTATCTCGATCAACATGTCTTCCTAATCCGCCTGCATGCAATTCTCGAATCAAGTGCTCAAGCAAAGAAGAACGAGGAATGCATACTTGCGTTCTTTTAAATAAGAATCCTTCCTGAAGTAGGTAATCGGGTATAAATTCTCTATTAATGCATCCAGTCCATATATCGCCAAAATCCTTATCAGTTGCAGAAAGTTTCTTTAAGCAATCGAACTCAACTACTTCTGTACTAATTGTAGCTAAAAGAGATGCTCGTCAACTTAAAACGTCTGCTACTTTATTCTGTTGCCTGATTTATGCTTTATAGTAAAAGTGAATTTATGTAAAAAGGTGATCCATCGAGCGTGCATTCGATTCATTGTTTTTTGAGAATTGATAAATATCAAAACTTGATCCGTAAATAATACAAATTCTCATTGCATTAAGTAATGTTCCCAATGCTTTAAAGCCCAAATAACGGCATAAAATTCTAACTCATAAGTAGTCCACTTTTGCCGAGATTCACTAACCATTTCACTGAAAAATTCGACTGGGCGACCTTCTTGAGATAATACTGCTCCAATTCCCATAACTGAAGCATCGCAATCAATTTCAAATACTTTTTCGAAGTTAGGTAGTGCCAACACCGGTTAGTGCATAACTTGATTTTTATTGCCTCAAAACTATTTTCTTGCGCTTTACCCCACTGAAATTGACCATTTTCAAGCAATCGGTAATAGGTGCCATGATTGCACTGAATCCTCGAATGAAATGCCTGTAAAAAGTTGCTAGTCCATGAAAGTTTTGAACTTCTCTCACGGTTTTAGGAACTGGTTATTCGCGTAATGCTTTCACCTTTGTTTCATCAACCCGGATACCATCTTTTCCCACCATAAAGCCAAGAAAGGACGGAGAGAACTTTGTTAAGATGTGGCAAGTGCTCATCTTCATTCTTGCTGTAGATAAAAATATCATCAAAATAAACCATTACAAATTTTCCAACAGAAGGACGAAGAACTTGGTTCATTAATCGCATGAATGTGTCTGGTGCGTTCGACAACCCAAATGGCATCACTAACCACTCGTAGAGACCATCCTTGGTTTTGAAAGCTGTCTTCCACTCGTCACCAGTTCGAATACGGATTTGATGATAGCCACTCCTTAAATCAAGTTTGGTGAATACCACTGCCCCTTGTAATCTGTCGAGCATATCATTAAGATGCAGGATAGGAAAGCAATACTTGATTGTTATTTTATTAATAGCACGACTGTCTATACACATTCGCCAACTGTCATCCTTCTTTGGAGTGAGTAAAGCGGGAACTGCACAAGGACTCATACTCTCACGGATCAATCCTTTATCAAGTAACTCATTAACCTGTCGCTGCAACTCTTCATGTTCAACTGGGCTCATTCGATAATGTGGTAAATTAGACAAACTAGCTTCAGGTGCCAAATCAATATGATGTTGAATGTTTCGCATTAGGGGGAAACTCGCTTGGTAACTTGTCAGTGCTATATCAGCAAAATCAGCAAGTAACTTTTGAACTTTGGCTGGAATCTGTATAGTTGCTTCCAAGTGACCTTTAACTACTAATGCTAATATAGTGCTTGACTCTTTTACTTGGTCAAAGAATTTTGGGCCTGATATGTTGGTAAAAAGTGGTTTATCTTCCTTGATAGCAGGATTATTTTCCAAAGGTTGAGATTGTGGTACTAAAACGATCTTCTTATCAAACCACCAAAATATGAAAGTGTTATCTCGCCCCTTAAAAGTGGCATCAACGTCATAATGCCATGGACGACTCAATAATATATGACAAACATCCATATCCACCACATCGCACATGATCTCATCTTTGTAATATTTCCCAATCGACAAAGGAACCTTACAGATCTCTAGAACTTGAACTTCTGGGCCTTTTTTAATCCATGCAATCTTGTATGGAGAAGGGCATCTCTCAGTCTTCAGATTTAGAGCTTTTACCACTGCTTTGGAAATGATGTTCTCACTACTACCGCTGTCAATGATTACGTTGCATACCTTACTACGAATAGTGCATCGAGTCCGGAAGATTTTGTGCCGTTGTGAGTTATCAGGCTTTTTAGGTGCAAGTAAAAGGCGTTGGACAATGCACGCCAACTCTTCCCCAGTATCTGCATCTGTAACATTACCACCCTCATAGTTACCGTCTTCAAAATTTTGTTCTTCATCACTTTCGCCCTCATCTACAATGTTAATGGATCGCCTGTTTGGACAGCTATTTGAAAGATGTCCTGGTTGGTTACACCGATAGCACTTTCCAAGATTAGGACAATCATAAGGGTCATTATTTGTTCGTTGCCGTGCTTGGTTTCTGTTTTGGATGTTAGATTGAACAGGTTCTGAAGTTCCATTTTGATTATGTTCCGAATTCTGAATTGGCGTTGTACCCTTACTGTTATTATTATTGTTGCCTGATGTCGTTGCACCCTTTGGAGTAGAATAAGTTTCTTGAATTGGTCGTCGAAAATTGCCTTGAGTACGGGCTGTGGTCCTATTCATCTGATTTTCCACTTTCATTGCTAAATTGACTGCATCTGTCATGGTCCAAACCTCATGAAGAGCTAGTCGATCTTGAATGACTAATTTTAGGCCTCCTATATATCGAGCAATTAATTGAGCTTCAGTTTCAGACAAATTAACTCTGGCATTTAAACGATCGAATTCCTCTGTGTACTCGTTTACTGTTCGATTGTTCTGTCGACAATTCTGATATTACTGGTACAAAAATTGCTCATAATCTGGAGGGGGAAATCATCTTTGCAATAACCGTTTCATCTTGGGCCAAGTTTGCACACGTTTTTCTTGTCGTTGACGATTAAATTGAAGTTGCTCCCAACATGCCGAAGCTCCACCCTTTAATTTATACGCCATGAACTTAATTTGGCTTTGTTCCGAGATATTCAAATAGTCGAAAAAATTTTCGACGGTATGAATCCAATCCAAAAAATCTTCAATATTTAATCAGCCGTCAAAATTTGGCAAGTCCATTTTCATCTTAAATTCTTGAACATTTGTATCCCGATTATTAGCCCTTGGTCGAAAATTATCTTCTTCTTCGGATGAATAATTGAAACTCCGTGGCCTTCTTTGTTGAAAGCCTCTATCCCTCGGCTGAAAATTAGGAGCTCAATCAAAATTAACTCATCGGTCAACATTATAACCACGGTCAACATTATAGCATCGATCAAAATTGTGTGGGTCAAAATTGATTCATTCCCTGAAATCAAATCGCGTCTCTGCCTCTCGCTCAAGATTTTTCGTCGGAGCTCGCAGTCGGTCACCGAGCTCCTCGTCACCGCTGATTGGAACCCTTCGTCGGAGGTTACCTTCATCTCGCCTGTTTCTTCGCTCGTAAAACTATAGAGGGACATCCTCGTAAAGGTCGCGATTCGCGACTGGGTTTGCTCGCTAGGCAACTCGATCATGGATTTCTAGGTTCTGCTGCCGAAGTCGATTATCTGCAAGGGGTCGGAGTCCTTCCCCCACACCTGGGTCAACGTGGGGCTGGGTAATAGGGCCCGTCTCCTTCCTTACTGGAACTCCATGATTTCTTACATTCAAGTTAGCATCTTCTTCCTCATCGTCGGAATCTGAGTTGATATCTCTCTGTACATATTTCTGCCCACCCGTCTGTTCTGCCCTGGGTGCACGATGCTTCTCAATAGTCATCGCAGTTAGCATCTGCGTGATATTGCGAAGAGCTTCATCCATCCCTTCTAGTCGTTGCTCAATTTTTTCAAACCTCCGTTCGTTGTCGGTAGTTTGTTTGCCACTCGAACCGTCCTCAGCCATCAGATTGAGGTGAATTCCTTGCTCTGATACCAACTTTGGTGCGGAAGCATTTAGAAATTCTTGTAATAAGAATTAAAAACAAGAATTATATTAGAATAATCTTACTTTGTATTGATATATGATTGATTGATCAAAAAATGTACAATACCCCTATATTTATAGGCAAAATTATCCCTAATCCTATTAATAAAAGGAAACTAAAATAAGGAAACTAAATTCTAAAAGGAAATAAACTAATCCTAATCTAAACAAGATTTAAGAATAAACCTATTACAACTAGAAAAGGAAATTAGGAAAGATAATTTAAAAAAGACAAACTCGTAGATAAAGTGAAACTATTAATTGTAGTTGTGATGTACTACATCAAAACTATACTCAGGCTTGTCGAAGGGAATCTAATTGTCTCTATGTAATGAAATAGACCCAAAGTTCAGGGGTTAAAATATCTATTTTAATTATACATATTATTAGCATCAAGGACTCCCAGTAATAAAGTTACATATTATTTTGGCCTATGCTCAAAAATAAAACTATACATGACTCGACTTCTCAAGGGAAACTCCATGGAATATAATGTCGCATTCTGCTCTCAGTCATGTCTCCTCCATGCTGTTAGACTGAAATATCAACTGCATTGCTCCACTAGGCTAGCTACTTAAGAACTTTATTTTTTATGGATGGAATCTAGTACCTGCATCCTACATGGATACAGGTCTAGTTTGAGGGCTTTGCATGGTCCCCAGATAAATGGGTTGCAGCTAATATTATCATTTTGTCTCATTTCAAATATTTTCTAAAAAGAGGAGATTTGTAGCATCAGAGTATCTTTCGAATTTTATTACTAATAATGTTCAACATATCCAGTTCTGGCAGATTTTCTCTTTTCTTTATCACATTCAGTTGGTGTTGCTTTCTGATATTCCTATAATATTTACGGAAATCTTTTGTGTTCAACCAACTATTCAACGCAGCTTACTTGAATGATCCAAGTTAGGTCTTCCCAAATATTTCCAGAGATGAAATAATAGCTTGACTGTATACTAATCAGTAAGAAGAGTAATGAAGAAAATAATTCCCAGGACAATGATCTATTTTACTGCCTATAAATGGAAAAATGAGAGATTCATACGACCCCACCTATCAAAACCCACCACCCACTCACACACAAATGTGTATTCCAAGACACTTCAGTTATCTCAGGATTTAGAATCTTGCTCCCTCTCCTTAAAGGGAGATCATTCGAGGCTTCCTCAACTTATGACTATGATGGCCTTAAGAGAAGATTATTAGTGAACAAATAGATCAACCACATATAATCAATCAACTCGGATATATGCAAGTGATACACGTTTTTCTTACCATATTTAGCTTCGAGAGGCTTCCTTGGATGAATCAGAATAGGTATTTGCTGTTGAAAGTTAAAGCCTGCTCATACTTTATTCTAATCTTCAGTGTTTTTGTTAAAAGTCTTTCCAATATTCATATCTCAGCTTTTTTAAGGAACCATTAAACTAAAGATTATGTCTAGTGTATCGATCAAGAATGGAAAAACATAAAATTTTTGAGTCACCACACCTTAGATATATGCACCCCAAGGCTTCTATGAACTCCAGAGCACTTGATGCAAATAAACGCTCCAAGGCTCAAGGATCTGTTCACAAAAGTTAAACTATAAGTAACACCGTGATACTGGAAAATAAAAACAAATCATAAAAGAGAAAACAAAGACAATTTTTTTAAAAAGAAACTAGCAAGCACCAAATGATTGATATATATGCATCCAAAAGTTACAGCATAGATTTCAAAGAAATGGGTAACGAAGAAAGGTGACTGGGGTTTGAGTAATTATCCCTCTAAACATGTTGACTTAAATGTAGTTGCTATCATAAGATGATATTACATAGTTGCATTCTTTGATTGCATATAGATGTATCTTGGGGCGCATTATTTGTCAAGCAATTTAGACAAGGTTAGAAAATGTTACAGAAATTGCAAACAATTTAGAATAATGTGAAGATGTGGAAGATAACAATTTTGTAACACCCCATACCTTTTTAATAAGCCGCAAGTTTAGGGAGTCAGCTAGAGAGAACTGAAAAAATAAAGAAAAGAAAAGAGGGGCAGGCTTTCAAGTTTTGTCAAAGAGGTCATCTACGAGTAGTTTCTACATATTTAATTTTAAAATTCAAGGTAAGTGTGTTAATTAAATTGTCCATTCTGTTATTAAATTTTGAAATTAAGTTTTATAGTCCTTTATGAATGAGTTTACGATAAGGGACCGAAGTTTAGCAGACACGCACAAGAAATATCTACTATCTAAGTTAGGTATTTTTCTTGTCTCCTTTGTGAATGATATGATTCGTTTACAAATTTTAATACGCTTCACAATTTACGGTTGCACACTTATTGGGATTTTGTTATCTTGCCCTTTACATTTCTTCCTTTCAGGTAACTAGGATTGAGGAGGTTGGAGTTTGGGAAGTGGGCCAATGGTGTAGAGATTTTAATTAATAAACCCTTTTAAGAGTGTGTTTGGGACACATTCTTTTGAAAGAATGTATTATTGAATAGTAGATTGATGGAGAATATATAGTTAAAAATGAAGGAAAAGTTATTGATGTGATGGAAAATATTATTTTATTGAAAAATGTGTGATTGAAAATGAGTAGAAGAATGAGAATGAAAAAAATATGTGTACCAAATAGAGCCTAAATAAGAATGTTCAAAAACTCATTATTTCATTTACATATTGTTAGCAAAATTACATTAAATCTACGACATGGCAATAAGTTTTATCTATATTACTTTTAAAGCAGTTGATTTTAAAGTTAGTTCCAAGTGTTTAATGAGATATTTACGTATACATTGGTGACATTCGAGATCCCTAAGATTCACGGCATCATAAATATTTCCTCATTTATTTCAAATAAAAATTTGTACAATGTTATACATAAAACACTAGTTGACTCAAATTACCTAAATATGAAATATCTAATTCAACCTCTGATTTTATTATTTTAAATATATACAAATGTACAATCTTACAAGGGTGTCCTCAACTCAAATTTTAAAGGACATTAAAAATCCATATAAATTTGTTGTGACCAATTCAGATTTTTAAGGACATTAAAAATACATATAAATTTGGTGTCCTCAAATCAGATTTTAATATATTCCATTAAAATCTAGATGTCCCCAATATAGGTGAATTCGTAAGGATTTCATTAATCAGAATGATTTTAATAGATTTTAGTTGATTTCGTGCCCAAAAATATAAATACCGAGATCTGTCGGAATTTGAGTTAGACCTCTCAAATTTCAATGGATTTAAAGCCTACAAATATAAATTCAAATTCTTTATATCTCTGACAAAAATAAAAGAAATTAAACTAAGTAAGAAATTAAAAAAATATATAACATTAAATAGTAATAAACTATCTCATTTTCAATTTCCTTCTCGAAATCCAAAGTTGGAGAGAGAAGGAAATGAGAAATTGAGTTCTCTTAATTCTCATCACTATAATGAAAATTATTTTATTAACAGATTGAAATAATTTTTAATTTGTTGAAATTTATTTGTTTGATTTTGTATATTGTAATTTTATTCAATTTTCAGATGGAATTGATTTTTAATTTATTGATATTTATTTTCTTGGTTTTGTAGATTGATGAAATCAGTTCATTTAAATGACAAAGCTATGAATTTTTCCTAAAAGACAATAAATTTGTTATTTCATTTTCTAATTGAATTTTTTTAGAAGTTTTCATTTTGGGGTGATCTATTAAGAAGTTATATCATTATACAGTAATCATAAGAAACCATTAAAATCTTCTGTTAAAATCTTAAGAAAAAATGTAGAATTCTATTCAAATCCATGGATATCTATAATCTTAAGAAATGTATTGAACTTTTAGTTGAGGTCACCGTCCTTAATAACGGAAAATTATAAAGCATGTAGCCAATACAATGTCTTGAAATGCATACTAACAAGTTTTCTTACCTAAGAGATAGCAATTGCATGAATGGAAATGGCAGTAAAACTTTTCTGGTTTATACTAACTCAGAGAAATAGTTAAAGAATAACAAGCACAATCAATATGAAATTACTTTTCCAACTATATGAGACCTAAAATGCTCAATAGGAGGATCGTAAATGCAAAAGGGCAAAAAAAAAAAGGCAGGTTTGGCTAAAAAAATACATTGCACCATAGAGAGTCATCCTTGATTATAATTATTGTGGCTGTCACCTTCCATATATATTTTTGTATCGAAAAACTCTCTTCCCTGTCAAATTTCTCTTCTCGAAGCTAAGTATCACCTGAAAAGGCGTGCTTGTCAATGAAGTAATATCCATGATAGTTTTTTTATGAGTGCGTGGAGGATAACATTTATACCCCTGAGTAGTGGAGTACGCTGAGAGAATGCAATTTAGAGCTCCAGGATCAAGTTTTGTGAATTGAGCATAACATACACAATCATTTTTTTATGGGGGGAGAACCCCGTAACCTTGGAATTAGGGAAGAGGCCAGAAAGTATGCCCATTGGGGACTGGTATCCAAGAACTCTTAATGCGAAGTGATTTACTAAATAGGCACCCATGAGAACAAACTTTCATTTAAAACAAGGGAGACCTTGCTACTTCAAGTAAGTTCCTTTTTGTTTCTTTATATAATTCCATTTTGTTGGAAATCAACACAAGAAATGTGGTGGAGGATCCCTTCATTTTAAGGTAAGTGAATAGGCTGTCTTTGAAGTATTGCCTCCCCCTTGGGCATTAATTTTTGCCTCAAACTGATTTTTCTACAACTTTTTCAAAACAATAAAGCTAACCCTTCCCAATAAATTTAGTGTTGGATAGATAATTTCGCCACTCCATTCGATACATTTCTAGATCTATAGGATGAACTAAAGCAACATCCTTAGCAACTTTGACAAAACATGTTATTTTTAATCTATCCCTCTTCTCACATGTTTTATACTGATCCCGTCACTTTTGTAACCGAGGGCCTCAAATTTTGCCTTCATTAGATATATGTGTTAAGGAAATAAATATATTAGAATAACATAGATTAGGGGAGGATATAATTAGGTTTATTTTGTTTCCATGTTTGTATCTATTCCCATACGTGTACTCTTGATTTCTCTATATAATGAAAGTAAAAGAGAGGAAGAAAATAATCTTCTACTCTATAAAGTTTTAACAAAACCTGTTTATCAACACGGTATCAGATTCATAGCTCCTAGGGTTTGGTAGTTTCTTCTTCTTCTTCATACAATCGTGTGTCTTTGGTTGAATTGTGAAGTTCTTTGACTGCCTCTTTTTGCAGAAATCTGGTGTTTGATTGTGCGTGTGATTGCACCAGTTGGGTGGTCCTGTTGTGGTTCGGTTGTTGAGAACTTCTGAATCTTTGTTGCTGTTGTTAGGCTATTATTTTGTGGAATTGGGATGTTATTTTGGACACAGTCTGGTTGGTTTGAGTTTGTAGGTTGATTTATGGGCTCTAGTTATTTCAATGAAAAGTGGGCATGTTGACTCTTTTTGGGTTCTTGGTTTGTTGTGGGTTCATTTAATTATTGTTGATTTTATTGTTGGGCTTGGTTGTGGGCCAATTTCTGATTCTTTAATTATTAGTTAGTGTGGATAGTATCATGTCATCCAAGATGGAGAAGTTCAATATGAATGGCCTCATAACGCCTAAAAAATTGAATGAAAGAATTATACTTACTGGGTTAGGTGTGTCGAGGTCTTCTTGAGTGGTAAGGGTTTATTTAACTACTTGATTTTAGGCAAGCCATCTATCAAGTCCTCAGAAAGTGATTCTATAAAGGCTTATTCTACTCTCAATGATCGATGGGATCAAGAGGATAACGCAATCATTGGACTTATGATTAGTAATATTGAACCTCATATTAGGTCTTCAGCCCTCTATATGTCTACGACTAAGGAAATTCGGGAACATATTAAACATATACATTATGGGACTGGAAATGTTACTCAAATCTATAAAGGCTCTTTCAGCCTCGTTGAATATTATAATAAGTTTTTGGCTGTGTATCAGGAGATGAACGTGCATCAACCTCTTTCTTGATCTGAAGATCAAGGAAAAACAGCAAAGACATCAATGTTGTTAAATTTCTTATTGGCCTTCCGCCAGAGTGTGTAGCAGTCCGGGCGCAGATATTAGGTGAAAAACAGCTTCCCAGTCTTGTAGAGACATGCTCTCGTATTCAAAGCTCTACTTTATCGTATAGTACACCCAGTGGAGATCGTTCGGCTTTTATTGCTCGAGGTGACTCATTCAAGGGTGGACGTGGTCAGAGTGGACGTGGTTTTAGCCTTCACGAAGGACGAGACACTAAAGGTCGTTCGGGAAATTGTGAACCTCAAAAATGTACTCATTGTGGTCGTATAGGCCATTCTATTGATTATTGTTGGGACTTACATGGCAAACCATCTGAATCGGCCAATCATGTCTCGTCTAATGAGGCCATAACCCTGTATCTGGACCTATGACCAACTCTAGTTCAGCACCAGAGTCTGATTTCATATATATACCACGGGGTCAATATGCAAAGTTCTTAGCTCATAAACAAAGCCACTTCCACTTCTATGGCCACTCTCGGTTAGTCGGGTACTGCATCTTCTAACTGTCTATTGTCGTCCTCTAACTATCCATGGATTATAGATTCTGGAGCAACTGAACCTACGACTGGTTCGTCTACTTCCCTTCTTGATTACCATCCTGTTACTTCTTCCAAATATGTCACTCTTGCTAATGGTTCTTGAATTAGTGTTGCACGCTCAGACAATGTCTATCTTAGTCCTAATATTGATCTATCAGCTATCCTTCATGTTTCAAGCTTTCCATTTAGTTTATTTTCTATTAGTAAAATTACCACAACTCTTCAATGTTTTGTAACCTTATATCCTTCCTTCTGTGTTTTTCAAGATCTCAAGACGAAGAGAATGATTGGAATGAGACATGAAGTTGGTGGCTTGTATTACCTGGATCTTTCACATGTCTCTCCTCCTCGAGCTCTCCAGTCTTCTGTTTCACCCATGTAGTAGCATTGTCGTCTTGGTCACCATTCTCTTTCCACTTTAAAACTTAATTTAATAGAAAATCCATATTTTGAGATCAAATAATGCCAAAGAATATATGTCTACTCTTTTTCATCCTATCTCTCTTCCAAATGTATTATTCATCAAGCATCTTGCGCATATACTCCACAATATAATGGAGTTGCAGAACGCAAAAATCGTCATTTGTTAGAAGTTACTCATGCTTTTCTTTGTCATATGCATGTTCTTAAACAACTTTGGAGTAATGTTGTACGTACTGCATGATATCTCATTAATCACATGCCATCCTCTATTTTGGACTGTGCATCTCCCTTCTCTCTTTTGTTTTCCTCCTCTCCATAGTAATTGTTACCTCTCAAGATTTTTGAGTGTGCTTGTTATGTTCATTACTTTGGCCCTGGTGATGACAAACTTGACTCTTGCTTTATGAAATGTATTTTTCTTGGTTACTCCCAAACACATAAAACGATGTGATCCAATGTACGGATGCAACGAGGGTGAACCCAGGGAAGGATCCGTTTATCATCGAAGGAGGACCGATGACTCGATCAAGGGCAAAGCAGGTCAAGGAAGCGATGGAGTTGCTGGCTCAAGCTACGGTGGACGAGACATTGACCAGGACAAGCCAAACGTCAAGTTCCATGTTGGGCTCGGGGGCGGAAGTCCAATGAATCATGTTGATCGAGGCAGAAAATAAGGAGGCTGAAATTCATAACTATGCGACCACATAGTTATTTCAGCCATGCGGTCACATAGTAACCAACCGAAACTCAAAGGGCAAAATTTTGGCTTCCATGTGACCTCACCAAAATGTACCATGCGGTCACATGGTTCAAAAGGGTGAAGAAAATTTCCTTTTCACGAATTTTCCTTAATTTACTAGAATTCTATTTTATCGCAATCTTTTGAAATCCCAACAAGTTATTTTCGGTTCAACTAGGGTTTTAGGTTTTTCCTATAAATATTGACATTATATTTATTGTATGAACAATCTACATTATTATTATTGAGAATTAATCGTGAGACTTTTAGCTTTCAAATCCCTTATTCTTCATTAAGCAATTACGAACTTATCAAGATTCGATTTCTTGTGGCGTTCAAACATCCGGGTTAGACTCATAAGTCGCGTAATCAAGAGGTCAACATATTGTGGCGATTGTGTTGGTTGTTTGGTTCATTAATTTTGGGTCGAGTCCAAACCTCGATTTATTGGCTTTCTTGGGTTGGTTCTAATCTCGTTGTGGGTTGCGTAGTTACTATTGCTACGTGGTTCTCATCAGAAAGGGTATCGGTCTACAATCCTTCTCTACAACGCTACTTTGTAAGTGCAGATGTTACTTTTGATGAATCTACACCCTATTTCTCTAATCATAGTACATCTCCCGAATACACTCAGGATCCCATTAACTTACCCGTACCATATCTACCGATTGGTATTTCTCTAGAATTAGACTCTTCTCTGTTTAGTATACCGGAGTTGTCCTCATCTCATAAAAAACCACCTCCTCCTTTACAAGTTTATACTCGACGGCCTAAGTCACCATGCCCAATCATCCTAGAAAATGCAACTAAATTTCTGCAAGTTCTGTGGCTTCCCACGCAACTTCCAGCACACAGATCTTGTGCGCCTTGGTGTCTGACAGTAATTTCACCAATCTTTGATTGTAGCTTTCTTGTCCCCTAAGTTGGAGCGAAGTTCAGACCCACCCAGTTCTTTACAGCTTACCTAGCTTCAGAGGTATGCAAAGGTATCATATAGGTTAGGAAAAGAAACTGTTTCTACCACCTATCCACAAGGTTGATGATACTCAGGAATTAGGCCTATTAGGAATCGAAACATCCATTCCTTCTCTTATACTTCTCTATATATGCATAAATCTAATCTTGTAAATAGGCCTCTATAAGGGAGCTGATGTAATTTGCGATATTTCAGGAGCCTTTCTTGATGTTATGAACAATTACTTCTGATCTCAAAATCTGAGATGCAAAACCACCTCCCTTAAGAGTATGTTCTGCCATCTCCAATATATCCTTCGTATCATACAGATAACTAAAAACTATTCCAGTCTTTGGCTGCATAGAATGGAGCAACCAGGACATCAACATGGAATTTTCAGCCTCCCAAATATCATATTTAGGGTCTTCAAAAGCAGGTAGCTGTAATGAATTTGATCTTCCATTTACTCATTAGAGATATTTTCACAAACACTTGCAATCCCATATAGCTTTGCCCATTCAGTTTGGAAGTGGCAATCTGGAAGTTAGGATTTCCAGAAAGAATGGAAAGCTCGTCTAGGTTTGGTAGGTGGCCACCATTTTAGAATTACTAGTTATTTCAGAAATTTAAGAAACAACTAGAAATCTCTATTTAAAAAGAGGGAGAAACAAAAGCAGTGGCAGTGAAAGCCAGAGAAAAAATACTAGTAACAATGAAAAACACAAATAAAAGTTGCAAAGACAAAACAAAAATAAAGGCTGGAGAAAGGGACTGGTAGAAACAAAGGCTACAAAGGGCAAAACTTTTCGTAAAGAAGCTATTATACCATGAAGAATTACAAGATGCAAAATTCTGTCCCTCTCAAAAGAATAGGGATGCATGCTTAAATGTACATAATAGTTGACTAAAACTCCTAAATAAGAAAATACGTAAAAATCCAAATTTTTAGGATCAGAAAATATTTTAGACTTGTGCATCTTATGAAAATAGACAAAGAAAAGGAAATGGAACAAGTAAAGTCAAATCTGTCAATATGAATAAATATTACTAGTCTTTTCTTTGGAATGCGCCAATAAATAATACAAAGCAAGGAATCCAGTAAGTGATAATGTCTGAGACTTACACCCATTTCGGATCTCGAGATCCACAATCTGCACAGGATCTATTACCGGGTTCAGTTAACAGACACTCTAGCCGCCCTTGAGGACCTGAATAGTTTAATGCACATGAGTTAAATATTGCAACCTGAAGATAATTCATATAGGGTTCCTCTCAGGAGAAAAATAACCCAAAACACTAATTATTATGCCCTTATCTGTCTCACAATGAATAATGATAATTATATATATTTAATATACATTATTGGAAATTGGAATAAGTTGGAAAATTATCCATGCTGAATTCGGAACAATAATGGAAATATTAACAAGCAGACAAATGTTGAGTTGCTCATGTGAGGGAATAGAAATAATCCTTTCTCAAGCCATGACTTTTGTTATTATTAAAGCTTTTTTTAGTTTCATTCGAGAAACTATTTATAGTATAAGTTGCATTGCATCACACTGAATACATCATTACATGATGATAAATGACATATTTGAGAAAGGGCAAACAATAGTGGGTGAGATAATTTTATTTAGAAACTTGCTCCAAAATTTGAATCTTCCATGTTGATGAGTGCTCCACACTCACGATATTTATACCACTTAATTCGTTATTTTGTTAACCTTGAGAAAGTTTAAGGGTTTTTTATGTGTGTTTTGATGTTGTGATTCAGGTTGGTAAGATTAAAGAAAATAAGCAAAAGTTTGAAAAATGACTAAATTGTAAGAGATTCAAAGCTTGGGGGCTAAAGTGCAAATACTCAAAAGTTGCGCCGAATCTCATGATGAAGATTTGAGAGTGTTAATGGTCAATTGGATGGAGAAATATGTCAAAGGGATCAAAACTAACCAAAGAGTGATCACACATCAAATTTCAACCGAAAGAGTTTTGCTCCGGATTTTTAGTCTCATATTGAGACTCACTTTTGACATGGTAAACAATCGAATTGGAGGATGATGTCTAAAGAAAAGTTGTAGCCCGATGAATTAGTTTTCCATCGCATCTTGAATCACCTCAATCGGATATCGGAATAAAACATTATGATAAAAATACTGAAAGAAGGTGCAGCTGCCATTTTTACCCGAATCAAGCGCCCAGGCACCAGCCCTGGCCGCCTAGGCGTCCAATACTCTGATTTTCAGCAGAATGGATGGCGCCCGACCCAAGAAAGAGGAAAATTTGAAATTTTAAAAGATTTTCGGCCCGATCAAACCCTATTTCGTCTTGCAACTTGCGGACACTATAAATACCACCATAAAGACCTAATTTTGGAGATTGGAAGGAGAGAAAAGATACAAAAAGATTGAATCTCCAAGGACAACAATAAGAAAGAATTGAAGAAATCAAGTAAAGAAATGGTTGAAATCATAAAAGGGACTTCGATTAGCACTTCAAAAGAGCTCTTTCTTACCTTTTCTTTTATGTTTTCCATTATAAATTGTATGGATTTCATGTTCTATTTCATGAGCTAGATAATTTAGCTAGGGTTTGATGTAGCCAACTTGAGATTATGGTTTGATGAATACATGAATTATTTCTTTCGGAATTTCCCACTTATATTTAGCCTCCTTTTGGTAAGCATTTTTCTACAAAAAAAAAGCATTTTTTTGTGTCAAATCAAACATTTTTTGTATCTCTTTCCAGTCATGGACCCCACTTGATGTGAAAGAAAAAATGTATTATTTGAAGAAAGAATGGCTCCTAAACGGAGCTTTAATTGTGTTATGATTATAATGCTTTCAATTACCTGATCAATAATTGAATGAATAGATACTAATCAATTCCGGCACTCGAGAGGGGAATTTAGGCGTGATCATAAGATTGACACAACGTAGGTTTTATGGGTTTCGAGAGAAAATGTAAAATCTATGAAGCTTACTCCACAAAAGAATCGGGACTTTGATAAATTTTAGGTTTTAATTCGGAATAGAGATATTGTGATTGAATTCTATGATTAATTTCTAGCCGGCACTCGAAAGAGGGGACAGAAATACAATTGGATTCTTACTTTTAAATATGGGAAAATTAATTGGAATAATTTGATGTCATTGAATCATAATCGAAAGTTGGTGAAATCATTCCCTAGGCTTTCTCATTTTGATAATTTATATTCTCTAATTTTGTCGTAGCATTTCACCTTTGATTAGTTTAAAACAATCAATCAACCACTTATTAATTGTCTAGATAAAATAGAAGTTATACAATTATAGTATTTGGTAGAAATTGAATTACAAAACTTGTGGCATAAATTCACGTTGTATAAAACGCGTGACAAGTTTTTGGCGCCGTTTGCCGGAGATTGTTTTATTTGATTTTTACTAATATTATTACCAATTAGCTTTTATTTTAAGTTAGATTTTTAATTTTGTTTTTATTTATTTTATTTTTATCTCTAATAGTTTCTTTTTTTCAGCTGTTTATGCAAAGGGCAAAACACATCGACCTATGACCTGTTGATCCTAAATCAGAACGCATATTTCGCCATCTAAGGAGTATACAGAAAGACGAACGTGAAGCAATGGCTGAACAGGATACAAGGGCAGCTAATGAAAATAATCAGCAAAGAGTAATTCGGGACTATGTTAGGCCCATTGTCAACGATAACTATTCTAGCATCGCACACCCCGCTATAGCTACAAACAACTTCGAACTGAAGCCAAGACTAATACACATGGTTCAACAAAATCAATTGGGGGAGCTGCAATAGAAGATCCGATGCTCATTTGGGATCTTTTCTCGAAATTTGTGATACCATCAAGATGAATAGTGTTACTGAAGATGCCATCAGACTCCGCTTATTTTCCTTTTCCTTAAGAGATAAAGCCAAACATGGTTTCAATCTTTGCCATATGGATCCATAACGACTTGGGAGGGGTTAGCTCAGAAATTTCCAACAAAATTTTTTCCACCCTCCAAGGCAGCTCAATTGCGGAGTGAAATTGTTCAATTCAGACAATCTGACATCGAGCCATTTTATGAGGCATGGGAGAGATTCAAAGATCTACTTAGAAGATGTCCTCAGCATGGTTATCAGAGTTGGGTACAAATCGAACTCTTCTACAATGGGCTGAATGGTCAAACAAGGACAATAGTGGATTCTGCAGCAGGAGGAACTCTAATGTCGAAGACTCCGGATGTGGCTTATTCATTGCTGGAGGAGATAGCTACTAATAGCTATCAATGGCCAAGTGAGCGTTCAAGTGCTAAGAAAGCTGCTGGCCTTTATGAGGTGGATCCTATCACAGCCCTTGCAGGTCAGATGTCATCTCTCACTGCTCAAATAGCTGCATTAACATCACAGGAAACTCAGAAGAAAATGGATTCCATCATGGCCGCCTCCACTTCATACCATGAATCCAAGTAAGAGAAGGAGCAAGTCCAATATGTGAATGGCAGAAACTTCAATCAGAGAGGAAACTACGCAATAAATCAATACCATCCAGGACTGCGAAACCATGAGAACCTCTCTTATGGTAACAATGCAAATGCGCTGCAGCCTCCACTTGGATACAATACTCAGCCATCTGAAGGGAAGCCATCACTGGAGGATATATTGGGGACCTTCATTTCAGAGACTAGATCGAGGTTCAATAAAGATAAGGCAAGACTTGATAACATGGAGACTCATATTTCCAACATGGGGGCCACAGTGAAGCACCTAGAGGTTCAGATTGGTCAAATAGCAACTGCAGTACAGTCCCAGTGACACAAAAGTTAATCCACAGGAGCACTGCAATGCTATCATTTTAAGAAGTGGTAAAGCAGTTGAAGAGAGCAAGCCTAAAGAGGTTGTGGGGCTTACACCGGATCCTATACTTATAGAGGAAGAGCAGATTGAAGAACAAAAGATGGAAGCAGAGGCAACAAAAGAGACTCATAAGCCTTATTCCATCTCATTTCTAGACAATCCACCTATTTTGAAGCAAAAACTACCATTCCCGCAGAGATTCATGAAGAAGAAAATTGATAAGCAATTTGCAAAGTTCCTAGAGATCTTCAAGAAAATCCACATCAACATTCCTTTTGCAGATACCTTAGCCCAAATGCCTAACTATGCCAAGTGTTTGAAGGAAGTAATGTCAAAGAAAAGAAAGTTGGAGGAATTTGAGACAGTAAAGCTGACAGAAGAGGGCATTGCCATTTTTCAGAAGAAGCTCCCTCAGAAATTGAAAGATCTGGGCAACTTCAACATTCCTTGCAATATTGGTAGCATCACATTTGACAAAGCATTGGGTGATCTTGGAGCTAGCATTAATTTGATGTCTCTATCAGTGTTCAAAAAGCTAGGTCTTGGAGATGTGAAGCCCACAACCCTCACCTTGCAACTGGCAGACAGATCATTTACATATCCTAAGGGCATCATTGAAGATGTATTGGTGAAGGTCGATGAGTTCATTTTTCCGATGGACTTTGTGGTGTTGGATATGGAAGAGGATGAGAAAGTGACGTTGATTCTTGGTCGACCTTTCCTGTCTACTGGACGGGTGTTGATTGATTTATAGGAAGGAAAGTTAACACTACGGGTTAATGAAGGGCATGTGAACTTCAACATCCATCAAGAGAATAAACCCCAAAAAAAAGTCAATGCATGCCACATGACCCAGTCTATCAAGGCAGAGAGGGATGAGAAAAGCAAGAATGAAGTGTTCTATGACTCTCTAGAACAACATATGGCTCTCAACTATTTAAAGTATGATACATTTGCAGATGAAAAATGGACCAATTAAATTGTGGACTATGTCTTAGAGCATGAAAAGTCTCCACCCGACAAAAATGAGAACTATATGGAGAAGCCTTTGAAACCTCTTAACATTATCAAATCAAAAGATGATCTGAAGGCTACACTGAAGTTAAAACCGTTCAATTTTATTGGTCATGCTAAAATGAAGACGAAGACAAGGCCAAAGGTGAAGTTTAGAAATAAGAGAGAGGTGTTGTCTGAAGATCCAACATAGGCACTGCGGTTGGATCAAGCTAATGACGTTAAAGAAGCGCTTCTTGGGAGACAACCCAAGCTTTCTTCCTTTTTACTTTTTCATTTATTTTGTTTTTGAATTATAGGGGCAGTTTAGTTTATTTTATAATTTAGTTAGAATTCTTTAGCCATATCTCATTCCCCTTAGGTCATTGAGTAATTAAGTTGGTTATTAGATATTTGAACTAAGTAACACTTGTTCCATGCAATTAATCTCTAAAATTTGATTTTTCAGGAACATGAGGTCGCGAAACAACCAAACACATTGACAATGAGAAAATGGGATGCATATCAAGTTTGGGGGAAAAGAAAGAAGAAACATCCACCAACACCAGCATCATCAACACCACAACGTCACGGGCAATACAGACAATTCAGGGAAGTCTCCTCCTTTTTCTTTAATTTTACATTGAACACAATGTTTAATTTAAATTTGGGGGTGTGTTATAAATTGTCTAATTGCCTAATATTTTTATTTTGTGTGATTTGTGTGCGTGTTTTAAAAAAAAATTGTATTTTTGCATGCTTGTGTGAGTTAGATAGTCATGCCGGCATTGATATATATAAGTGATAACATGCTTTGGTTTATGAACTGTGGATAAATTATGTGTTTTGAGTTAAATTTTTACTTATTCATGAGAAACGAAAAATATTTATGCACGTGAGTTGATTGTAACATTGTACATGAGTAGGTTGATTCACGTTTATAGGTTGAAATAGAGAACTTAGATGCTAAACTCGGACAACCAATAAACAAGATTCATATCCCTACGCCAAATCTAGGATATTTAGATGTTCAAACTTTTGTAGGGAGACATGGATGTAGATATGCCAATAAGATGAAAATTAGGTGAAAACTTTAAATTAGATGTCAATTCTCAAGAATAAGTGTTTAATAAGGGACATTGCACTAATTATCTGAAATTGTGATCGACTATAATAATCTCATTGTGAAACATCTATTCGTAGCCTTTATAACTCGAGTGAATAAGCCTGTAAAGGTTAAAATCTAATGTCCTAAACTCATCAAACTTGGGAGCCATCGGCCTTAAACTCGCTACAGGGGTCATTTAAAAAGCTTAATGGAGAGATGTCCGTACAAAGGGTGAATAAAAAATATATTCAATTTAGAATACACCCTTGGGAAGAGAAAAGAAAACAAATTTGGGGGTACGTGAATCCCATGAGCGAGGTAAGGAAATATTGGGCTTTTAAGGTCGGGAAATGGATCAACCTATTATTGTATAGCGTTGCACTTAACTCTCCACACACGCCCGTTTTGCATTGAATATGTAAAAATCTAGCTTGAGCATTATAACTTTGAAGTGATTCACGAAAGTGATGTTATGTTTTCAATCCTGAGCTGTGAAGGCAAGATATCTAGCACAATTTATTTTAAGTGATTTTGTTCGTATTCATTTGTTTGTGTTTGTTAGTAATTTTCTTTAGTTTGGTGTTTGCTCAAGGACAAGCAAAATATTAAGTTAAGGGGTGTTTGATGAGTGCTCCACACTCACGATATTTATACAACTTAATTCGTTATTTTGTTACCTTTGAGAAAGTTTTAGAGTGTTTTTATGTGTGTTTTGATGTTGTAATGTAAGTTGGTAAGATTGAAGAAAATAAGCAAAAGTTGGAGAAAGGGCTAAATTGTAAGAGATCCAAAGTTCGGGGACTAAAGTGAAAATACTCAAAAGTTGCGCCGAACCTCGTGTTGAAGATTTGAGAGTGTCAATGGTCAATTGAATGAAGCAATATGTCAAAGGGATCAAAAATAACCAAAGAGTGATCACATATCAAATTTCAACGGAAAAAGTTTTGCTCCGAATTTTTAGTCTCATATTGAGACTCACTTTTGACATGGTAAACAATCGAATTGGAGGATGATATCTGAAGCAAAGTTGTAGCCCGATGAATTAGCTTTCCATCGCATTTTGAATCACCTCAATCGGACATTGGAATAAAACGTTATGATAAAAATACTAAAAGAAGGTGCAGCTGCCATTTTTACCCGAATCGGGCGCCCCGGCACCAGCCCTGGGGGCCTAGGCATCCACTACTCTGATTTTCAGCAGAATGGATGGCGCCTAGGCGTCGCGACCCAAGAAAGTGGAAAATTTGAAATTTTAAAAGATTTTCGGCCCGGTCCAACCCTATTTCGTCTTGCAACTTGTGCACACTATAAATACCACCATAAAGATCTAATTTTGGAGGTTGGAAGAAGGAGAGAAAAGATACAAAAAGATTGAATCTCCAAGGACAACAACAAGAAGAAATTGAAGAAATCAAGTAAAGAAAGAGTGAAAATCATAAAAGGGAGTTCGATAAGCACTTCAAAAGTGTTCTTTTTTACCTTTTCTTTTATGTTTCCATTATAAATTGTATGGATTTTATGTTCTATTTCATAAGCTAGACAATTTAGCTAGGGTTTGATATAGCCAACTTGAGATTATGGTTTGATGAATACATAAATTATTTCTTTTGGAATTTCCCACTTCTATTTAATTGTGTTATGATTATAATGTTTTCAAGTACCTGATCAATAATTAAATGAATAGATGCTAATCAATTCTAGCACTCGAGAGGGGAATTTAAACGTGATCATAAGATTGACACAACGTAGGTTTTATAGGTTTCGAGAGAAAATGTAAAATCTATGAAGCTTACTCCACAAAAGAATCGGGACTTTGATAAATTTTAGGCTTTAATTTGGAATAGAGATATTGGGATTGAATTCTATGATTAATTTCTAGTCGGCACTCGAAAAAGGGGAGAGAAATACAATTGGATTCTTGCTTTTAAATATGGGAAATTAATTGGAATAATTTGATGTCATTGAATCATAATAAAAAATTGGTGAAATCATTCCCTATGCTTTCTCATTTTGATAATTTATATTCTCTAATTTTGTCGTAACATTTTACTTTTGATTAGTTTAAAACAATCAATCAACCACTCATCAATTGTTTAGATAAAATAGAAGTTATACAATTATAGTACTTGATAGAAATTGAATTACAATCCATGTGGGTTCGATACTCTTAATACAATCATTATATTAAAAAACTTGGCACCGTACACTTGCGACATAAATTCACGCGGTATAAAATGCATGACACATGTAGAGTAGGAAGTTCCTAAGACCCTAACTAACAAAAATAAGTAAGAAAGAAACGCGATCACCATTATTATACACTGTTTAGAAAAGTCGAAATACTTAATAAACTACAATCGTCATAAGAATGGTTCTTGCTAAGCATGACCAAAAAAAAAACTAAAAAAAAAAATTGAAGACTTGGTGGAAATGCTCAAGGATCCTAAAACTTTTGCTGCAACAATTTTATGTTTATTGTAAAATAATATCGTGAAGAATATTCTCTCATTCCTATCGGAAACGGTGATACACATATTTATACAAAGTCTAGGATTCTATCTTAGAAAAGTGTATAAATTAGGATCCTAGAATAAGGTAACTAACTAATGACAATCTATAACACTCCCCCTCAAGTTGGAGCATAGATATTAATCATGCCCAACTTGTTACAAAGATAATCAACCCGAACCCCATTTAGAGCTCTCGTGAAGATGTCCCCTGATTGTTCTCCAGTCTTCACATATCCTGTAGAAATCAATCCTTGCTGAATTTTCTCGCGAACAAAATGAAAATCAATTTCAATATGCTTAGTCCACTCATGAAACACAGGATTAGATGCAATATGAAGGGCAGCTTGGTTATCACACCACAATTTTGCTGGTACTGAAATATTAAGACCTATTTCAGTCAAAAGCTGATATATCCACACTATCTCACATACAGACTGTGACATAGCCCTATACTCTGCCTCTGCACTCGATCTGGACACAACGTTCTGCTTCTTACTCCTCCATGAGACCAAATTTCCTCCAACAAAAACACAATAACCTGATGTGGATCTTCTATCCACTTTGGAACCTACCCAGTCTGCATCTGAAAAGCATTCAATACGATTTTGCCCATGATTTGCATACAAGATACCTCGCCCGGGTGCTCCTTTCAAGTAGCACAAAATCTGTTCTAGCGCCGCCCAATGATGAACTGTTGGTGATGACATAAACTGACTAACAACACTTACAGAATATGCAATGTCTGGACGAGTCACCGTAAGATAATTCAACTTTCCAACCAACCTTCTATACCTCTCAGGATCTTCAATTTGTTCTCCATCTCCTGTAAAGTGCATGTTTGGATTCATTGGAGCACTACAAGACTTTACCCCCAATTTTCCTGTCTCAGTTAATAAGTCAAGGACGTATTTTCTCTGAGATAAAAAGATACCATTTTTACTCCTTGTGACTTCAACACCCAAGAAATACTTTACCATTCCCAAGTCCTTCGTGTGAAATTGAGTGTAAAGGAAAGACTTAAGAGATGAAATTCCCGTAGTATCACTTCCAGTAATGACAATGTCATCCACATACACAACTAAAAGAATAATACCAGCTGCCGTTTGTTTGTAGAACACAGAGTGGTCAGACTTGCTTTTCATCATACCAAACTCTTCAACGGCCTGACTAAATTTTCCAAACCAAGCACGAGGACTCTGTTTCAAACCATACAGAGATTTTCGAAGACGACAAACTCGCTCAGACTCCCCCTGAGCAACAAACTAGGAGGTTGCTCCATATACACCTCCTCCTGAAGATCACCATGAAGAAAAACATTCTTAATATCGAGTTGATGCAAAGGCCAATGATGAGTAGTTGCCATAGAAATAAACAACCGAACAGATGTCAACTTAGCAACAGGCGAAAAAGTGTCAGAATAGTCCGCGCCATAGGTTTGAGCATATCCTTTAGCGACAAGACGGGCTTTCAATCGAGCGACTGACCCATCCAGATTTACCTTAACTGTGAACACCCATTTGCACCCTATAGCCTGTTTCCCTGAAGGTAAATCGACCAAATCCCAAGTACTATTGTCATCCAAAGCATTCATTTCCTCTATCATTGCATGACGCCAACCAGGATGAGATATGGCTTCGTGAACAACTTTAGGAACAGAGATAGAATCAAGAGAAGCAATAAAAGAATAAGAGGAAGACGACAAACAGTTATAAGAGACAAAAGAAGAAATATGATAAGTACATTGGCGTTTACCTTTGCGTAACGCAATAGGAAGATCATCGATCGGGACTGGATCTGATGACGAAGGAGCAGGCGCGGGACATGAATCAGGAGGGTTACGCCTGGAGTAGACCTGACTAATAGGAGGCCTCACAGGAGCGGGTTCCCAGACAGGTTCAGAAGATGTGATAGAGTAAACTAACAAATCATCATCCTCCCCCTTGTGTGCGGGAGGAGGAGAAGATGGAAAATAGGGTGTGTCTTCCATGAAGGTAACATCAACGGAGACAAGATATTTGTTAAGACTAGGACAATAACACCTGTACCCTTTCTGAAGACGAGAATAACCAAGGAAGATACACTTCAAAGACTTGGGATCTAATTTGGTTACATGCGGACGAACATCTCGAACAAAGCAAGTGCTACCAAATACCCTAGGAACAACAGGAAACAACGACTTATTGGGAAAAAGGATTTTGTAAGGGATCTCACCATGAAGAACAGATGATGGCATGCAATTAATTAGAAAGCATGCTGTGGAAACTGCATCGGCCCAAAAAGATTTAGGAACAGTCATTTGAAATAGTAGGGCTCGTGCAGTTTCAAGAAGATGTCTGTTCTTCCTTTCTGCCACTCCATTTTGAGATGGAGTATCAACACAAGAAGTTTCATGGAGCATGCCATTGTGAACCATATAAGATTGAAATAAAGCGGACGTATATTTTTTGGCATTATCACTTCGCAAAGTACGGATCGAAACATTAAATTGTGTTTTAATCTCAGCACAAAAGGCACAAAAAAGAGAGAACAACTCAGAACGACTCTTCATTAGATATAACCAAATTACACGAGAATAATCGTCCACAAAAGTAACAAAATACTTAAACCCAAATTTAGACAAAGTAGGACAAGGACCCCAAACATCAGAATGAACTAATTTGAAAGGAACACTAGCACGTTTATTAACTCGTGGACTCGAACTAAGACGATGGTGTTTTGCAAACTGACACGACTCACAATCTAAGGAAGACACCTTACTAAACTGCGGACAAAGTTTCTTGAGCAAAGGAAGAGATGGATTACCCAACCTACAATGAGCCTCGAATGGAGAAGTTACACAAGAGCAAGAGACAGATTGTGGTATTGGTGTGTCCAGAATGTAAAGGCCTCCAGACTCATGTCCTTTACCAATAATCTTCTTCGTCATAAGATCCTGAAATAAGCAATGATCAAGAAAAAATTGAGATGCAACAATTAAGAGTGCGAGTAAGCTGGCTTACAGAGATCAAAATAAAGGATAAGTTAGGTAAATGTAAGACGGACGACAGAGGAAGCAGAGGGGTAGGAGTAATTGTGCCAAACCCAAGAACACGAGATGGTGACCCATCGGCTAAAGTAACAGTAGAAGTGGAAGCGTATGACTTAAAAGTAGAAAAGAGACCAGAATTACCTGTCATATGATCTGTGGCACCAGAATCAATGACCCATTTCGAGGATGAAGAAATAAGACATGCATTTGATTTACCTGAATCAGCAATAGCAGCGACGAAGGAGATGAAGACTGTAGTGATTCTTGATACTGTGAGAACTTGACAAATTCATCTGCAGAGATAAGAATTGTTTTGTCAAAAGTCTCGTTAGTGGATGCAACATAGGCCGAGTGTGCTTTCTGATTCTTGTACAGAAGTTTTTTACAATCTCGCTTCGTATGTCCCGGCTTCTGACAATAATAACACACAATTCCTCCAGAACCTTGTGTTCAAGTTTCAAACCTTTGCGAGCCTCCTCCTTTGTTTCCACTCTGATTAGTTGATCGCCCAAGCTCATAATTATTATTTCAGCTAACCAAAGCACCACTGATTTAACCAGGTGGAGTACCTTCAGTGCGAAGTACTCGACTAAATACCTCTTGTAAAGAGGAGATCTCAGAACCAGAAAGAACCTGTGATTTAGCAGTCTCAAAGTCAGGGGAAAGGCCAGCGAGAAAACTCATGACGGCCATTTGCTCTCGTTGGCGTTGCTAAACCTTTACATCAGGGCTAAACGGCAGTAACATATTAAGCTCTTCATAAGTCTTCTTAAAGTCCATGAAATAATTTGTAAGAGACTTATCTTGTTTTTCCGCACGATAAAATGTTTTGCACACCTCAAACATACGAGAAAGGTTCCCTTTACCAAAATACAAGAAATCCAAATAATCCATCAACTCTTTGATAAACTCACGGTGATTGATCAAGCCAATTACCTCTCCATCAATGGAATTTCGAATTTGCAGGAATAAGCGAGCATCCTCTCTGAGCCACATCTGCTTAGAATCATCTGTAGGAGGATCGTCAGCCAAATGAGTATCTTTATCAATACTCCGTAGATAAAGTCGAACGGTCTTGCTCTAATCCAAATAATTCGAGCCATTAAACTTATGGTCCGTGATTTTCCACATCACAGGTACCACATCCGACGCGACAATAGATTTCCTCTCAGCCATAACTTCTAAACAGAGATACAAGACAATAAACACAAGACGGCCCAACAAGCCCAATATCCAAATGAATCAAAAAGAGCTTGGACCCAATTCACAAATAACCCAATCCACCAAATATTTCAGGCCCAATTTAATTACCCAACATCCCAAATCAAACACCAAACCCTCAATTTAATTACCCAACAGCCCACGTCAAACACCAAATCAAACAATGGTGTAACACGACCCAACTGGATTACAAACCGACGCCACCAAACTCTCAAACGGGAAATCGCCGACCACTAAACACCCAACAAAGAGAAATCGCCGACCACCAAGATCACAGATCGCCGGCGCAATAATTGAGGACGTCGACAGGCAAGGCGACAGAATTGCTCACGCACCGAGATTTACAGAAATTGAGAGGATCGAACCAAATCCAACGGACCCGCACCGAAAAGATGAAGAGTTCGCCCTGCCGACCAGAACCCAGCCCTAAATGCGTCGGAAACGGAGAGCCCATTTACCGACAGTACTGGACGACGCAAGAGGCGACCACAACCGCGCTACTACGAACTCGGCTGAACTCCAACAGTGAACACACGTTCGGGATCAAGGTAGATTTATTTGCTACGCTCTGATACCATGTAAAATAATATCGTGAAGAATATTCTCTCATTCCTATTGGAAACGGTGATACACATATATATACAAAGTCTAGGATTCTATCTTAGGAAAGTGTATAAATTAGGATCCTAGAATAAGGTAATTAACTAATTACAATCTATAACATTTATCATTTATAGAAAGCATACCAAATTGATTTCCTTCCTCATTGTTTGCAATAAAAGAAATCATGTTGGCATGTTGTAATTAATTCCATGTCCTTGTTATAGAAGCTCTTTAAGCTCTTCCAGTACTATCATTACTAATGTTAACTATTTTTCCTTTTTCACTTTTATCTGTCAATAAAAAAGCATAACATTGTTTCTTTTAAAAAGGTCAAGGTGGAACTCATAACACATGAAGTGGTCAAGAGTCGCATCAGCTTCAGGGTTTTGGGAAGGTATAGATCTAGTTTGTTTGAATAAGGATTTGTCAAGGATGTCATTATGGAAGTTCGGGATGGAACAGAATTTGTTGAGGATGGTGATGGGTTCAAAATATGGGCGAATGGGGCAGTTTGTGCTCTGAAAGGCATAACCAGCCTTTTGGAGTAGACCTGTGGAGAGGTATTATGAATGCATGGATAGAGATTTCCAAATAATTTATAGTCGGCAACAGAAATGAAGCATTGGATGAATGGGTGTGTCTTCTGCAATATTCAGTGAAGAAGAGCAATGAAGGAATTGAGAAGTACACCACTAGAGGAGCTATTGGATTTGATGCATATGTAAATCTTGGGGCCACAAGGGAAGACTGTGAGAGAAAAACCTCCCTCTTGAAACTGGTGGGGTAGTAGGCACTCAGAAAGGTGGTTTTTCCGTATGACTAGTAGTTACTCTCGCCAGTCTTACAGAAGATACTCTAACAGAAACATAAAGGATTTACAAGACTTGGTGCTTCAGTAGGGCTCTAGGGAGGATTTACACCATTGGTTCATCGGGTAGTGTGGAAGAAAGCTAGTGGAATCTGATGTTGGGTATGTTTGAGATTAATTGGAAAATTCCAGCTGCTATTTCTAATGTCAGAGCTCCTGGCAGATCAATGGAATGCGGTTGCACAATAGCAAGCATAGAAGTTGCTACCTAGGTTATTGAGAACCCCCCCCCCCCCCCAGGGCGCATTTGAGGGAATGAAAAATCCCCTTTATACAATCAAAAGCACTTATTTTCTTAATTTATTATTGTAGCATTCTATCTGGTCTTTCATGTATAAAGTCAAGGATGGAATTTTCGGAAAATCTTGTTTGAAATTTGCAAGCTTTTATGCATTATGTATTCAGGGCTTCAGTCCCTTCTTCTAATAAAATCATCTTTATCCTTCCAAAAGACAAGCAAATAAGAGATATTAATAGAGAGAGGAGTCTGTAGAAGTGGAGGACTGTGTGTCATCATCTACATCCCTCAGACTTAAAAATAAAAAGTTAAAAATGACGCAACACTTCTCCCAAAGACACGACCACATCTAACTTAGCCAATGTATGTAACAGGAAAACTGTTAATACCTCAAGACAGGAGAAGATGTTATCCTCAAATACGTGTCCTAGACTTCTACCAGTTCCACATTGACAATGTAATAGCCATCATACACCTCAGAAAAGGATTTCACGTCATTTGTCCTATGCTATGTTCTTTCTGAGAAAGAGAATTGACATATCTGTTCTCAAGACTCGGTTGTCTCTTTCATGTAGCAGACCAGCAGATTGAATTTTCCTCCAGGGGGATAGACTATATCTTTTGAATCTTCAACACAGGTTATTATCTTTTCTTACTTTTAACTATTGCCATGAATAGAAATATGAGAGACTCATTGCTATATTAGGATAAGGTTTTCGAGGGACGAGGGGCACCAGAATAATTTCTTGCTTGAAAAATGAGATTTTGTATATAATTTGTTGGAGTTGATATTGATGGGTGTCAAGGCAAATACATAGGTTCTGCGTCTCTTCTTAGACAGAAAATATGAGCACTATTAAGTTTAAGGGATATATTGTGACTCTTATATCACGTGTGTTGAATATTCTCCATCATATCAAAAAACATAGAAAAACTAGAAATGGTCAGTGTTGCAGAAAACCTAACAACCAGGTGTAAAACCAAGCACTGAAGCTTACTGGAAGAAGAGTTCTGCCATTCCTTTTGACGGTGTTCCCAGTTTGCTGAGGTTTCCAAACGTAGGAGATCATAGAGACAAGAACCTGGTTCAATTAATGCATGTGTTATGATAATTACAAGACTAAGTAGTAGCAACTTATAGGCCATCTCCAACCCCGCACCAAAATTTGAGGTAAGTTTTGCACTATTTTGCACCAAATCTTGCACCAAACTGAAAATCATCTTCAACCCATTACACCAACTCACACCAAATGAACGGTGTTTAATCATTTTCTTCTTCTTTTTTTTAATTCTTAACAATTTATTTATTTGAAAACTTATTTATTTATTTTACAACTACATAAATTACTAAATAAATAATTGCATTAAATTAACGAAAATATTGTCATTAATAATTTAAAAAATATAGTACAATAAATAGAAACACAAAAAAATAAGAAAATATTAAATTCATGTCATTAAGAAATAATGCAATGCGTTTCGAATCACGATATCGTGATGTTACGAAGTCAAAATATTGTTGCAAATTATTCACTTGTTTTATATATTGTTTTCTTTAAATAATTCTAGAATGGTGTATGTATGTGATTGTTGTGATATATTTTGTGTTAACTTCAAATAATCATGTTTGCTACATTTTATAATTTTTTTCAGTATTCTTATTTCCTTAACTATTATTGATTACATTATTAAAATTTATTACAAATTCACATAATAATAATAACAACAACAACAACAACAATTTATTGTATTAAAAAATGTATAACAAAAATTGACGCAAATATCCTTAACCAATTTTTTTGCAAAGTGAAAGAGAATGGCAAAATTGTATTTAACCATTTTGGTGCAAAGTATGGTGCTAGGTTGGAGAGAGTTCGCACCATTTTTCGGTGCAAAATAGTGTTTTGGCGATAGCAGAATTTTTCCTAGCGACTGTCTTGTTTCTAAAGGAGCATAAGAAGGGTACAAGCATCAATCCTCAAAAAGAGGTTTTATGCACAGTAGCTGTCCAGAACACATCAGTTACAATAACTTCTGCAAGTAGATGAGATCTCAAACATGGAATTGCATTACCTCATATGCAACACTTCTCAATTACTAGCGCCTATAGTAAGAGAAAAAAAAAAAGGAATCTCGAGCAGTCAAATGCATACAGCAGTGAATGCATTTGAACTAACTAAAACAAGATATCCTCTGGTAGAAGCCGCACAAGTGTCCAAATTGATTGGTAGAAATCCTTTTATATATATCGAATTTGGCAGTCAGCTAGCATCAACACCCTTCTGTGACTTGACCGAAAACAAAATTAAAAGGTTTCACTTTAACATAGCCCTTTTAGACTAATTATGAGGTAAGTTCCATCGAATCCCATTTAAGAAATTTTATAATTACTTCAAACCTGTGTTCATTACAGTAATAAATTATCTGCAGAAAACAATGAGCATAACGTTCATAAAAGATGAAAAGATACCTGAAGCACCATTAGTTTCTGCATTTCCTTGTTGCGTAGACATTTCAGCCTCCCAAATTCCGACCCCAAGTCACAAAACAGAGCTATAACCTTAACCGATCATATTATGGCTTCTTTTCTGCATTACTCAAGAAGGGTCAAATTCAAAATTGAAAATAATCAATTGCAAAATAGACATTTGCTCCAAAATTAAATATAGATATGAAGAAACAACGGAATTGTCAACGAATACCGAAGAAGAAAATGCATTCTTACATGATCAAACACGGCATTATAATGAAGCCAATTGATGATGAATTGAATATATCATTTTTTAATAATATATTCAAATAAGAGAAATTCGCAGAAAGAAACAGATAAGAAGATTTTTCCAAGAATCTGAATTTGGACTTTTCAATTGTTGGGGATGAATATAATATTTTAATATTAATAATCTTAAAGTGGCGAAAAAAAGGTCAAAGGTGCATGATTACCTTAATAATGGGGATTGGTGAGTTTGAAAAAGATTTCTGGTTAATATAGAGATTTTAGCACAAATGGTTCGTCGCCATGCCTTTTGATTCCCGTTTTCTTGTTTCTTCGCAATTACATCCTCAACAGATTGTGAATTTTTTTATTTTCACGATGTTAAATAATTAATATTTGATAACACATATTTGAGCAAAAAAAATGACAAAAAGAAAATAAATGAGAAAAAAAGTACATAATTACCATATGGTGCAGAAGCCCTTAAAAATTATTGCAATGAGAATTGAAAATAAGAATTATGTTAAAATAATCTTACTGTGTATTAATTTATGATTGATTGTCTTGAAAAATGTACAATACTACTATATCTGTAAGCAAAATTATTCATAATCCTATTAATATAAGAAACCAAATCAAGGAAACTAAATTCTAAAAGAAAATAAATTAATCATAATCTAAACAAGATTTAAAAATAAATATATTACAATTAGAAAATGAAATTAGAAAATATAATTTTAAAAAGACAAACTCTAGATAAAGTGAAATTATTAATTATAGTTGCGATGTACTACATCAATTTCCTCCACTTTAATAAAACTCGCCCTCGAGTTTTGTGATTGCAAGAAAAACTCATCTGGAGGAAAGTACTCGAAGATATCACCAACATTGAAAGTATTGAAAATGTTCATATCGATTGGAAGGTCAACTTTATAAATATTATCACAAATCTTTTGAAAAATACGAAAATGATCAATCTTCTTATCTTTAAGTTTATTATAAGTGTTAACACTGATGTAGTGCATATGTAGCGTCCCGAGTTCCGTTAACCCGGATTACCACGTCATCGTCTTCTGTAACTGATTTAACTAAAAAGTTTTGCGGAAAAATAACTAAATTTCAAACTTCGCATTTATAACGGTAAAAATCTCGTCGACAACAAAACTCATTTTAATAATTTAAGAAAATTGATTAAATTTCAAATCTCGAGTTTTTGAAATACTGACATAACAAAGTACATTAATAGCGTTCAAATACGAAATTTTCAAATATAAATAATTGAATTCATTAAATTGTTGTCACACTGCCCATCAATCACGATCGCCTCCGAAGTCTGCAAATATTGTTAAAATAACGGGGTGAGTATTTCAAGAAATACTCAGTAGACTCATCGCCGATAATTAATTTACAAAATAATTGAACACATACTTATGCAATATACAACGTGATATCATCATCATCTTTGGTTCATTTTCTTGAAAATCATAGGTTCTTTAAAAACATAGACTGAGAGTAGTCTCGTCTCGTGCATTTAAGCACATAAATTATGCATAACATTCTCATTTTATCTCATAAGAGATTCTCTTCTTTTTCATGCAATTAAGCATATAAGTTATGGCAAACATAACAATATCATATATCTCATATGACATATTCTCTTCTCATGCAATTAAGCATATAATTCACGTAAATTCACATAAGACATACAATTATAATTTAAACTAATTAATGGTGGCGAGTCTACCTCAAATGTCTCGATTTGCGTGAAAAGTGGAGCGAGATGAAATCTCAATCTCCTAATTGTTCGTACGTATCGTCTAACCAAAATAGAAAATAAGTTTGAATTAGTATTTCGAATATTTAAGGCTTTAAAGTGATAAAATAAAGTTTAGGGACCTAATTGGATATTTATTAAAATTGAATTTGATAAATTTAAGGGTTAAAAATACTATTTTCAAAATATTGTGGCTAAATGTGAAAAATAGGAACTCTAGGGACTTAATTGAAAACTATTGAAAGTGAAGATAAAAGTTTAAGGGCTGAAATTGAACTTTTACAAGTTAGGGACTAAACTGTAAATATATTAAAACTGAAAATAAAACTGAGAGGGCTGAAATAGACTTTTTTTATAAACTAGGGATTTAAATTAACATTTACTAAAACTGAAAACAAAATTAAAGGACTGAAATTAAACTTTTACAGAAACTAGGGGCTAAATTGAAATTCTTTAAAACTGTAAATAAATTGTTAAGGCCGAAATAAAAACACTTGAAAACTTAGGGACTGAATAAAACAACTTAAAACTTGGGGCTTAAAGGTAATTTCTAAAATCAAAATTAAAATAAAAATAGAAATCAATCTTTCTCTCATTACAGAGAGAGAGTTCGACGGGGAGGGGGAAAAGGGGAAGCCCCCTCCTTCGATTTCCACCGGCGAACTGTGGCAGCGCCACTGTCGTGGTGGCGCCGGAGTGTGGGGGTGGCGATTGGGGGTTTTTGGGACGCGATTCGAGGCTAAAACCGAAGCTTGGGGAGTTCGATTTTCTTGGGTTCTTCCGGTGGACTGAGGTAAGTTAATGGGTTGTTTTTATTTCTTGGTTTTGGGGTTGATTTGGTGTGAGGTGGTGGCTGTTCGGTGGGATGGTAGTTGCGGTTGTGCGTGTTTTGCATTCAGTGTGGTGGTTCGAGGTGCATTGCTCGAAGCTGGGTTTTGATGTTTTTTTTGGAATAATGAGGACTGTTGTTGGTCTCGTGGGTCGAGTGTTGGGGTGACTTTGGTTGGTCTCGGTTTGTGCTGGTGGTTTGGGTTTGGCAGTGGTGGTTGGATTTCTGCTGAAGTTCTAAAATGGCTGTCGATTGGGGCGATTGAGGTGGCTGTTCATGTAGGTGGTAAGCTTGGTGTTGGTGTTTTCGTTTCTCAGCTCGTGTGTGTGTTGGACTGGGTTTGAGGCTTCAAATGGTGGTTCTGCAATTGGTGTTTGGGTCGTGTGAACCCTACTGCAGTTGTTGCAACCGGCTTTGGTGGATGGTTGAGGCTGCGGCTGAGTGGAATGGTGGTGTTGGTGGTTCTAGGTTGGGTGGCTGCAGCTGTTGCATTTGGTGAATGGAGAAATGGGTTCGGCTGTTGATGCTAGAAACTGAGGTTCTAGCGTCACACGATGCTTTCCAATTTCTGGGATGTTGTGGATGAATGGGTAGTGGTTTGGGCAATGCAGTGTCGTGAGTTGGTCTACATTGGCTGTTGAGGCTGCAGCTGAGTGGAATCACTATCTTGTTGGTGCTAGAAATTAAGGTTCTAGCATCAACATGATTTTCCAGTAACTGGATTGAAGAAAAATGAAGTTTCCTTACCCAAAGATTGCTGCTGCGTGAATTGTGGAAATGGAGAGAATGGATAAGGTAGAGTGAGGATGGTATTTCAATAGTAGAATATTAGGGCACAAATCCCTAGGAATTCAATTGGGCCAAAAATTTGGGTAACAAGGATTTTCCTAATAGGCCTAGGTGGATTGGGCTGAAATGATTTCGTTTTTTGGACTTATATAATTGAACTCTAAATATTGGACCCGAATTATTAAAATTGGATCCAAATAAAATAAATTCGAATTGAAATTAAAATGATTACTCGATATTGGATTTGATTCGAAATAATTTAAATTCATTTATAACGGCTAGACGAACGCGCTATTTCTTTAAAATTAGCGTTAAGGTTTAGCGACACGTTTTTCGAGAAATAATTTTATATCATTTAAAAGTTCTCGGTCGCTACAGCATAACTTGATTTTTATTGCCTCAAAACAATTTTCTTACACTTTGCCCCACTGAAATTGACTTTTTTTAAAGCAATCGGTAATAGGTGTCATGATTGTACTGAATCCTCGAATGAAACGCATATAAAAAGTTGCTAGCCCATAAAAGCTTTGCACTTCTGTCACGGTTTTAAGGATTGGTCATTCGCGTATTGCTTTCACCTTTGTCTTATCAACCTGGATACCATCATTTCCCACCATAAAGCCAAGAAATAAAAGTTGATAAGTAATAAATATGCATTTTTGAGATTAATATACAATTTATTATCTCGCATGACGGTGAGAACTTCTTTAAGATGTGACACGTGCTCATCTTCATTCTTACTATAGATAAGAATATCATCAAAATAAACCATCACAAATTTTCACACAAATAGACGAAGAACTTGGTACATTAATCGCATGAATGTGCTTGGTGTGTTCGACAGCCCAAATGACATCACTAACCACTTGTAGAGACCATCCTTGGTTTTGAAAGTTGTTTTCCACTCATTGCCAGTTTAAATACATATTTGATGATAGCCACTCCTTAAATCAAGTCTGGTGAATACCATTGCTCCTTCTAACCTGTCGAGCATATCATTAAGACGTAGGATGGGAAAACGATACTTGGTTGTTATTTTATTAATAGCACGACTATCTATACACATTCGTCAACTTCCATCCTTCCTTGGAGTGAGTAAAACGAGAACTGCACAATGACTCATACTCTCACGAATCAACCCTTTATCAAGTAGTTCATTAACGTGGCGCTGCAACTCTTCATGATCTATTGGGCTCATGCGATAATGTGGTAAGTTAGGCAAACTAACCCCCATGTGCCAAATCAATATAATGTTGAATGTTTCACATAGGGGGAACTTGTTTCGTAACTCATTATGTGCTATATCAACAAGATCAACAAGTAACTTTTAAACTTGAGCGGGAATCTGTATAGTTGCTTCCGATTGACCTTTAACTACTAATGCTAATATAGCACGCGGCTCATTTACTTGTTCAAAGAATTCTGGGTCTGATATATTGGTAAAAAGTGGTTTATCTTCCTTGATAGCAGAATTATTTTCCAAAGGATGAGATTGTGGTACTAAAACGATCTTCTTATCAAACCACCAAAATATGAAATTGTTATCCTGTCCCTTATAAGTGGCATCGACGTCATAGTGCCATGGACGACCCAATATTATATGATAAGCATCCATATTCACCACATCGTATA
The DNA here is from genome assembly GCA_035079005.1 of Fraxinus americana. Classification (NCBI taxonomy): domain Eukaryota; kingdom Viridiplantae; phylum Streptophyta; class Magnoliopsida; order Lamiales; family Oleaceae; genus Fraxinus; species Fraxinus americana. The sequence goes on along the minus strand of CM068719.1, from coordinate 14,740,089 downwards.
TGATCTCATCATTGTAATATTTTCCAATCGACAAAAAAACCTTACAGATTTCTAGAACTTGAACTTCTGGGTCTTTCTTAATCCATGCAATTTGTATAGAGAAGGGTGTTTCTCACTTTTCAGATTTAGACCTTTTACCACTGATTTGGAAACGACGTTCTCACTACTATCGCTATCAATGATTACGTTGCATACCTTACTACGAATAATGCACCTAGTCTAGAAGATTTTATGTCGTTGTGAGTTATCGACCTTTTTTTGTGCAAGTAAAAAGCATTGGACAATGCACGCCAACTCTTCCCCAGTATCCACATCTGCAACATTACCACCCTCATATCACAGTCTTCAAAATTTTGTTCCTCATCACTTTCGCCCTCTTTTACAATGTTAATAGATCGCCTGTTTGGACACTTTCTAAGATTAGGATGCGCATAAAAGGTCATTATTGGTTCGTTGTTGTGCTTGGTTTCTGTTTAGAATGTTAGATTGAACAGGAGCTGGAGTTCCACTTTAATTCTATGCCGAATTATGAATTGGCGTGATACCCTTACTGTTATTATTTTGTTGCCTGATGTCGTTACACCCTTTGGAGTAGAATAAGTTTCTTGAATTGGTCGTCAAAAATTGCTTTGTGTATGGGTTGTGGTCCTATTCATCTGATTTTCCACTTTCATTGCTAAATTGACTGCATCTGTCATGGTCCAAACCTCCTGAATAGTTAGTCGATCTTAAATGACTAATTTTAGGCATCCTATATATCGAGCAATTAATTGAGCTTCTGTTTAAGACAAATTAACTTGGGCATTTAAACAATATAATTCCTCCGTGTACTCGTTTACTGTTCGGTTGTTCTGTCAACAATTCTAATATCGTGTACAAAAATTGCTCATAATCTGGAATAATTTTATTTTGTATTGATATATGATTGATTATCTTGAAAAGTGTACAATACTTCTATATTTATGGAGAAAATTATCCATATTCCTATTAATAAAAGGAACCAAAATAAGGAAATTAAATTCTAAAATGAAATAAACTAAATCTAATCTAAATAAGATTTAATAATAAATCTATTACAATGAGAAAAGGAAAGGGAAATTTGGCCAAATAGTCTGGTTGGACAATGAATTTGGATAAATTGCCTTTAACCAACATTAAAACAAAATAAAAAAATTTAAAATGTTTTAATTGGTAAAATGACGAAGTTGCCCTTCAATTTATATCAAAATATGCACCCAATTTCTTTCATTTCACATTATTTTTTCTTCTTCATTTTCACTTTAAAACCATATTTCCAAATTTGAATTCTAACATCGTCTTCTTCACCTTAGTTTTCAGTACATTTCAAGATTATCAAAATCTTTTTCTTTGATTCAAGGTTATTTCACATTACTTCATCTCTCTTTGGCAAGAGCTATTACAACAAAAAAGGTAATTCTTTCCTCCAATTTTTTTTTTTTTTTTTTTTTTCATTTTGAAATGTGATTTTGTGCTTCCATTGGTGTAGGTTTGGAATGAAAAAGTGTAAACAATGCATCTTTTATGATTTCATAGTTTACTTGTTTATTTAATTTAGTTTTAGTTGAGTTTTTTTAATGTGGATGAATTTTTGATACATTTAGGGTTTTTAAGATGATGGGTTAAAAAGAAATTCATATATTCATAGTAAAGTATTCACCCAATTTCCTTTATTTTCACCTCCTTATTTCTTCTTCTCAATTTCACTGTGAAACTATTTTCTCTAAATTTAAAACTAACATCTACTTCTTCACCTCAATTTCTTGTGCATTTCAAGATTTTAAAAAAAAAAAAAAATCTTCTTCCATTCAAGTTTATCTCACACTGCTTCATCTCTCTTTGTTACAAATTGGTAAAGTAAAAATGTAATTTTCCTTCAATTTTTCTTCATTTGAAATGTGATTTTGTGCTTCAATTGGAGTAGAAATGACATGAAAAGTATATAAAAAAAAAGGATTATTTATGATTTCATGGTTTATTTGTATAATTTTAGTTGAGCTTTTTTTAACATTGATGAATTTTTGATACATATGGAATTCTGAAGATAATAGGTTAATGAGGAATTCATCTATTAGCATTGTTATAAACAAAAATTGTGTCAATAACATGATAAAGAAATTACTAATAAAACTTATCAATGATGTCCCTTTGTTGTTTTGATATCAATTGTAAATATGTGATATAATGGATTATTGATTTGTTTCTCATATTAGTTCTCTTTTAGCACTACAAGATATAGACATTGAGATTTTGATCTTTCAATACCTTCGAATTCTAAATTCTAGTTTTATATTTTGTTCTTTGTTTATTCTGAGAGTTTTTGTTTATTTGCTTGGCATTAGCTTATTAATGATTGATTAATTCTTGACATTTGCTACAATATTATATGTGTTGGTTGGATATTTTTTTTTTGTTGGAAGGAAGGCGGTATCTCTGAGATTTTATTAATATGTCCTCACTTGTGATGGATGAATACCGTGGTTACAGCTGAAAATAAGCAAAACAATAATGATGAAGTACTACTTCCCTTACATCAGAAGTAAAGAAAAGTAATAAAAAAGGAAGTACTAATTCCCTTACAGCAAGAATAAAGTAAAGTAATAAAAAAAAGGAAGTACTATTTCCCTTACAACAAAAGTAAAGTAAAGCAATAAAAAAGGAAGTACTACTTCCCTTACAAAAAGTGCAAAAATGTAAGCAAAAATAAAAGTAAAGGCAAGATACGAATACCCAAACCCAAACTCAAACTCTAATGCTGGGCAAGCCATACCTGTCAATCTGAACAAGCGCCCTCATTTGGCGTGGTAAGTTAGCTGGTCCATATTCCTGGTATCTACGATGATGACATCCCTCGATAGCAAGTGCATCTGCAATTTGATTCCCTTCTCTGAATATGTGGAAAATCGTGTCTCTATCAAAGGAAATGATGTCTGCAATCTGTCGGATGATGCCCTGGATGGCCCAAAGTCCACCACCTTTAATGATACAATTAATTGCCACACTCGAGTCAGCCTCAACCCATATGTCTGATAAACCAAGATCTCGAGCCAGTAGTAATCCATTACGAATAGCCCTAAGTTCCGCCTCTAAGATCATACACTGCCCATATGAAGCTGAGAAAGCTCTAATACAATTCCCTGCATAGTCCCTGATGATGCCTCCCCCACTTGCAAACTCATCCTTGACAACTATCGGTGTTGATCTTAATAGATCCAAATGATGGAGTACGCCACCAAACCATGATAGGGAGAGGAAAAGGGGGGATAGTCAAAGAAATACCAAAAAGTATAGCAAGCTGCAAGTCATTACGCCAATGTAACAATCGAAAAGAGTCCACCGATATGGAGGAAGGAAACCATACGGCAAACTCTCCAGATAATACATCTTGAACTCATACGTATGTTCTCGTGCTTTGCATTATTCCTCTTAGTCCAAAGAAACCAGAAAATCAATAGAGGAATAATAATGCGAATGTGCCCGGTCCTTGCAAACTGACCAGAATACCTCCATCTCAGAAATCTATGTCTGACACTCTCTCCAGGACTCATGGTAATCTGAAATAAAGTCTCAAAATGTTGCCAAACATGATCTGAAATACTACTACCAGTAAAAACATAAGTGATGGTCTCAATCTCTAAACAACACTGACATCGAGAAGCCAATTGGCTGCCAATCCTCGTCTAGATAATGAAATCAATTGGTATTAAGTCCTGCCATAATCTCCAACAGAAGAAGGAAACAGTAGGAGGTACGATAGGGCTCCATAGCAGGTGAAATGAATCCTGCACTGGCTTATTACAGCGGATCTGCTGCCATGCTGATTTAGTAGTAAATCTACCATCTGATGTAGCATTCTAGAAAATGCAGTCTGAGACATCAAGAGATAATGGAATGGCCACAATTTGCTCTGCCATGGCTGATGGAAGAGCATGTAGTAATCGCCTAAAGTCCCACCCAGTCTCCTCGAAAAAATCCTGCACCCTCGCAGATGTGTGCTATCTGTGTGGGAAAATGGTTACCGTGTAGAATCACCCATCCAACAGTCATGCCAAAAGAAGATTTGCCCTATCCCAAGGCGCCACGCAATATGTGTCTCTGTGCATGGTCCAAATCTCTTCAATCTCTTCCAAATAAAAGAGGCTGAGTGAGGGACAGCTGCAAGTGACGTGATGTGTCCATCTACAATATTTGCCCAATAAAAACCGAGCCCAAAGAGAACTCCAAGACCTAAACAACCACCATAGCTTAAGTGAAAATGTATCCACTGTATCCTGTAATAGTCCCAGACTTCCCTCACCAGCAGGAAGACAAATCGCCTTCCAGCTCCGCCAATGTACCCGAAGCGCATGATCCTTAGAATCCCATAGGAATCGCGTAAATATACTCTCTAACCTTTTCAAAATGACCTTAGGAGGTAGCATAATCTGGAAGAGATACAGTGGTATAGAGGAAAGAACAAACCTCAGAAGAGTAATCCTACCCCAAGAGAAAGAAGGTTTGAAGCCCAACCAGAAATCCTATTCTTGACCTTCATAATGAGATCATCATACAGAAAACTCCTCTTAGCCCCTTTAAATAAAGAGACTCCTAGATATGTGAACGGTTGACCTAATGTGAAAATCCAATAAAAAACACTAACCTCTGTATTTGGATTTCAGACGCCTGCCTAGGCAATATAAGACCATTCTGTCTCTATTCACTAATTGGCTAGAGACCCCCTCATAGTGCTCTAAACAATCGATGACCCTTCTGATAGACCTCTTTTGTCCATTGGTAAATATAATCATATCATCAGCAAAAGCAAGATGAGAGACACTAGTGCTACCTCCATGTCAATACTGCATACTAGGATATGTCTGAAATCTCTGAGTAAGCAATCGAGAAAAGTAATCCGCAATAATAATAAATAAGGATGAGGAGATGGGATCTCTCTATCTAAGACCACGCGAAGAAGAAAAAAACCACACTACCACCCATTCAGAAGCACTGAGAAACGACACTCTGAAATACATCGTCCCGCACCTCATCAATCAAAGGGAGGCGGTTCAGCACCATATTATCTGCCTCCGCCGGAATCCTAGGTATGATATCAGGACGAATATACTCTAGAGGTTGTGAATGAGCAGATAATAATTCCTGGAAAAACGAGATTGCCGAGCTCTGAATATCTGCTGGAATAGTAAGAACTTCCCCTGCCTGAGTCGTGATGGTCCTGTTACGAGATCTGATCCGTCGTCCCTATACCAACGAATGAAAATATCTAGTGTTATGATCTCCCTCACGAGCCCAACGAGAGCCGGCCTTTTGCTTCCAAAAACCCTTATCAATAGCTAAGGTCCGCTTCAAATCAGCCTGTGCATGATAGAGTAAGTCATGGTGCACTGGTGTAGGATCAGCCTCAAATTTAATCTCTGCCTGGTCAACCTTCTCCTCAGGGTCTCTAACTCTCTGGAACACATCACCAAAAACCCATCGATTCCACCGCCTTAGTCCCTGTTTCAGCCTAAAGAACTTCTCCCAGAGGGCAGCCATTCCTGTAAGATGAGTAGGAAGTGACAACTTTTGAGAAACAAAGGCTAAGAAGTCATGATGTTTAGTCTAAACATTGAGGAATCTAAATGGTCTAGAACCTAAATCATTATCAGAAGTCCACTATAAAAGTAGAGGGGAGTGATCAGATGAAGTACGATTCAGATGAGTCACAGTAAGTTATCTACAAAAGTCTGCAGTTAAAGAGTTAATCAAAACTCTATCCAATCTTTTACTGACAATGCCATTCGTCTATGTAAACTGAGACCCAGAAAAGCCAGCGTCTTCTAAGCCACAGTCTAACATCATATCAGAAAAATTAGTAGAGCTACGATTTTGACGACTATGACTGGTACGCTCACCATCATGTGTGATGATATTAAAGTCACCACCAACAAGCCAAGGATCATCTATAGAGAGAAAAATGTGGTGAAGACTCGCCCACAAGTCCTTCTAACATAGGCTTGACAATCAGCATAAACAGAAGTCAAATAAATAGGACGTGCTAATTTAGGATCCACAACTCTGACATGTAGGAACTGGATATGATCATCAATAACAAGAACGGTAGCACCCACATTCCAGAATACCCAAATCTTATTCGATTCATTCTGAACCCCAGTGTCAAAATGTAGATAACGACGAACAAAATCAAACCTCTTCTCCAAAACCATAGGCTCAAGAATAACCAACATATAAACTTGATGAAGTTGAATAAGTTTTCTCAGGCGCCTGCGAGTAGCTATACTAGCTATACCTCTCACATTCCAAATGATGGCACTCATGTGAAGAGGTATCCTGCGACCGAGTCCTGGTCGACATCCTAGGTATTGAATTGTCAGTAACTTTTGAATGTCTCTTCCGACTTACTGGAACAAATCCACCCTCCTCTGTCCTATCAGTCAGACCAGTCAAGTCATCAAAAGAAGATCTACGGAGTCGGTGGCCCTTCAATAGCATATGTACAGTCGAATTTGGTGCTATAACCTCAACTTGAGTGCTAATTGAAGAATTAAGAGCAATATCACATTCAAGCATTTGTGAAGAGTTGATTTCAACAATTTGAGTACTAATTGGAATAATTTGCTGTCGAGCCATCGCAATTCTATCATCAATTGAAGTTCCCCCAATCGAATTAATCATTTGGAGAGGTGAAGGATCATCAAAATCATTAAAACCGAATTTTTCGCACAAACCTTCAATGGCAGCCTACAATTGAGCCGGTTTTGGGTGAAATTGGTGAAGACCTATTACCGGGCTAGGTGTACAAGGCTGAGTGAGGGCTAGCCCAGGTGGTCCGCCCCCTTGTATGGCTTGGGTTGCATCAGAAATGGCAGAAGTCAGATCCTGCGTTCGCGAGTTCGCACCAGCGCCGACTTCAGATTCAAATTCGTTTCGATTGGGGCCAAATTGGTGAAGACCCAATACTGGGCTAGGTGGACCAGATGAGGGCGTACCAAACCCAGGTGGTATGCCACCCTGGTTCGCCAGAACGATGTTGGAAAGAGCAGTGACATAATGCACTGTCGCAATCTGTGAGAAATTCTGTTCTTCAGGGCTAAATTCGATATGTTTCAAAGTTGTTTGGGATGAGTTGTTGGCATGTTTGAGGTCCTCTTGAGATGGGCTTTTGACCAGCATTGAGTTCCAGTCAAGAGGTTGGTAGCACACTTTGAGACGAGATTTTCGGGGTTTTTCATAATTTTTGGCAACACACTTTGAGCAGCAATTCCGAGCAGATTACTTGCTGAAATTGGGAGATTTTTATTGGTAATTGGAGAGGGTGTTATGGACTTTCCAGTGGTTTCCAAGTCCGATGGAGCTAATCCAGTTTCTCTTTATTGATGTCAATATATTTGATTTGGTCTTTTTAGATTTTAGTTTCTTTTATTCATCGTCTTTCTATTATTACTCATTTAAGATGATTTATTTTTACTTGTATATCAGGCGCTCATTGAATAAGATTCAAGTCAATGAAGTCCTTAGAGTGAGTTGTTTGATTATAGGTCATTGGGAAAGTAATGATGAAGACATTAGGTTACGAAAGTTTTTCCAGCGAAAGTTTGAACTACATATTCATGCAAAAGTCATAGAGTTGGGTTCTCATCACGAGGTACATTCATAATGGAATTTTTGAGAAGTCTTCAGGATTTGTGTCTCTATTAAAGTTTGTTGTTGCTTAAATTATAAATAATCATTAATGTTAAGTGTGTAAGAACAAGGCATAGGAAGAAATAAAATAAGAAGTGCAAGGAAAATGGATTGTTTCTTATCTTTGTTAGAAAATATAAAATAACAAATATTCTCTAAGTTAGATTATTTAAGTTAAATATTTATAAACGTCCATGATTACGATACAAGTGCCGTTATGACTTATAAGCTTCCATGAAAATGACATAAGTGATGTTATTGGACTTATAAGCGCCCATGGGAATGACACAAGAGAACCGTTATTGAAATGAAAACCTTCTTGAGAACAGCACAAGTATTGTTATCGACTTATAAGAGCCCATTATATCATTTTAATAGTTCTTTATCACACGTCAATTGCTTGGGGTCGTTATGTTAGAAACAAGTCAAAATATAGGAGAAAATGACAGAACAACACAAGTGTCATTATATAGAAGAAAATAACCCTTGTGTCCTTTTATTTGTAAACACGATTATAAGCAGCAACTGATAAAAAACGGCCCATGTGCTGTTTTATCTATAAACACAAGAACGGTCATTGTACCGTTCTGAGATGAAAATGTCTATTAAAATGGTACAATTATAATTATGTTTGTAAATGTGTTCATGAGAATGGTACAAGTGCCGCTTAGGGGATGAAAAGGTCCTTGAGAATGGTACTTGTTTCATTACTGAGATGAAAAGTTCTAAAGAACGATACAAATATTGTTATTGAAATATAACTTGTCCATGAGAACAACACTTGTGCCGTTACTGTAAAGAAAATGAAACTTGTGTCGTTTTGTCCATAAACATGACTATAAGCATACACGACCCATCTATGCCCTATGAATCAATAATTTGTCCATGAGAACGACACTTATGCATTTCTGTTAGAATGGTATAACTTTGATCCGTAGATTTAGTTAAATGTTGTTGTAATTACACTTTTGATGCCCTTAATTTAAAGATCTACGAGAATGACACAAGTGACTGTATAAATGACACAAACATGTTCATGCGAACGACATAAGTGCAGCTACTATCAAGAAAATGACACTTGTGCCAATAGTGGGATGATAAGATTTATTAGAATGGTATGACTGTTGTAACTATTGTAAATAAAAGTCCATGAGAACGACATTTGTATCGTTACTGAGTTATGAAAAGAACAACGTGAATGAAAAATTGCCTCAACTATGTAGATAACGACACTTGTACCGTTACTGATATGAGGACGTCTACAAAAACGATAGAATTGTCGTTATGTTTGTGAATTAAACTCCATGAAAAAGACACTCGTGCCTTTACTATATATAAAACGACACTTGTGTCGTTCTACATATAAACACAAGTATATATAGCAATGACATAATTGAGACCCAATAATCGATAAGCTGAACTAATTTAAGTTGCAGAATAGACAAGTCGTCTACAACATTGGAGAGAAAAGCTCATTACCTACACTTTCTAAAGAGTGTCGAACAAGACATGTGATTTCACTGCTGGATACCTTATAATATATGTCAATTCTACCATTATTTGTCACAAAATCAATATTTCTCACTTCTTAAGTTAAGGGGTCCATTGCTTGAGGTCGTTCATCTAAAAAAAAGCAAAATATTGGAGAAATCAACAAAACGGTACAAGTGTCATTTAACGATACTTGTGTCGTACTATCAATAAACACACTCATAAGCAGCCACGATCTGCCCGAGCCACGATAATCGATAAAATGAACTCATTTAAGTTGTTGGATGGACATGCCATTTACAACATTCGAGAGATATGCTCATTACTTATACTTTCTAATGAATTTAGATCAAGACTTATGATTTCACCGTTTGATACCATGTATTTTTTTTTTTATCAATTCTAACATTATTTGTCACATAACAAACCTTTTCGACATTCTTAAGTTAAGGGGTCCAATGCTTGAGGTCGTTCTGCTGTAAAAGTAGTAGGAGAAATCAACAGAATGACACAAGTTCCGTTTAACGACATTTGTCACGTTCTGTTAATAAACAAGAGTATAAGCAGCCACGACTCGTCTGAGATTTGATAATCGATAAGCTGAACTCATTTACGTTGTAGGATGGACATGCTGTTTACAACATTAGAGAGATATGCTCATTACTTATAGTTTCTAACGAATTTAGATAAAGACTTGTGATTTCACCGTTTCATACCATATATTCAATATCAATTCTATAGTTATTTGTCACATAAACAACATTTTTGACCTTCTTAAGTTAGGGGGTCCAATGTTTGAGGTCGTTCCACTGGAAAAGTAACAAAATATTGGAGAAATCAATAGAACGACACAAGTGTTGTTTAACGATACTTGTGACGTTCTACCAATAAACAAGAGTATAAGCAACCATGACCCATCTGAGACCTGATAATCGATAAGCTGAACTTATTTAAGTTGTAGGATGGACAGTCGTTTACAACATTCGAGAGATATGCACATTACTTATACTTTCTAATGAATTTAGATCAAGAGCTGTGATTTCACTATTTGATACCATATATTCTATATCAATTCTATCGTTATTTGTCACATAATCAACATTTTCGACCTTCTTAAGTTAAGGGGTCCAATACTTGAGGTTGTTCCGTTGGAAAAGTAGCAACATATTGAAAAAAATCAATAGAACGGCACAAGTGCCGTTTAACGACACCTGTGACGTTCTGTCAATAAATAGAGTATAAGCATTCAAGACCCGTCCGAGACCCGATAATCGATAAGCTGAACTCATTTAAGTTACAGGATTGACCTGCCGTTTACAATATTCGAGAGATATGCTCATTACTTATACTTTCTAACGAATTTAGATTAGGCGTTTTGATTTCACCTTTTGATACCATATATTCTATATTAATTCAACCATTATTTGTCACATAATCAACATTTTCGACCTTCTTAAGTTATGAGGTCCAATGCTTGAGATCGTTTATCTGGAAAAGTAACAAAATATTGTAGAAATCAACAGAACAGGACAAGTGCCGTTTAACGACACTTCTGTCAATAAACAGAGTATAAGCAGCCATGACTCGTCCGAGACTCAATAATCGATAAGTTGAACTCATTTAAGTTGCAAAATGGACATGACGTACACAATATTCGAGAGATATATGCTCATTACTTATACTTTTTAACGAATTTAGATCAAGACTTATGATTTGACCGTTTGATACCATATATTCTATATCAATTCTACCATTATTGGCCACATAATCAATATTTTCGACCTACTTAAGTTAGGGGATCCAATGCTTGAAGTCATTCCACTAGAAAAGTAACAAAATATTGGAGAAATCAACAGAATGACACAAGTGTCATTTAACGATACTTGTGACGTTCTGCTAACAGACAAGAGTATAAGCAACCACGACCCGTCCGAGACCCGATAATCGTAAGCTGAACTCATTTAAGTTCCAGGATAGACATGCCGTTTACATCGAGAGATATGTTCATTACTTATACTTACTAACAAATGTAGATCAAGACTTGTGATTTCACCTTTTGATACAATATATTCTATATCAATTATACCGTTATTTGTCGCATAATCAACATTTTCGACTTTCCTAAGTTAAAGGGTCCCATGTTTGAGGTCGTTTAGCTGAAAAATAGCAAACGTTCGTCAATAAACAAAGTATAAGCAGCCACGACCCGTCCGAGACTCGATAATCGATAAGCTGAACTCATTTAAGTTGTAGGATGGACATGCCGTTTTAATAGAATTCAAGAGATATGCTCATTACTTATACTTTCTAACGAATTTAGATTAAGACTTGTGATTTCACTGCTTGATACTGTTCGCTTGAAAATATACGGCAAGTGCACGGGTCGCGTACAAGTAATAAAATAGACCTTTTGAGTCCGGGTTGTCGATCCACCGAGTAATGTTTTCTTCCAATTACACAATAGTCAATTTAATTTTAACAATAAGAACAAACACACAATAAAATTTGATTTTGGAAAATATGGAAAATTAACTAAAAATCTACAAAATAAGAAAACGTAAACACTTGGGGATTTGGAGGAAAACGTGGTTGGAATTCATGGTTTCGCTTAACCGTCGCCTAATTAATGTCTCTACAAGCCAATTAATGAATTACTCATTTACTGTGTTAGACCCAATCTTCCAATTTTAGTTAATTACCTCTCTCGAGTGAAATTAACCCTAATTGATTGGTTTAACCTACTATATCTCTATGTCGATTACAACCAAACAATTGCACTCAATTATTATGAAAATAGCTCAATGGGTCACCTAAGGCTAATGGTATATCTATATCCATTACACAAATCTAAGGTTTCTACTATTTGGTCTAAAATGCACAATCTTCTCTCGAACGTTGTACAACTCATTAAACACAATCATCTATTGGCCGTATAAATGAAAATGCAATAATCACAATAGTAGAAACACATGAAAATAAGTAATTTAAAATCAAATAGCAAACATAAAAATTAATCAAGGCTAGGTCAAGCTACTACCATAAATCCCAACAAAATCAACTAGCCCATTTTATACATATGATTAAAAGGAGAATGTTTATACAAATATATTGCAAATATGTCAAAATAATTGAGAAAAATAAAGGTGTAGATAAAACCCCTTTTTGAGCTTGGCTTTGAATTCTCCCAAATATTTCTCCAATCCTTTGACGTAATCTCCTTTTATGCTCTCGATTGATCTCCAAAATACCAATTAAAAATGAAAAGAAATAGGAAAGAAAAGAAAATGAAATGAAAGAAAAAGAAAAGAAAGAAACCAAAGAAGAGGAGTTAGAGACAAAAATACAAAACTCTACAAACTAGAACTAGGGTTTGAGTCATGAGATTTGGTCTTTAAATACTCCCAAAATCGAGCACAACAAAAAGCCCAAAATGGCCTCAAAATTTCTGATTTTCGGCAATTTTTAACGTAAGGTGCACACCATTCTAGAAGTAAAGTGCATGGATACGCACCATTCCAGAAGTGAAGTGCGCGGGTGCGCACTTTTGGTGAAATCTTTGCCATTTTGCAGTTAAGTCCTACAATATTTGCGCGACCGGTCCCTCAACTTTAATGTTGTCATTTTTGGTCCTCAGATTTTGAATTTCATTTCAATATTGCTCTCCATAAATTGCATCCCAATGTCCTCCAACTTTCGGCACTTGTGTAACTTGGTCCCAAACTCATCTTTGTATTTTTTGGTCATTTTTTTATTCTTTGGCATTGTTCTCTTTCATTTGGGTGATTTTTGCTTACAAAAGCAATAATTACATCATTATGAGTAGAAAGTCATTCATTTTAATCAATAATAATTTTGTTTAGGTGTTAAATAAGTGTGCAAAATACACTTATTAAATACCCCCCAAACTTAAGCTCTTGCTCGTCCCGAGCAAGATTATCTACCACACAATCATGCAAACTAGATAAGGATCAACACATTAGATAGCTTACCAAAAATATCAAAGAGTGAAAAATTGTATATCAATTCACAAGTATGCCCCTAATTAATGCTAACAAAAATCATTTTAGCTCATCCAATGTTCGATCGGTGTGTGGATGCATAGTTACTTTCAATCATCATATAAATTAGGAAAAAGTTGTCAAGGCGGAAAAATAAATAAATTGGATCCAACCTGACTCTTTGTGGTCAAATATGTCATTTCCCGCTCGTTAGATTTACACTCCTCAAATAGATATTTCTTTTCTTTCCCCGGGTGTAAATCTAAAGGTTGCTCTCAAATCACTCCTTCTTTTCCCTCTCTAGTTCGGTTAGGTCCAACTGACAATCTCAATATCTAGTCATGTGATGATTCTCCACTAATGAGTACTTTTACATTCAAGTTTATACTAAGTAATTCAAACTCAATAGTTATCTAAACCCAAATATCAAAGACAATTGCACAATTTTAGCAAAATTTTCAATAAAAGCTCATGATTGACCTCACTCCCTTAAACTTTCTTATTGACCCTTGTATCGAGCTTTAGGTAGATAACTCCCCAATTGTTTAGACCAAAGGGTACCGGATTTTGAGATAGCCCAACGGACTTAATAACTCAAGTTAAAAAGGCTACGAAATGAGGCACAAGATTCAACAAGTACAATATCGTATATTTTTTTCATCGCAACATATCATCATGGCTTAGATCCCTAGCATATGGTCATTCATAGCTTATACTTAGTAAAAGACACTCCACACAAATTTTTTTCAACACACTTTTAGATAATATCCTTCACCGGGTCGACCACCCCCAAACTTATCTTACAATATGGTAAAGTGAAAGAGAAGAGAATATAGGTTGATACAATATTTCAAGCAACTCACAACCTAGTTCTTACCAATTCAAAAATATCTTCATCAATCCAAAGTTTTCCACATCTAGATAACAATTAATCATGACTATTGTGCTCAAAGTGACTTAGGATCTCACATGGACAATCAATTTTTGAAAAAAATAGGTACAAATAGCATATTTAGTCATGCATAGCTCATGAATCAATAACAATTTTAAACATCAAGTAATCCTAAACCGGCAAGGCAATCAACATATCAACACAATATCGACAATTTAAATACAATCACCCCCAAACTTAAATCACACATTACCCTCAATGTGAAAAAAAAAAAAAAGATAAAAGAGGAGAGATAACGGAACTTCCCCGGTTAGATATTTGTGAAGATGTACCAATGCTCTACTTGGACTTGTGATGCTTTTAATGGAATTGGCAAGTGAACTTCAAGTACACAATTTACCCCCGAACTTATGAAGAACGATAGATATGTGGGACTTCAAAAATTTCCTACAAAAACAATAATATAATCAAACAAAAATAAGAAAAATGCATAAAATTAAATAAAAGATTAAAAGTTAGAAAATTGTGTTTCCTCCCAATAAGCTCTTTTTTATAGTCTTTAGCTCGACTTTGGTAATTGACTCATGGACATCTAAAGAAGGCTTTGGATGCCTTGCCCGTTTTTCTCTTTTTGGCTTTGATAAACTTTTCGTTTAGTCTCCAACGCTCAACATTGCCCATTTCCATATAATAAGACTTGCATATTCCTTCCGATTCAAATCCAACTATATAGACTTCCACCACATCATCGAATTTAATGACAAACTCAATTTTCGGACAATTAATGAAGTCGGAAAAATGAACATTGCTTTCATCTTCATTGCTTGCTACATTTTCATTCGGCCCCTTTGTGGTTAAATTGTCATTCTCTTTGAGCTCTTTGTCCATAGTGGATATGTCTTCGGATTGAATGATCGGTCCGCAATTCGATTCTACAGGCAATGAGAGGTCGGTCCCGTCAACTCCTTCAAGTGGATAATACCCCCATTGTTGAAATCCATCCCAGTACATATAATCTCCCATGTGTATGTCATTTTCATCCAACTTGGCAAGTTCTTTAAAGTACTTTACAACCTTCTCATTCAGTAGGAGATGACCATCTCCCAAAAGTTTGATGTCCTCATCCCAATCGTAAGGCACAAAATCTCCCACGAGCATGTATACTGTATCATTTTTGTCAATGGCTTGTTTTCGACACCTCAAATATTTTATAAACGTTAGCAGTTTAGGTGTTTGTAAACTAGTGTACGAGAACAAGCATGGCCCAGTACAATGCACCGTGTAACAATTATCACAATTTGAATGTCCTCCAAGCATATCTTGATTGTCCATAAAGAGATTTGTCATTGCAAAAGTTTTGTTAATTTACCGAAGTCAGAATCAAGCAAATATCTGAAAAGTATGGGGAGACAATACAAACACGAGACAGATTAACAATATGATCGTTAGCCAAAAGTATACAAAAAAAAAAAAAAATAATAATAATAATAAAATAAAGGCAAATAAAACTAAATAAAAAAATCGATAAAATTAAAATTAACTAAAGTGGTAATTAAAATAAAAACATTCCCCGACAACGGCGCAAAAACTTGTTCGCTTGAAAATATACCGCAAGTGCACGAGTCGCGTACAAGTAATAAAGTGGATTTTTTGAGTCCGGGTTGTCGATCCCTCAAGGAGTGTTTACTTCTGATTACACAACTTTAGTCAATTTAATTTTAACAATAAGACCAAACACAATAAAATTTGATTTTGGAAAATATGGAAAATTAACTAAAAATCTACAAAATAAGAAAACGTAAACACTTGGGGATTTGGAGGAAAACGTGGTTGGAATTCATGGTTTCGCTTAACCGCCGCCTAATTAATGTCTCTACAAGTCAATTAATGAATTACTCATTACTGTGTTAGACCCAATCTTCCAATGTTAGTTAATTACCTCTCTCGAGTGAAATTAACCCTAATTGATTGGTTTAACCTACTATATCTCTATGTCGATTACAACCAAACAATTGCACTCAATCATTTTGAAAATAGCTCATTGGGTCACCTAGGGCTAATGGTATATCTATATCTATTACACATTACACAAATCTAAGGTTTCTACTATTTGGTCTAAAGTGCACAATCTTCTCTTGAACGATGTACAACTCACTAAACACAATCATCTATTGGCCGCATAAATGAAAATGAAATAATCACAATAGTAAAAACACATGAAAATAAGTAATTTAAAATCAAATAGCAAACATAGAAATTAATCAAGGTTAGGTCAAGCTACTACCATAAATCCCAACAAAATCAACTAGCCCATTTTATGCATATGATTAAAAGGGGAATGTTTATACAAATACATTACAATTATGTCAAAATAATTGAGAAAAATAAAGGCATAGATAAAACCCCTTTTTGAGCTTGGCTTTGAATTCTCCCAAATATTTCTCCAATCCTTTTACATAATCTCCTTTTATGCTCTTGATTGATCTCCAAAATACCAAGTAAAAATGAAAAGAAAAAGGAAAGAAAAGAAAATGAAAGAAAAAGAAAAGAAAGAAACCAAAGAAGAGGAGCTAGAGAGGAAAATGTAAAACTCTACAAACTAGAACTAGGGTTTGAGTAATAAGATTTGGTCCTTAAATACTCCCAAAATCGAGCACAACTAAAAGCCCAAAATGCCCTCAAAATTTCTGATTTTAGACAATTTTTAACGTAAGGTGCGCGGGTGCATACTAAAGGTGCGCGGGTGCGCACCATTCTAGAGGTAAAGTGCGTGGATGCATGATCATGGTGCTTGTTGCATGAATTTCATTATTTCAACATATATAAACATATATGACTACTACACACTTGAGTAACACCAAATAAAGAAAATGACTCAAGGCAAAGTAATTAAGTGTACGGTGGAGGTGGATTCTAGTCCGTTCTTATGTTTTCAGTAGCATTACTAGCCTAGTGTCCTAAAGATTTTATATGATTCGCATTTTTGATAACCTGACTACCCCTACTTTTGGACGGCCTTATACGATCCACGATTTTACAAGGCAGGGCTGGGCCAACTCCATTATAAAGGCATGTATTGACGGCTTAGGGTGGTATCATGTCTCTTCGGATGGGTTGGCTAAATTGATGAGGTTGACACTAAGAGGGGATTGATGGTCTATCTAGGCTACCTTAAAACATATTATGCACCTAACTTCCTTCAATTGAGACTCCGTTTTTTAATATCTGTTGTTAGGAATGCTAGGTAGCTGGCTTAACAACTCGATTTTTCACAAGCACTGGCAGATTCCTGAGTGACTGTCAAGGGCGCTAGCTCTCTTGGATGTATTTTCATGACATAACTTACACTAAACTTATTCATTGTCCTCTCAACGAAGGAGGACCCAAGTTTGAATATTTTCGACAGGCACTCTTTAAAGTAGTAAATTCCTTTTATAAGCTTGAAAATATGTGCTACTTACCCTTTTAGTTTTTTAGAGTCTAAGGTGCTATTCCTTTCCAGTCGAGTATAATTTGATGAGAGCAATATTATTAGGAGTATAATCATCTTGACATGCTCCGATGACTTCACGCCATAGTACATCTCTGTTTGGAGACTTTTAGAATTTTTTGTTTCTTTCTTTCACATTTATACAGGAGGTAGTATATCCTTATTTATTGTTGAAAAAGTCTGATATTTCT
The DNA here is from genome assembly GCA_035079005.1 of Fraxinus americana. Lineage (NCBI taxonomy): Eukaryota > Viridiplantae > Streptophyta > Magnoliopsida > Lamiales > Oleaceae > Fraxinus > Fraxinus americana. The sequence continues at coordinate 14,722,329 of CM068719.1, read as the reverse complement.
ATAGTGCAAAAGTTTGAAAGAAAGTTATATAATTGAATGCAAAATAGCAGGCTTATAAAGCCAATTACAAGAGGATGAACTCAAAAAGTAACCCACATTTAAACAACAACCTAAACGTGGTAATAGACTAAGAGGAATTTGTCAAATCCTAAGCCACTATCCCTTACAAATAGGACTTATTAACAGAAACTTGCAGTAAATCCTAATAACCAACAATCCCTTCCTTAAACTAAACACTTCTCAGCATTCAGTTTACAATAAGGAACTTCACAAACTCCAAGCATACTTCGAAGCTTCAAAAATGTCTCCAACTTCAAAGGCTTTGTCATTATGTCAGCAACTTGTTCTTGAGTGTTGCAGTATACCAGTTTAACAATGGCATCTCTTGTAAGATCAGGAAGGAAATGAAAGCAAATATCAATGTGTTTACTTCGACCATGCAAAACAGAATTCTTTGATAACTTAATAGTTGAACTGTTGTCACACAAAACAGTAGTGCACTTGTTCTGTCTATAACCAAGCTTCTCTAGAATTCTCCTCAACCACACACTTTGACAAGCACAAGAGGCAGCAGCTATGTACTCAGCCTTAGTAGTAGATAAAGTCACCACAGGTTGTTTCTTGGACAACCACAACATTGCTCCCGAACCAAGCAAAAATACATACCTTGAGGTACTCTTCCTATCATCCAAGTCCACAGCAAAATCACTGTCAGTGTAAGCTATGAGATCCTTGTGACCTCCTTTCTTGTAAAAGATTCTCAACTCAGTTGTACCTTTCAAGTACCTGAGTATTCTTTTTACTGCAAGCCAATGAAGCTCAGTAGGACGAGACATGAACCTACTAATAACACTCACTCCATACATCAAATCAGGTCTAGTAGCAGTCAAGTACATAAGACTGCCAACCACCTGCTTAAATAAGGTTGCATCAACTTTAGTCCCTACCTCGTCTTTTAACAGCTTAGTACCTGGAACCATTGGATTCTTCACTGGTTTACTCTTGTCCATACCAAACCTTGCCAAAATTTCACAAGCATATTTCCTTTGACACAAAAAGTTCCATCTGAACTCTGTAACACCTCAACCTCAAGAAAATACCGCATCTTCCCCGAATCAGACATATCAAACTCCAATATTATTGTTTTCTTAAATTTATCACACATACTCTTATCATTTCCAGTATAAATTAAATCATCAACATAAAGACCGACAATTAAAAGTTTACTTCCCTCATTCGACTTTGTGAACAATGTGTGTTCACTACTGCACCTTTCAAAGCATTCTCTAACAAAATAAGCTTCAATCCTGCTATACGATGCTCGTGGCGCCTGTTTGGGCCCATATAATGCCTTTCTTAACTTGTACACTTTGTTTTCTTCACCCTTCTTCTCATATCCTTGAGGCTGTTGCACAAAGACTTCTTCATTAAGCTTACCATGAAGGAAAGTGCTCTTTACATCTAGCTGAAAAACATCCTAGCTTTGTTGAACTGCTAGAGCAAGTATCAATCGAATGGTGTCAAGCCTCGCAACCGGTGCAAAAACTTCGGTGTAATCAATCTCGTACTATTGTGCATATCCTTTAGCCACTAATCTCGCTTTGTACTTATCTATTTCTCCACTCTCGTTGAGTTTAGTTTTAAAAACCCATTTAACTCCAATAGACTTCACTCCATATGGTAGAGTAGTTAGTTCCCAAGTCTTATTTTTCTCAATTGACTCAATCTCTGCATTCATTGTATCCCTCCATTTCTTGCTCTTGACAACTTCTTCAAATATGATTAGATCATCATCGGTGAGCATCATCATAGCATTCAGACCCTCATCTTCTAACAAGCCTTCTTCGGTTTCATAATCCTGCATCCAGAATGGTTATCTTCTCACCCTCCTTTCATTTATGCTTCGTGAATTCTCAGCAGGTGACTCACTAGAGGATGAGCCAGCATCATTTGAACCGGCTCCACTTGAAGCACCCCCATTTTCATCATCATTAGTCTCTTCTTCAGCTTCATTCCCTTCTTGATCATTTTCATCATCACTGTTACCCTATTCCAAGATGTCGAGCCTTGCTTCTTCTTGGCTTCTACCCCAATTCCAGCTTTCATCTTCTTTAAATACAACATCTCTGTTGACAACTACTTTCTTTGAGACTGGATCAAACAACCTATATGCCTTCGATTCATCACTCACACCAAGAAGGACACACTTGTAGCTTTTATTATCCAACTTGATCCTTCTTTGATCTGGTATGTGTACATGAGGCACACAACCAAAGACACGGAAATACTCCACATTAGGTTTCATGCAACTCCATGCTTCTTCTTGAGTTTTATCTTGTACTGCCAAATTTGGAGACCTGTTGAGAATGTGTACACTTCACCTCGTTACTTCAGGCCAGAAAGCTATAGGGACTTGCTTCTCTGAGAGCATGGAACGTACCATATTCATCATTGTCCTATTTTTCCTCTCAGCAACTCCATTTTGCTGAGAGGTATAGGCTGCAGTTAATTGCCTGCTCACTCCATTAGCTTTACAAAACTCAATAAGATCATTTGAATTGAATTCTCCACCCCTGTCAGTCCTTAAGCGTCTAATATATGCACATATATCTTTCTCAACACATGTTTTATAACTTCTAAAGACAGTAAAAGCTTCTGACTTTTCATGCAAGAAGTAAACCCAAGTTTTACGACTGAAGTCATCGATAAAACTTAACAAATACCTCTTGTTGCTATTTGATGCTGGCATTATAGGACCATATATATCTGCATGTACAAGCTCCAGCCTCTGTGAAGCCCTCCATAAACTTCTTTTGGGAATTGATTCGCTATGCTGCTTACCAACTAGACAATCTGTGCAAAGCTTTGTAGGGGTTCTAAGTGAAGGCAAGCCACTGACCATCTTTTTGTACTGAAGGGTTCTCAACCCTTTGAAGCTCAAATGCTCAAATCTGCAATGCCATATGTGAGTTATGTTTTTTTTCACAACTTGGAAACAAGTAAGAGCTTTAGACATCATGGCTGCAAGCACAACAAACATTCTATTTGCACTCATATCAGATTGCATAATCAGAACTTTTGAAGGATGAAAGATCCTACACTTCCCATGTTGGATCAAAATGGCTAGACTCTTTTCTTGAAGTTGTCCCACACTCAACAGATTATTCTTCAACTAGGGAATATAGTAAATTTCAGAGATTACCTGAGTGATTCCATTGACTTGCATTCTGACATTTTCCTTCCCCACAATGGCCATCATTGAGTTGTTGCCTAGCTTCACTGTTTGTTTGAAGCGCTCATCCAAATTCGAGAACCATTATCTATTTCCACTCATGTGATTGCTGCATCCACTATCAAGAAACCACACCTCTTTTCTTTTTACTTGATTCAGATCCACATAGGACATTAACATCAGCTCTTTTTCATCTAACTCTGCATAATTGGCTCCTTTCTCCCAGTTAGGGCACTCATATTGAAAGTGCCCCAATTTGTGGCATTTAAAGCACTCCACAATAGCTTTGTTAAAAGACTGTATTCCTCTGCCTCTGACCATCCCTTCACCTCTTCCTCTGCTTGTGTTGTCTTCACGAGTGATCTTGAGAACCTGCTCCTCTCCTCCATGACCATTCATTCTTTGTTCATGGACAAGCAAACTGCTTTGCTGGTCATCGATGGTCAGTGTGTCCAAATCATTGGATTCTTCAATGGAGCAAACTACATAGTCAAATTTTGAAGTCATGGACCTCAAAATTTTCTCATTGATGGTGATTTGACTCATATTCTCACCATAAGCCTTCATTTTGTTGGCTATAGTGAGAGTATGAGCAAAGAATTCATCAACGTTCTCTCCTTCCTTCATGTGGAGAGTCTTAAAGACCCTCCGAAGTGCTTGCAGCTGTGCCCTCTTTACCTTGGTAGGGCCTTGGTCTTTTCATTTCATGGAGTCCCAAATACTCTTTACTGTGTCTCTGTCGAGTATTGTCTCCATAATATTCCGATCTATAGCTTGAAAAAGGTAATTCTTGACCTTCAAGTCCTTCAACTTAGCATCATCAATTGCTTTGTGCTATGCTTCACTCAATGTAGCGCCGTCTGTTGCTGCAGGTATCCCGTTTTCCACAAGACCCCAATATTCATTTGAACGAAGGAAATTTTCCATCAATATCGACCAGTGGTCATAGTGGCCATCAAATTTTGGAAATGAAGCCTGCACGAAACTACTCTCTCCTACCATCTCTTTAATCTCCATACTCTCAAGAAACTGCTGTTTCTTTTAATCACACAAAACTGGGCCCTGTGATGGGGCTCTGATACCAAATGTTGAAAACACTCTGATATTTCTGTAGTGCAAAAGTTTGAATGAAAGTTATATAATTTAATGCAAAACAACAGGCTTATAAAGCCAATTACAAGTGGATAAACTAAAAAAGCAACCGACGTTTAAACAACAACCGAAACGTGATAACAGACTAAGAGGAATTTGTCAAATCCTAAGCGACTATCCCTTACAAATAGGAATTATTAACAGAAACTTGCAGTAAATCCTAATAACCAACATTTATAGCTTTCAATTTTTATTCCTTTGATTGGAGGTTAGGTATATGCCGGTGTTATATTCATTTACCCTTCATCATGTCTTGATGAAGCCTGAAAAATACATCGAAGATGTGATGGTGCATTATTAAAAAAAAATTAACTACCCATTTAAAAATGGTTATAGATTAAAATCCTCTAACATTACATACATGTCTGTAATTAATTACAATTTTGATAAGCATAATCCTTGACAATTTTGAATCGCACCTTGGACTGCAGATTTAACAATGCAACAATTGTTGGAGTAAACATTTCATGCACAATAAAATCACATTTATCATAAAAAATAAGTTTGATTTCCTCTTCTTTAAACCATAAATATATCTATCAATTAGAATACAAATGAATCATAAGCATTGGAAATTTGTAAAATAATACTTATTATTATATAATCACTTGAGCATTACACTTATTATCAAGTTGTAAGTACAGAAATCTAAATTCAATAATCTATATCAAATTGTGAAAAATATCAAAATAGCAGTAATTTATTCACTCTCCTAAATAGAATTAAATTTTCCTTTGATTTGTTGTTGAATTATAGTATTCGAAATATGACTTCCAAGTGGACCGACGGGATCAGAATTTGCTAGACAATTACAGTTTTTTAAATAACAAATGGTAGAAGTATTTAACTAGAATGTTTATTACAAACATAAACAACCCATCATTTTTTAGCTTGATTTAGTACTCTGCATGTCTTGTTTAGTTCTCCCTCCGCGTCTGGAGAGGCAAAAGCTACTGATTATCAAACAAAAATAATTGAAACAAGAATAAGTAAAAGTGAATTAGTAATAGGAAGCCCAAAATAAAGTTTACCACACCCACAGGATGCACAAGTATAGAAAGGGCTATTAAAGTTTTTTAAGTTCCAGCCAGCTAGGATGTTCTGCTGTTTTCGAATAATAATAATAAGGCACTCTTTACATTAGAGATGGAGTTTTAGCAGCTTCACCATCACAGACTTTGAAAACCAAACATGCAAACTAGATAATGCGCGAACCACTGACAAGAAGAGTACATAGTTTCTTGACAAATAAAACATAAACATAAACATTAACTATGCCGCTTTAAAACACACACGCTTTAATTTCTGGCATTATGGTGTAGATTCCTCCAGAGCACTAAATGGGTATTGTTCACCTCGAGAAATGGCTCCGACGCGTGGCCAACAGAAAATGTCTTCGAGTCATCTCTTCCTGCACACCTGGCACGTTGTTAGTTACTCGTGGCCTTTCCCCGAGGAGTTGGGAGCGACCGCAATCACTTTCTCTCAGGTGGAACACTCACTGGAAAGTGGTTGACAAAATGTATATCGAAAAGTGTTAATATCTAGGGGAAGGGAATACTTAATTTTGCAATGTAGTGGTAGTTTGGAGTGTGTTGGATTCCAATTCTTCTTCAGACACAAGGAGGGGGTATTTATACCAAGGATGGGAAGAGGAGAGCCGTTAGATGAGGAGACACGTGTTGCCAGATCCTCAGGGCTCGTTCCATCCTAGGTGTCAATTCGTCCCTCCGTAGGTTGGCTAGCATTGAATGTTTCTGATAGAAGCAGCTGATTTGACCGTTTGGGTCCTGCCACACATCCCATCAGTCAGTGGTTTGACTTTGGAAAGATCTTTGTACAAGAGATCTTCGATGAGGCGAGGCAGGCGAGGAGTTGTAGCATTGTAGAAGCAGAGTGTGGGCCTTTGCATCTGCGATATAATTGCGGATGAGTCCGGTTCATTTGCTGACGCCTATTCAGTTCGTTCTTTTGGGATCACTTCGGCATATGCAGTTAGCTCGTCCCATGAGAAATTACCTCGTCCGACGCGTAGCTTGGTGTGGGCCACCTCTGATGACATGTGGAGGATGAGGTGGTGGGTCTGACTCAGGCCCGTAACAATAGTCCCACAAGTCCATGTATGGATATTTATATAGTACAAGGACTTTGTTTCGATGGCTGAGTTGGGATGCACGAGGACGAGTGTCGGAGGCAGAGAGTCAAAGTGATAAGGGCCAGCAACTCGGGGGAGTTATAGCCACATTAGATTCTGCTCTGGCTGAAGTGATATGGGTTGGCAACTCTGTGGAGAGCTGTTGCAATACGAAGCTGGTGCGGCAGAAGAGATAGAAGTTGGCAACTATAGTGAGTTGTAGCAACATTAGATTCTGCTCTGGCCGAAGTGATATGGGTTGGCAACACTTTGGAGAGCTGTTGCAATATGAAGCAATTACGGCCGAAGTGATAAGAGTTGGCAACTCGAGGGAGTTGTAGCAATATTAGATTCTACTCCGGTCGAAGTAGTATGGGTTGGGAACTCTGTGGAAGGTGTTGCAACGCGAAGTGAACGAAATGATGAGCTCTGGAGGGACAATCTTGGATTTTGTGTCAATGATTTGAAGGCTTTCGCGTTTTCCCAAGGTAATTATGGTGGGCATTTGCTTGCTTCCAAGACAATCCTCCCTTGCCATAAATGGTAATGATGGAGACGGCGTTCGTTTTTCAAGGCGACGTGTTTGGGTCGCACAGGTTCATCAGGGTCGTTAATTCAAATGACCTTTGGCTTTAATGGAGATCACTTTCGTGAAAATTCCCTTGCATTTTCTATCTTCCTACATTTTCCGACGAGCTCGTTAACAACTTCGGTGATTTCCCAGACTCTCCTGTAGACACTTTAGTTCAATAGGAGGCTTCGAACTACCCTTCAAAAATTACTAAAGGTGCTGGAGAGGTGTAGGGTCATTTTTAGGATCCCGACAGTATAGAGCTAATCGTACCCGAACCCCACGAGAGGGCCTGCTACCCGAGGCCGGGGTGTGTGGCTGTAAGTGAGAATATTCTTAAGGCAGGCCTTAGGCTCCCATTCCATCCTTTCTTTAGGTTATTGCTTCGTTCCTACGGGTTGGACTCGGCCCAGTTCAACCCGAACTCTTGGTACCATATGGTGGGCTCGTGGATGCTCTAGCGTCGGGTCAGCCTGGGGGTAGACATGCCTTTTAACATTTTCCATTCCATATTTCTTCTGAAGTGTGTGGGTGGAAGGGACGAGACGAAGGGCTGGTACTACTTGCGCCCTGGAGGTCCCATGCCCCTTTCATAACTGGGCTGCCCACTTCCTTCAAGGGCTGGAGAGCTCCTATTTCTGGGCAACTGGGAGGTGGGACACCATGGAGAGTGACCCCATGACGCTTCTTACTGTTCCCACTTCGTACTCAACTTACAGTAAGTTCCTTTCCTGAACTGATTTCTCTTGTACACTTTTGCTTATTGTTTTAATATATCTTGTTTCCAGGCTCTCTTCCGAGGTGTGAAATATCCGAGGAGGAGTGGAATATAATAAGTGAGATCAATTGGATGCCTCCGATGAAGAGGAGCTATAAAGAAGTTATTGACAAAACACCCACTTCGTTCTCCACGGATTAATGTCGAATTAAGGTAAGGATCTCGTTTCACCTCTGCTTGTGTTCTTACTTATCTGAAAATACTTATCTATTTACCTTGTTTACAGGAGATTTTGTGAAGAAGAAGGTGTTGAGGCCTGACTTCACCTCAATCTGTAAATCAGTTACAGAAGCAAAGCTATTGAAGGTAAGCTCGGTTGCTTACAAGAAGCAGTCTGAGCGTTTGCAATCCCTCTGCAAGGCTCAGCAGTCGGCTAGGAAGACAAGGCGAAGGAAGGAGCTCTACTTGTAAAAAGAAGAAAAGCTGGCCAAGCAGGGGCGTCTACTATGATTCCGTCAGCCGCAATCCCTCATCCTTCATCCGATGTCGGGGTGACAGTGGCAACCCCCTCTATAGTTCCCTGGCCATTGTACCTATAACTACATACTTCGTTGAGGGGGCAACCAAGAAAAGGCAAAAGCGACCTGCCAGTGCTCCGGCTAAGGGCAAAGTTACGGACTTCCTGGAAAGCAAGGATGATGATCTTTCTAAAGCCGTGCTGGAGATACTTTCCTAGGAAATCACCTTGGTCGCCAGAGTCTACAACAAGTATTGGACTGAGGACTGGGCTAATTATGCCGCCTGTGCAAAATCGAGGACTTGCGGCGGCTAACAATGCTTGTGTGGATAGGGCCCTAAGTATGGACGCCGCGGCAGAGGACCTGGTCAGAGGCCTCTGTAAGCGAAATGATGAGTTGGAGGAGAAGTTGAAAGCCTCAAAAACTTGGTAGGCCGAAGTGGAGAAGGCGAAGAAGGAGGGGGAGGAGGTGGAGGAAAAATGGATAACTACTTCCTCACAGTTGGATGAGTCCGAGATCCGAGCCAATCGGCTAAAGAACGAGCTCCATGAGTCCACCTCACAAGTGACGACTCTGACCAAAAAGGTCGATGACGCCAACAAACATCAGTGGATGGCCTTTCAGGCTCTGGCGGAGGCGAATAAGGAGAGGGGCGAGCTGAAGAAGCTCACTGAGGCCCAAGCTGAAAAGATAAATTCCTTGGAGGCTGAGGTGAAGACAGTTGGTGAAGTCGCGATCCAGAATTACAAGGATGATTTTGACAAGACGCCGGAGTATGATGACTTCGCCAACTACTGGGCCTCATGGGCTGCTCAAGAGATGATTTCTCGCCTGCGTGAGAGGCATACCGAGTTGGACATCGAGTTTCTTAAAGAGGAGTTCGGTGGGCCAACTGGAGGCAGCCCAGTGACCGAGGAGGCAGTGGAGGAGGAGAAGGCCCCCAGGAGGATGTAGGAGCGGGGGCCATCATTAATTTAGATCTTTAGATTTTCTTTTCTTTTATCTCGTAATGGCTTCGACCTCTTTCTCTGATGAATGAAATTCATTTTCTTCTAAGTGTCGTCGCATCTTCTATCATAGAAAACTGTTTGATCACATCGGACTTATTCAACCACTTAATAAAATGGAAGAAGCCAATGAATAAACAATCACATCGGCATTGCTTAACCACTTAATAGAATGGAAGTAGCCAATAAACAAGTAATATCGTATCGGACTTATTCAACCACTTAATAAAGTGGAAGAAGCCAATTAATAAGAAATCGTATCGGCCTTGATTAACCACTTAATAAAATGGAAGTAGCCAGTGAACCCAAAGAAATATCGCATTGGCCTCGCTAAACCACATAACAAAATGAAAGTAGCAAATGAATCAGTAATATCACATCGGCCTTGCTTAACAACTTAATAAAATGGAAGTAGCCAATGAACAAGTAATATCGCGTCGGAATTATTCAACCACTTAATAAAATGGAAGAAGCCAATGAACAAGTAATATCACATCGGACTTATTCAACCACATAATAAAATGGAAGAAGCCAATGAATAAGCAAACGCATCAGCCTTGCTTAACCACTTAATAAAATGGAAGTAGCCAATGAACAAGTAATACGGCATCAGACTTATTCAACCACTTAATAAAATGGAAAAAGCCAATGAATAAGCAATCGCACCGGCCTTGCCTAACCACTTAATAAAAAGGAAGTAGCCAATGAACAACTTACCTTGTAAACTTTACAATGAACAACTTTACAACATTACATGTTTATTATTGGTAATACTTCTTCAAATGCTCAATATTCTAGGGATGAAGCATCATCCTTCCGTTCAGATCCCCAATTTTGTAAGTCCCGGACCTGATCTCTTTGGCAATGCGATACGGCCTTTCCCAGTTCGGCCCCAAAGTCCCTGTGTTTAGATCTTTCGACGAAGGGAAAACTTTGTGAAGTACCAAGTCACCAACGCGGAACACTCTCATCTTCATCTTAGCGTTGTAGTAACGCATCATCTTCCGATGGTAAGAAGTGAGCCTCAATTGGGAATCATCTCTCTTTTCCTCAAGAAAATCCAGCTCAAGCTTCCTCAATTCATCATTCGTTATTTTGTTGAAGGGAATATGGCGAGGAGAAGGAACACCGACCTCTACAGGGCTTAATACCTCAGCTCCATAGGTCATGGAAAATGGAGTTTTTCCAGTAGCTATTTTGCATGTGGTTCTGATGGCCCATAAAACCTAGGAGAGCTCGTCAACCCAGGCCCCTTTGGAGGCATCCAGCTTCCTTTTCAAGGTGAGCTTTATGGTCTTATTGACCGCCTCGACCTGGCCATTCGCCTGGGGGTGATGAGGTGAAGAGAAATGCTTTCTGATTCCGAGCTCATCACACAATTCCCGGATCTTCCTGTTGTCGAACTATTTGCCATTGTCTGAAACTAAGGAATGAGGTATGCTAAACCGGCATATGATGTTTTTCTAGAGAAACTTGGAAGTGTTGGCCTCAATAATCTTGGCCAGAGGCTCCGCTTCCACCTATTTGGTGAAGTAGTCAATAGCGACTATGGCGAAGCGAGCGCTCACTCTCCCTTTTGGCAAGGGGCAATGAAATCTACACCCCATTTGGTGAACAGCCAGGGGCTGGATACAATAGTGAGTTCTTGAGATGGTTGCCTCTGGATATTGGAGAAGCGTTGGCACTTATCATATTTGCATACGAACTCTATAGCATCCTTCTTCAGGGTCGGCCAGTAGTACCCTTGCCTGAGTATTTTGTGTTCCAAGGCAGGTCCACCAGAGTGATTCTGCCTTCATGCACTTATTTGAGGATATAATTCGCTTCTTCTCCCCCTACGCATTTGGGAAGGGAAGAGGAGAAGCTACGTTTATATATGATATCATCCTGTAGGACGAAGTGAGTAGCTCTCATTCGGAGCCTTAGTGCTTCGGTTCCATCCTCTAACAATGTTTGCTCTTTTAAGTAGGTTAAGATAGGTAGTATCCAGGGTGGTATGCTTTCAATCCACATCAACTCTTCACCCTTCTTGATGGAGGGTTCAGACAGGTGCTCAATGGGCACTACTTTGAGTAGCTCTGAATTTTTGCTGCTGGCCAGCTTCGATAGAGCATCCGTATGGAAATTCTCTTGGCGAGGCACCTGGATCAGCTCGAACCTCTCGAAGTTCGGCATGAAATTCATGACCAGCTTCAGATAAGCTACCATATGTTTATCTCTGGTCACGAAGTTTCCATTAACTTGATTCACCACCAACTGTGAATCACTAGTGATAATCAATCTTTTCACTTGCAGTTTTTTATCTAATCGAAGTCCAGCTAAGAGAGCCTCATATTCAGCCATGTTGTTGGAAGCCTTGAATTCGAGCTTTACGGCACAGTTGAGCTTCTGTTCTTCTGAGCTTTCCAACATGACACCAGCTCCAGAGCCCGTCTCTCTGGAGGAGCTGTCAACAAAGAGATTCCAGGTAGGAGGCTCTGCGAGCTCCATGTTTACTTCGACTTCAGGGGCCTTTGCAAATTCTGTAACAAAATCGACTAGGACTTGACCCTTGATTGCTGTTCGAGGTGTGTACGTTATGTCGAACTCACTGAGCTCAACGACCCATTTTAGTAGCCTTCCCGAGGCGTCTGGCTTCTCTAGGACCTGCCTTAACGAAAAATTCGTCAGGATGTAGATGCTATGGGTCTGGAAGTATGGCCTTAACTTTCGGGAAGCGGTGACCAGTGAAAGAGCCAATTTTCCCATGTTTGGGTAACGTGCTTCGACGGGTAACAAGGCTCTACTAACATAGTAGATTGGCAGTTGGTGCACTTCTTCTTCTCGTACGAGTACCGAGCTGATCGAACCTTCGGCTACTGCTAAGTATAATAACAAAGGCTTTCCTCCTTTTGGTTTGCCGAGTAGAGGTGCACATCCCAAGTAGTTTTTCAACTCTTGGAATGCCTCTTCGCACTCCGGGGTCCATAGGAATTTTTTACCCCCTTTGAGGACTTTGAAAAAAGGCAAGCACTTTTCAGTGGCCTTTGAGATGAAGCGATTTAGTGTGGCTATTCTACCAGTGAGTCGTTGCCCTTCTTTTAGCTTCTGTGGTGACCTCATTTCGATTACAGATTTATTTTGTTTGGGTTGGCCTTAATTCCCCTTTAATTCACAATGTAGCCCAAGAAATTTCCCGAGGCCACGCCAAAGGCACATTTCAGAGGGTTCAGCCTCATGTGGTATCTTCTCAATATATGGAAGGCTTCGGCTAGTGCCTGATGTGCTCCTTGGCCAGGAGGCATTTTACAAGCATGTGTTCCACATAAACTTCCATTGTTTTATCGAGCTGGTCAGTGAACATCTTATTGACCAGCCTTTGGTAGGTGGCTCCAACGTTTTTTAAGCCAAAAGGCATCACTTTATAATAGTAAAGTCCCCTATCAGTGATGAAAGAGGTGTTCTCCTCGTCCCCTGGGTACATGGGAATTTGATTGTAGCCTGAATAGGCGTCCATGAATCTTAGCAATTCATGCCCCGTGGTCGAATATACCAACTGGTCGATTCTCGGAAGTGGGAAGCTGTCCTTTGGGCAGGCCTAATTAAGGTTAGAGAAATTAATACAAACCCTCTATTTACAGTTGTGCTTCTTCACGAGCACAGGTTCGAAATCTACTTCGGATAGTTGGCCTTATGGACAAAGCCATTACTGACAAGTCTTTCCACCTCTTCTTTCATGGCCTCATATCTTTCGACATTCAATGCCCTCCTCTTCTGCCTGTGTGGAGTACAGTTAGGGTCAATCCACAAGTGATGGCAACTGACCTTGGGATCTATTCCAATCATATCTTCATGTCTCTATGCGAAGACATCTGGATTTTTTTGAAGGAAGTCTTTTAGTTATTCCTTAATTTCTTCTTCCTATTCCTTTTCGACCTGCAAGACCTTCGATGTGTCTTGAGGATCCACTGGGAAGGTGTCAAGTTATTCCATTGGGGCAGTTTGGGATTCCGACTTAATCACCCTGGGATCCAGTTCTTCCTAGGACATTTCGGATTTGGCCTCTGCCATGACAATGTCTTGCGTTGGAGGTTGCCCTTCCTCAGGGGCATCTGACATTTCAGCGTCTAATACCATGCTAACTTGTGGCTCTACCTTTCTTAGGAAATTAAGATAGAATTCCCTGGACCCCATCTAATCACCTCGGACAGTGGTGATTTCTTGTTCCGTAGAGAACTTCATACAGAGGTGGTGGATAGAAGTTACTGCCCATAGTTCATTCAGAGTGGGCCTCCCCAGAACTCCGTGATAAGTGGATCGGTGATCAACAATTAGGAATTCCATGAAGTGGTGTGCCACATGTGGCGAGGCCCCCATTTCGACAATCAATGTAATTTGCCTCTAGGAATTGTGCTGTCTCCTGTGAATCCATAAAGGGGCGATTTCATTGGAGTTAGCTCATTATCTACTGTCATTTTATCAAAGGTCGTCCCAAATAGGATGTTGACTAAACTGCTGTTATCCACCAGTATGTGTTTCAGCCCGTTGTGAGCTACCACGGCTCTGACTACCATGGCGTTGCAGTGTGGGAAGTGCACATTTGCAGCATCCTCCTGGGTAAATGTAATAGGCTCTGCAGCCCTGTCGCTCTATGATTGGCTGACTATATAGCTAGTCATTGGTGGGGCTCTCATCTCCCTAGTGTAATTCCTTTGTGTATTTTTTGATTCACCTCCCACATGGCTCCACCAATGATGGTGTCGATTTCGCGAATGGGTTGCTGCTCATTTGAGGCGGCTGAATCTCTCCTAGGGCATTGTCCGTTTCGGGGCATGTCCCTATCATTGTTTCTGTCATTGAAGGAGGAGTGTCGCTCATTTCACCTCTTTGAGGAAGGCTTCGGCTTGGTCTGTTATCTTGATAACGGTGATCTTTGGAGTTACAAGGGTTACTTGAGGGCCTATTCGTCCCTCTACATTTGCTTATGTCATGGCCATAATAGCGATGAATGGTGCAGTATGGTCGCACTTCCTGGGCCTATCTCTAGGCCTCCCGCCTCTTCCTTTATTTCTAGAGATTGAGGGTCGTCCAGTATTTCTAGTTAGATTGCTTGTGTTTGGCCCAACATTTTCATAAGCCAAGGTGGGGACCGCATTCAGAGTGGTAGTGGCCAGTGCTTGTCCCGAAGTGGGAGCCACAGTGTGTCCGGCCTGAGTCCACTACTGGCTCACTATTTGAGAAGTAGGTCTCCTACCTATCTGCCTCTGAGAAGGTGGGAGCCCTTGGGCAGCCCTGTTTCTGTAGTCGATCATCTTTTCGTTGACAATCTCAACCTTCATCATTTCTACCAATTCATCATACGTCAAATGATTCTTGCTTCATACATCTCTCCAGAACAAAGTGTTCATGTTCAACCCTCCGTTCAGGGCTGAAAAGGCCTCCTTGTCTGTGACTTGTTTACAGTAGGTTATCTCATTGGTAAAGCGAGCAAGGTAGTTCTTTAGGGTTTTCCCTGCTGCTTGGCTCATGTCCTGCAAGCGTTGAATTGGTGCCTTTCCATCTTTCCTTGAAAAATATTGGTTCAGGAATGCCTTTTTCAGGTCTGGCCAACTCTTTATACTGAGTGGTGCCAACCTACTGTACCATAACTCAGCAGCTCCACCAAGAGTTAGGTGGAAAGCTCTGCATTTCAAAGCTGGCGAGGGGTCTCGGAGGCTCATTTGTGTTTTGTACTTGTTGAGATGTTTCTTTGAATCACCATTTCCTTCATATTTGGGAATCTTTGGAGGGACAAAGTTATGAAGCATCGGAAAGGTGCCAAGCTCCCTGGAGAAGGGCAAGTTGTCATCATCATCATCCAGCTCATAAGACCTACATGGTTCGTCAGAATCATTCCCATCTGCTGCAGGGCGAGGTGGATACTGAGCTATTTCAGCTCTGTTCCCCTAATCCACCAGATTTTGCCTCTCCCGCCTATTTCTAGGTAGAGGGGCCTGAGCTTCTTGGCTTTTTGCATGCCCTTGCTGGCGAGCCGTTTGTTGCGAGAGCTGGTCCCTACTTCTAGGCGCCCGTCCGATCCGATCAAAAACACTGGCAAACCTTTAGGGCCGCTCCTTGTACTCCAGAGGAAAGTTATATTCCTCTGTAAGGGTGTTATCTGTCGGAGCGGCTGTATAGTGGGAGGTATCCATTCCCACTTCTCTTTCAGTCGGGACTTCTCTATGGGGACTAAGGTGAGTTCTCCTGCTGGATTCAGCCTCAGTTCTCCTATGGACTGATTGCTGAAGATTTTGGGGAGCTTGAAAACAGCCATGATTTTGTACGTGCATGAAGAGCTCTTACATAGCTGCATTCGGGGCCGCAATTGTCCTCATGTTGGCAGCCAAGTGGGCCACCTCGACAGTTTAACGCGCGACAGTTCTTCCACCTCTTCGATAACGGTGATGAGGCCGCTATTGTGTGACATTTGTCCGGATAATTTCTTCCTTAGAGACGTCCCTTGTTCTCCCTACATTCACTTCTTCTTCACTGGAACTCATGGTCCGAAGCGAGAGTAGTAAGTGCAGATGATCCTTTTTCAAGAACCAGTCCCTTTTTTAAGGGAGAATACCAACCGGCTATCCAAGCAACCTTTTTGGTGGAAAGACTCATGGTTAAAGTAAGTTTCCACAGACGGCGCCAATCTGTTGACCTCGAGAAATAGCTCCGACGAATGGCCAACAGAAAATGTCTTCGAGTCAGCTTTTCCTACACATGTGGCACGTCGTTATTTACTCGTGGCCTTTCTCGGAGGGGTTGGGAACAGCTTTGCAAGCACTCCGACGGTCAAGTCAGTTTAAAGTTCAACCGAAAAAGAGTTCACCGACGGTGGAACACTCGTCAGGAAGTGGTTAACAAAGTGTATATTGAAAAGTATTAATATCTAGGGGAAGGGAATATTTAATTTCACAATGTAGTAGTAGTTTGGAGTGTGTTGGATTCCAATCCTTCTTCAGATACAAGGTGGGGGTATTTATACCAAGGATGGAAAAAGGAGAGTCGTTGGATGAAGAGGCACGTATTGTCAGATCCTCAAGGTTCGTCCCATCCTAGGTGTCAATCCGTCCCTCCGTAGGTTGGCTAGCATTGAATGTTTCTAACAGAAGTTGCTGATTTGACCGTTTGGGTTCTGCCACACGTCTCATCAGTCAGTGGTTTGACTTTAGAAAGATCTTTATACAAGAGATCTTTGATGAGGCGAGGCGAACGAGGCGTTGCAGTATTGTAGAAGCGGAGTGCGGAGCCTTTGTATTCGCGATATATTTACGGATGAGTCCGGTTCGTTTGCTGACACCTATTCAGTTCGTTCATTTGGGATCACTTCGACATATACAGTCAGCTCGTCCCATGAGAAATCACCTCGTCCACCTCTGATGACATGTGGAGGATGAGGTGGCGGGTGTGACTCATGCCCATAACAGGTGTCATCCATGACAATGAAAAAAAAAAAGTCCTATATCCAAACAGTACGGACATAAGATGCAAATTAAGATAAATGAAAGAGATAGGAAGCAGTTACACAGGAAAAGATCTAAGTGCATCTTTTTTTATCATTAAGAGGCTTTCATACTTTAGTGTTTGATGCATTCTCAGAAGTGTCCAAGCACGGGCTATTTTTGGATTGATATTCTTCCAAGAATATGCCAAGAGTCTTTAGGGATGGCAAAAAAACCCGACAAACCCGATACCCGCGGGGACCCGCCTCGAACGGGGAGGGAAAAACCCGCTTAAACGGGTAACGGGGCGGGGACGGGGCGGGGAGTTTTTCCCCGAGGCGGGGACGGGGCGGGGACGGGTATTGGGGTCCCCGCCCCGCCCCGCCCCGTTTAAAAAAAAAAAAAATTTTTTTTTTTTTTTTTTTTTGGAATTCAATACTTTGAATGAAAATTTTCATTAGTTCTAATAGAAAAATAGCAACTAAAATTATTTGTCTAAATATAATGAATATGGACAATAAAAAAAAATTATCAAAAATTAAAAAAAAAAAAAAAATTAAACGGGGAAATCTCCCGCCCCCGCCCCGCCCCGACCCCGCCCCGCCCCGCCTTAAACGGGGAACGGGGCGGGGATGGGGATGAAATTTCTTAACGGGGCGGGGGACGGGGAGGGCCTCCCCGCCCCCGCCCCGCCCCGTTGCCATCCCTAAGAGTCTTTGATCAACGGTGTGATATGATTTGCATATTCTTAGGGGTTTCTAGAAAGTACCCCGTTGGCAAAGTTGCTCACATTCATATGCAAGCTTGGCAGATATCAGTGATTCTCGGTAGGTTTTCCTGAGAACTTTAGAGGCCCGTGGAAAAGCAAATGAGCCACGGTACAATCTATTGGATTTGTCTCTGTCTCTACATCAGGCATTCTTGCAAACCTGTTAGTGGAATGAAGGAATCAGAAATATGATTCTTAATAAAATCAAATAAATTCTATTCAACTGAACTTTAAGACAACAAAGAGTCAGACTCAGTCAAATATTATCAAACACGAGCTGCCAATTCTTGAAACTGGCTGATTTTTAATTAGGAATTAATCATGTAACGAGTGTTGTCGAACAGCGCTTCTAACGAAAATACAGCAGCCCCAAATCAATGACACGTGAAAGCTCCTAATCTGGCTTTTCGTGCATTATCTCCTTCCTAAAGGCATGTCTTTGAAAAATAAATTAATATAACGATCAAATCAACCAATTATACAGCAATCACAAATAGTTTTCAGAACTCTCAAGTGTACTCCAAAAA
This sequence comes from Fraxinus americana, assembly GCA_035079005.1. NCBI lineage: Eukaryota > Viridiplantae > Streptophyta > Magnoliopsida > Lamiales > Oleaceae > Fraxinus > Fraxinus americana. The sequence continues at coordinate 14,704,247 of CM068719.1, read as the reverse complement.
ATATGTAAAATTGAGTATAATATTTTTTCCTAAATAGGAAGATACCATTTAGTATTTGTTGTAATTTTTTAATGCTCAAATTTGTGTTTATATAGGCAGAAAAATGATGTAACTGCCTCCACCATGATCCAGTATTATTTGAAATTTTTATGGCTAGTTAACCTATTAAATAATTTTGAAAATGATTAAAAAATAATAATTTATTATTAGAATCAATTAAACCCAAGTCCCAAAGGCCCCAATCAAAGATTTTTAATATAATGTGTAAGGTGTGACTCGAACCCTGACCTCCCACACAAATTCCACACTTACACGAATTGGGCATTTCATCTGAATTAGTTATTTCTTTCACATATTATATTTATTGTATAAATATCTAACAATACCCCACATGAAAGAAATAAGATAAATATAAATACTATTCTGGAGTACTGTAGAAATCACGCGGGCTTAGGTGTCTATCGACTTGAACCTTAACTTTGTATATTCTATCGAGTTTGCTAACTGTAGAGTGAACTATGTCTTGAACTCCATAATTGTGGTTGCAAACTGAGACAATAGAACATACACATGACTTCTAAAACAATCATTAAATTCTTGTGGTTGTGTTCATTTCGGCCGTAAACTTTCCCAGTTTCTTTGAGTGCTCTAGAGAATTAGCCCCAATTCTCACAGGAAGTGGCCCCACTTCCACACTCAAATAGGTGCTTCTATCAAGGGTGCACTATATCTAAACACCCTCGATGTTTTCTGAACTAGCTTTCTACCTAATCCTTTGGTTAATGGTCAGCAATATTATCATTTGACTTCACATAGTCAATAGCTATAACCCCATCCTTAAGCAGCTGATGTACAGTATTATGCCTCATACGAATATGTCTAGACTTTCCATTATAGGATGAATTTTGGGCCCTTGAAATAGCTGCTTGACTGTTACAATGGACATAGATAGCTGGAAGTGGTTTGGACCACAAAGGAACATCCATAAGAAAATTCCTTAACCATTCAGCCTCTTCACCTGCCTTATCAAATGCTATGAACTCTGATTCCATAGTAGATCTCGCAATGTAGGTTTTTTTAGTGGATTTCCAAGATACAATACCACCTGCTAATGTAAATACATATCCGCTTGTAGATTTACTTTCATTGGTATCGGAAATCCAATTAGCATCACAATATCCCTCAAGTACAGTAGGAAATTTAGTATAATGTTTTCCCCAGTCTAGAGTGTATCTCAAATACCTCAAGACTCAAATGAGAGCATCCCAATGTTCACTGTTAGGATTACTAGTATACCTACTAAGTCTACTGAAGGCATATGCTATATCGGGTCTAGTATAGTTCATGAAATATATGAGACTACCGATCACTCTAGCATATTCTAAAGCAGAAACACTAAGACATGAATGTTTTCTCAAATGACGCTTGCATCATAAGGTATTTTAGCAGGAATACAATTGTGTTGGTTAAACTTCTTAAACACATTTTCTACATAATGTGATTGGGTTAAAGTAATTCCTTCGGAATGTGTTACTATTTTAATTCCTAGAATAACATCAGCAACACCCAAATCTTTCATTTCGAAGTGCTTTTTCAGAAACTGTTTAGTCTTATTAATCACATCTAAACTAGTTCCCATTATCAGCATATCATCAACATATAAGCAAATTATCACACCACAATTATAATCAAATTTGCGATATATGCATTTATCAGCTTCATTTATCACATAACCATTAGATGTCAAAACTGTATCAAAATTTTCATGCTATTGCTTAGGGGCTTGTTTAAGACCATAAACGGATTTTTTTAAGTCTCTTGCTTTAAACTTATTAATCGAACCATCATGTTTAAGTTTTTTCCTAAATATCCATCTACACGCAAATGGTTTTACATCCTTGAGTCAAGTCTACTGATTCTCAAGTGTTATTAGACATAATGGAATCATATTCACTATTTATGACTTCCTTCCAAAATATAGAATCTGGCGAAGACATAGCTTCATCAAAGGTACTAGGATCATCCTCTACTAAGTAGGTTAGAAAGTTAGGACCAAAAGAAGTAGTAATCCTAGGTCTTTTACTTCTCCTAATTTCAGCTTCTTCTAATACGATAGACTCCTCTTTAACTCTAGGAGGAATACTAAGAGAGCTACTTGGTCACGCAGACTTTTCTTTAAAAGAGAATCTATTTTCAAAAAATTTTGCATTTTTAGTTTCAAAAATTGTGTTCTTTTCAATCAAAATATTTTTAGAGTCAATGACTAAAAATTTATAGGCATTACTGTAAAGAGCATAGCCTATAAAGGACAATCAACAATTTTTGGACCAAGTTTAGTTCTCTTGGGTGTTGGAATAGAGGCCTTAGCTAGACATCCCCACACTTTAAGATATTTATATGAAGGTATTCTACCTTTCCACAATTCATAAGGGGATTTATTGTTTTTCTAACTGAGAATTCAGTTAAGAATATAACATGCAGTAAGAAGGGCTTCCCCCCAAATGTTAAAAGGTAATCCAGAAGAGTTTAGCATTGAAATGACCATATCCTTTTATATCCCTCAGCAATAATTTCATGAATTATAATCTATAATTTTTCAACTTGACTGACCACCGTTCTAATGTCATCCATTTTAAAATCTAGAAATTTTCCCACAACAAATTTCTTAATTCCAGCATCTTCAGTGGTATATTTTCTTTTCTAATGAGTTCCATAATTTTTTAGCAGATTTACACGACTAGTAAACATCATATAAATCCAACGTCAAGCAATTCAAAATATATGCACATATAATCCTTCTGTTCCCAATTAGCTAAATATGATATATCCTTATCAGTGTGCTTATTAGCAATTTCAAAAACGGGTTTATTAGATTCAATATTATCAACAACTTTAAGAGTTGTCAAATAAAAACGCAACTTCATTTGACATCTCTTAAAATTCTTTTCATCAAATAATTCAGGTTTTTCGGAATACTTAGGAACATATATATCTACTGTAGACATGACAACTAATTAAAAACATAAAATTTCGCTTTAGATTGTTAGAAAAATTACTTGTTGCAATATAGTAAAGTGAATAAATAAAAACTTATCGATTGATCGAGTCTTTGACAGCACAATGTCTTAAAGCGAAATTGCTCATCGATAATTATTTGCGACCTCTGTGGACAATCACCCCCAAGATACAATGATCAAATAAACTAATTGTGCAGCAATCACAAATGATTTTCAGAACTCTCAAGTGTACTCCAAAAAATATGTAAAATTGAGTATAATATTTTTTCTGAATAGAAAGATACAATTTTGTATTTGTTGTAATTTTCTAATGCACAAATGTGTGTTTATATAGGCAGAAAAATGATGTAACTGCCTCCACCAAGATCCAGTATTATTTGTAATTTTTATGGATAGTAGTAATATGTTGTTAATACTGGACAATTAAAAACTGTTATATTTTACTGGCTAGTTGACCTACTAAATAAATCCAAAAATGATTAAAAAATAATAATTTATTATTAGAATAAATCAAGCCCAAGGCCCCAATCAAAAACTTTTAATATAATGTGTGAGGTGTGATCCGAACCACCGACCTCCCACACAAATTCCACACTTTCACCAATTGGGCACTTCATCTGAATTGGTTATTTGTCTCACATATTATATTTATTGTATAAATATCTAACACTTGGTATAGCAGAACTTCATAAGAAATCTCAACTCACATTCAAAGTTCTGATACATTAAGCATATCTATGCTTCCTCTTAATTCTTTCCATCTTCAGTATTTAAAAACCATTCAATACCAAATTTGTCAGTGGCAGATCTCCATCATTGAATGTGGTCAACTACCTAAAATATTTTTAGTTTAATATTTACTGTTCCCGAATGCCCCAAAATTTATAGAATGGAATTATTTGGTGATAACAATTTTGATCTGGGTGTCTTTTTATAATTTTGAAAAGTTGAGGGACTAAAGTGAAATAAATATTAAATTTATTGTTATTTGAGTCAAATAATTTAGTATCGATATAACGATAATTAGTATATTAATATTGAGCTAATTAATAGCTTGTAATTAATTATGTGGCTTTCACCCAAGAATGAAGTTATTTTGACTAAGATCAAACAAGTTATTTTTGACAGATTTGCAAGAGTTTTGAGAAATCAAAGGTATTGGCAAAGACATTTAGATTATATGATTTTCTACCATCTAAAACAGGGATAAAAAAAATCCTAATTGTATACGTTGATGATATTATACTGACCAAAGATAATGTAGTGGAATAGAGAGGCTTAAGAAAAGCCTAGCCACAAAGTTCGAAGTAAAAGATTTGAGACAGATGCAATACTTTTTGAAAATGGAAGTGGCCATATCAAAGAAATGTATCGGTGTTTTACAAAGAAAGTACATTCTTGATCTTCTAATGGAACTTGGCATGTTTGGCTGCAAATCAAGTGACACACCAATAGAGGCCCGAAACAAGAAGAAAATACGGGAGAATGAATTGAATATCTATGACTAGTTGGTAAGCTAATCTACCTCTCACACACTAGACTTGATTTTGCATTTGTATTTAGTGTAGTAAGTCAACATATGCACCCTCCAAAGGAAGTTCACTTAGAAGTAATATATAGAATTCTCAGATATCTCAAAGGTATCCCTAGAATTGGACTCTTCTTCAAGAAAAATGAAAGAGAGGAAGTAGAAGTCTTTACTAATGCGGATTAGGCTGGTTCAATAGAAAATAGGAGATCAACTACTGGCTATTGTGCCTTTGTATGGGGAAATTTGGTAACTCGGAGAAGTAAGAAATAGAATGTGGTAGCCAAAAGTAAGGCTGAAGCTCAGTTTAGAGTAGTCGCACAAGAAATATGTGAAGGACTGTGGATAAAAAACTATTGGAAGAATTTCAGGTGACGGTAATCAAACTCTATTGCAACGACAAAGTGGGTATCAACATCTCCCTTAATCCGATTCTATACGACCAAACCAAATATTTGGAAGTGGACAGACATTTTATCAAAGAAAAAGTTGAAGATGGGATATATGCATGACCTATGTGCATATCAAAGAACAAACGTCAGATATCTTCACCAACTATCTCGACAAAATTTCAAAGATTTCATATACAAGTTGGATACGGTCAACATTTATTATCCAATTTGAGGGGGAGTGTAGAAATCCCTAGATTAAGGGTAGTGATAGCAATGAGGCGGGTTCGGGTAGGGGCACCCCCACCCCGTCTCGTCACACCCTGCCTTAGGGATGGGGCGAGGCGGGACGGGGAGGGTGCGGGTCGTGGGCTTGCCCCATTTATTAGTTTTTTTTTTTCAAATTAAAATACAAATTCAAAATTTTAAAATCCAAATTAAATAATGTTCAAACTAACTATATCAATATCAAAAGTAGGCACTCGAAAAAAAAAATGTCCAAAACAATTTTTTTAATTTTTTACGCCCCACCCCGCTAACCCCGTTTAGGGCTGGGCTGGGAAAAATTTCCATCTCTAATTATGGAATAGATTATGATTGATTTTGTATTATTGTATAACCTTATTTAGATTAGGTAATTTTTTTCTCCTTTCCATGTTTAGGAAGTTACCTTGTTTGTTCCCTTTTCCTATACTATGTACTGATGCTCCAGGATTGTAATCTTATGTAAGAAAGAAAATAAATAAACCTTTCATCCTTTCGTTCCAATTTAGAATTCGAATATGAGTAGGTATTCATTTAGATTTAATTGGGCTAAGACTCCATTGTCCCAATTTTGTTATCAGATTTCGGTCCTGTACCTTTTGTGATACTTCCATAATGGGGTACTTACACAAATACCTTATATTTTGGGGCAGTTTTGAAAAACATGATAAACTTGGATTAAGTGTTAATTCAATAAAATTCAACGTACAAAATACGCTCAAACAGAAGATTACGGCATTAACGTAAACCAACCTCGAAATTGGCAAAAAAAAAAAAAAAAGAGAAAATTGGAAGGAGAAAGAGGAAATCAACCATTTTTCGAAACTTTGGAAAAAATCGAAAAATCATCCACAAATTCAATGCTTTCGAACCAAGGAAAAACATGTTTTTTTTAAATGTTTTTGACTCCTTGTTCAATTATTATACCATCGTTGTCGTCGAAGTTCGAATTGTCGAGTTTGTTTGAGGGGAGGAGGAAATCAGGATCTCTTTTTACGTCCAAATGTTCAGCTTCTATGATCATGAGCCAGTTAGAATCAGTTGCCAAGAAACTGAATTTTAAGGTTTTATTATCCAAAGATCTTAAGATGAAAATGCATTAGTTCCCCAATTTTATTTGGATTTTGTGATTAGGTTTAGTTTAAACCTTATAGTGTAAATGAATTGTGTCAATACACATGAAAAAATAGCTTTGAATTACTTAAATTATTGATGCATGTAAGGTGTTTGACAGAAGGATAATGTGAATTCTATCACTTTTATATGAAAAAGGGACGTTTTGTCACTTTTCTTTGAAAAAGTGATATTCTGTCACTTTTCTCAACAAAATCACGCTATATCCTTGAAGAAATTAATTAGATGCATACGTATGCATTTTTGGAATTTTGAACATACCAATTCAAGTCCCGTTTTATGGTAATACATATGAAAAAGAAAATTTTGAATAAATTAAATCATTGATACATGCAAGGTGCTTGATAAAAGGAGAATGTGAATTCTGTCACTTTTCTATGAAAAAAGTATGTCACTTTTATATGAAAAAGTCACAATTGGACGTAATTAATATTTCATTAAAATGTTTAATTGGAGTTTAAGGGTATTAATCAAAAACACCTAAAAAAAAGGTACTAAGCGTAATTTTCCCTTCCATAATTTGATCCAAGCCCACTATACCAAGTTAACTTCAGCCATGATCCCAGGTTTCAGCCCATTTAAGAAAGAGGAAATTACACACACAAAGGTTTTTAAGTTACCATCTTCAAAAATCTAGAATCAACTTTAATAATACATAATCAGGTTTTAATTAATCATTTTTAAATTAATTTTTATTTAAATCCATTCTACACAATTTTCAAACCCTAATTTCATTCTCTCTCTCTCACCCTGCCGCTCTCCCCTCTCTCTCTCTCTCTCTCTCTCTCTCTCTTTATCCCTGTCGTCGCCGCCCGTCGACACAACAACCGTTTCATTTTTTCGTTTCACCATTGCGGCGACTTTGTGCAGACCCGTTATTGGTTCAGATCTGTTCTTCTTCCTTTTTTTTTCATTGATGCGATGGAGGTGTGTCGAGTGGTGTTGGTGGAGGTGTGAGCATCGGTAAATGACAGTGGTGTTGGTGGCACCGCGCGGAGGAACGGAAGAGGTTGAAATTGGGTGGTGGAGGCTTATGATCTGTGCGAGGTGTGTTGCGAGGTTGTGATCTGTATGAGATGTGTTGCGGGGTTTGTGTTCTATACGAAGGAGGTTGAAATTGGTGGTGACGGTTTGTGATATGTGTGAGGTGTGCGACGGTTTGGAGGCTGTTGGGGGGTGGTGGTGGTGAGGTCATTTTCTGGAGGTGATGGTGAGGTCATTTTCATTAGGGGTGGTGGTGGTTTCTGTGGTGTTGATGTTGGCGACGGTGGTGTGTTTCTGTTGTGGTGGTGTTGGCGGCGAGATGACGGTGTAGGTGTGTTGGTAGTGGTCACAAATGATTTGTTGAATTGTAACCAATAAATTGGTTGGTATGTGACCAATAAAGAATAAATTGCTATAAATTTATTAATTTGTAACCAATAAAAGTAATCTGTGACCTATAATTTGATGTTTTGTAACCATAAAATAAATTGTAACTTATAAATATTGTGATTTGTAACCGATGAACATACTGTTACTTTGAAATTTTTTATTTGTGACCGATGAACGAATTGTGACGTATAAAAAATTTTAATTGTGACATTGAAATTTTTAAATTGTGACCAAATTGCATGATCTGTGACCTTTATATATTTATTAATAAAATATATAATTAATTAATTAAATTATAAACTAATTTTAATGAAAATCTGATTTTTGAAATTTAAAATTTTAAACCTTAATTTTGAAATAGTGATACTTATATACCTTATTTATGTATGGTTTCGTTTAAGAAATTACTTTCTAGTACCTCCTCTGAGCTGCCGTGGTGACGCGAGTCTCAAACCGCTGGCGATACTCCCTAACAATGGTGCTCTGCCTAATCGCCAAAAACTGCGAGCACAGTGAAACCGATGCAGCAGTTGGATTTTAGCTTCCGCCCAATTCTTCATCGGCCTCCTTCGTTCTTCCCATTTAATTAAGACAAGTGCCTCGCGTCGAAACACGCCACATCGGCATCCAATTTTTCTTCCTCTATTATTCGGTTGATACCAAAGTATCTCTCTACCCAGAAAACCCATTCATCAAGGTCAGATCCGTCAAAGGTTGGCGTATCCGGTCGTCGTATACGAGATTACCATCTCCATTCTCTCCCTAGACCGCCCCCGGTGTTTTGGCTGTCATTGGGTCTGAATTGAGAGAGCCCGAAATCCTCAGCGGTGGCCGGCGTTTCCTCAATAACCGGACATTTCTCTTTCCTGTTTCTTTCTTGATTCTCTCAGTGTTGCAGTAGCACGTCGAATTTTTCCATAATTCCGGACTGCATTTGTTGGAACTTTGCCCGCAATGCTCCTAACCCAGATTGCATTTCCTGGTGGCTGCTATTAACTTTCTGTTCTAATTTCCCCACGCTATCAGTAAGAGTCATGATGCAGCGAGTTGGTTGTTGATGCTCTGATACCACAATTGATAGAACCCAAATTGCGACAGAAACAACAGATAATGAAGATTAATGAACTGAGGCTATATTGATTGAATGAAAGATTACAACAAAAGAAAGCAATGATAAGTAGCCTTTCGAGAGGGCTGCTGCTCTCCTAATCTCACTCCACTCACTAAAAAACATGCTCCCTACTATCTATCGATTAGGATTTGATTTAGTTTCCATGTACAGAAAAGGAAAACTACATACAATCAGGTATTTAATTCTGTAACTTTATTTCCTTTCATATATCAGTAACATACTATAAATCAAGGAAGTACATACCGAAGATTCATTCCGCAAAATATTGTTATGATATCAGAGCCCGAATTTACTTGTTGGGTATTGACACTTTGTTGTCAATCAAATTATATATTGTAATTGTGGCACAAAATGTAAGTCTAGTTTGGTTGAAAACCAACTAAGACATGTGGTGAAAATTGTAGGCAAATTGTCCTTAAATTAAGGGGAGTGGCATGTGAGTTGTAAGTAGTATGGTTGTGTAAGAGTTGATAGGATAGTTGGTAGATATATCTTGTAAAATCTATCTAACTTTAGCTATAAATATAGCCGTGTATTACCAGAAATTAGAACAAGAAAATATATCAAAATGTAGTCCCAAAAGTCTTCTCTTCTCCTCTGTTCTGTTTTTTAACAGAACAAAGTGTATGTAGCTGTGTTTATGTTTATATTTTACTTATGTTTTACTTATTTTATGTGATGTTTTAATATTGTTCACCACTGCCATCTTCCCCGCACAAAACCACATTTTTATTGAGTTGTTAAACTCTATTTTGTTGAGCCATTGATCAGCTCCTGCATCTCCCTCGATCTGACTTGTTCTTCACCATGAAGATTGTCATCCTGTAGAAGGATGAACCTCTCATTTCTTCACACCATCGAGCACAATATTCCGCACAAATGGAAGAGCTTCGACTCTTCTAGATTCTACAATTGGTATCAGAGCATAAATGATCTTAAGGGCCAAGAAAAATGTTTCAAAAAATACTGCCAAACTCTGAACAAAAAAAAAATCAGATTTCATCAACCCCTTTTGTCTTGGAATTTTGTATCTTTTTCTGAGCACTCTTAAAGAGAGTTGCCATTGTTGTTGTTTTAGCTCAGCGTTGGGAAGATCCTTGAGATCAGGCTCTGTATTGGCTAGCTATTTTCGAGCTCTTTGAAGATTTGTTGTTTGGATCAGTAGCAGCCACTCTTGAAACCTTGTAGAGAAAGCCCTCTTAACAATAGCTCAAGTACTCTTGGACAAAACTAGTTTAAAGGCACTGTGTTTAAGTGGTGCAAATGGCTCATTGAAACCTTGGTGTGACAGCCTGAAATATGGCTCAAGAACCCTTGGAAAAAACTAGGTAAAAGCTCTCCCTTGTGGTCTTAAAAAGTAGCTGAAGAACCTATGTTTTAATGATGCAAAATGTTGGAAAAAATCAGAGGTGTACCAGCAGCCTTCATTGTGTTAAATGCCTGATCAATTTTTTCAAAAAAAGGGAAGTTGATATTTAGTGAAAAAGCTGATGAAAAAAAAAGCTGCCAAAATGCTGAAAACAGAGGAAAACCGAGAAAAATGTTGCTGTAAATGGGTTTAGGGTGAAAAAATGGGTTAAATCTGGTGTTTTTTGCAAGGATTTAGAGTTGAAAAACTAATGTTTGAAGATTAGAAGTGAAAAACTAATCTTTAGCATCAAAAAAAGTGGAAGAAAACAGCTGAAAAAGTCTGGAAAAAATGCTGAAAAATGACAGAAAAACAGAGAGTTTCTGTTATATCCGGTAAGCAAGATACATATACGGTGAGTGTCTTGTAAATCCGGTGAGTTGAGTGCAAATACGGTGAGTGCTCTGTTTTTCATTTTAAACCAGTAACACCCTTGCAAATTCGGTAATTTGTGTGCAATACCAGTATGCTACATGTAAATCCGGTATGTTCCATGCAAATACGATAACTTCAAAAAAAACCCGTAAATGTTTGTAAAACCGGTAAGATCCTTACAAATCCGGTATGCAACCTTCAAACCCGTATGCAAAGTAAATTCAGCAACCATTCAGCAGCAGCAAATGGCCAAAAAAAATTGAAGAAAACTGAAGGAAAACTGAAGAACAAACTGATGAAGATGGATCGAGATTTTGAAAACTTTGACACCAAATTTGATTTCCAAGCAAAGTGTCAAAGGGGAGTTTGTTGGGTATTGACACTTTGTTGTCAATCAAATTATATATTGTAATTGTGGTACAAAATGTAAGTCTAGTTTGGTTGAAAACCAACTAAGACATGTGGTGAAAATTGTAGGCAAGTTGTCCTTAAATTAAGGGGAGTAGCATGTGAGTTGTTAGTAGTATGGTTGTGTAAGAGTTGATAGGATAGTTGGTAGATATATCTTGTAAAATCTATCTAACTTTAGCTATAAATATAACCGTGTATTACCAGAAATTAGAACAAGAAAATATATCAAAATGTAGTCCCAAAAGTCTTCTCTTCTCCTCTGTTCTGTTTTTCAACAGAACAGAGTGTATGTAGCTGTGTTTATATTTATATTTTACTTATGTTTTACTTATTTTATGTGATGTTTTAATGTTGTTCACCACTGCCATCTTCCCCACACAAAACCACATTTTTATTGAGTTGTTAAACTCTATTTTGTTGAGCCATTGATCAGCTCCTGCATCTCCCTCGATCTGACTTGTTCTTCACCATGAAGATGGTCATCCTGTAGAAGGATGAACCTCTCATTTCTTCACACCATCGAGCACAATATTCCGCACAAATGGAAGAGCTTCGACTCTTCTAGATTCTACATTACTTACTCGTGCGCACGATTTCAGGTGATTGGATCTCGGTTCATAGTAATCGATACTCGCTTCTCAGGCACCATTGAGATTCTTCAAATTTTCTGATGCTTTGCTTCAAATTCTTGGTCTGTGATCTAGGTCATGGGAATTATAGCTTCATCATTCAAGTCTCAGTCTTTGTCTCGCGTTGAAGCCTCCCGCTCAAGTTCCAGGTTCTCCGAGTCCATCCCAAAACTCTATCACTGCTGATATGATCCAACAAATGGTCATTTCTGCTTTATCTGCCTTAAGTGTTTCAGGGAATCCATTGACTACTTCTTCTTTTTGGTTATTAGACTCAGGTGCCTCTAATCATATGACTCATGATCTCCTGTTGCTTGGTAATCTTAGACCATATACTGGACCTTTCAATATATATACATTGCTGATGGTAACACTCTTCCTATCTCGGCCGTGAGTGATATATATCAGATTTGCCTAATGTTTTAGTCTATCTTAGTTTACCTACTAATCTTACATATGTTATGTTGACCTATGATTTAATATAGCTCTACTCGTTTTGATTATAACAAACAATACACTTGTATTTTTAACAAGTCTTGTTTCTTGAGTTTTTCATGAATAAATCTTCCTAAGCATTCAAAGGTTTAAACCATCATTTGTTGAAGAACAAGCAATCAAAAGATACTCGAACAGAACAAGAATTTTGAATATTCGAGTTTAGAAGTTGTTTATCGAAACTTTAATTTATAAGTAAAGATATTAACTCATCGATTTTTAGCAAGTGTATAAAGCTCAAACTATTCTTCATAATTCATCACTTGCATAAAATTGCTTTTGGTATAAAAATGATTTTAAAAAAATGATCATTTTGTTATAGAAAATTAAGTTTCAATATCTATATACTTCGGTCGACCGAAGTATAAACCGGTCGACCGAAGTGTCAGTCGAAACTCTAATGATTTGAATTTTATAACGGCTATATTCACACTTCGGTCAACCGAAATTGATCAATCGAAACTTCCTATTTTCAATCTTTTGATCTATAAATAGCCATATCTTTTGCATTCAATTTCAACCACTTTACAAGAGAAATTAAGAAAGTATATTTATTGAAAATTATTGAGTTTACTTGATAATATATTCTATTTCATTTATTACAAATAATCTCTTGATTGATAAAACTAACTTCATCTATTTCATCAAGGATTCAATTTTGCAAGAAAACATCTCAATCTCATTTTAATTCTAGATAAAGGTTTTCTTTGCCAACACTTATATTGAAGTGTAAATCGCTCTTCATACGTAATTTGTATTATTTGTTAAGAGAGATCATTGGTTGAAAACTTTGATACAAACATACAAACTACTCCATTATCCATCATTCGTCAACGTTTCACAACATAAACACTTGAGTTTTATTATTTGCTATATATTGAAGTGTTATTCTAACTCTCTAAATACTTGACTTGATTATATCTTTTGTTAAGAGAGTTTTTCAAATGTAAAATTATCATTTATATTGTGGTGGTTTCGAGAGCCTCGTGAAAATTCGATTGTTGCTAAAGATAGGTGCTCCTTATTGTAAGTCACCTAAGGATAAGTACTCCTTGTTGTATGTCACTTAAGGATTGGCACTCCTTGTTTGTAAGTTACCATTATAATCCATTTGACCTTGTTCGTAACTGAGGGCTTGGTAACGGGGATGTAGAACACATTGTGTATCGAACCCTATTAAATTCGCTTGTTATCTTCACACTATAGCACTTTACTTTAAATTTCTATTTATATTGTGCTATATCCATACTTGAATAAAGTTATTAAATTTGCATATTTACTTCTTGTATTACACTTTGCATCCCCTCTTGGTTAGTTATTCTTGGGTTATCATGTTAGTCAACTTGTTGATAACAATTGTACCTTGTCTTTTTCTTCTTCTGGTTATCATGTGCAAGACCAAATGTCCAAGATAACGATCATGAGGGGGTCTAAGAAGGGATGTCTCTTTCCTATTTTTCTTTAGCCTATTTCATCCTTTTTTTATTATTTGTAATTCTGCTATTTTTGATAATTTTTTATTGGCATAAGAAACTGGGACATCCCAATTCTGATGTGTTCCATTATTTATTAAACTCTGGTTTGTTTGGGTATATTTCTCTTGAGCTTCATGTAAACTTGCTAAGAGTAAGGTTTTATCGTTCCCCTATCATGGTTCTCGTGCTTCACATATTTTTGATATTGTTCATATGTATGGGGTTTTACACCAGTGGTGTCTCATGCTCATATAAATATTGTTACTTTTTTTAGATGATTATGGTCGCTTTACATGGGTTTATTTTCTTCATTAGTGAGGTTTTCTCTTCCTTTTAGGCTAGCTCTCATTGACAAGCAATTTTCCTCCTCAATCAAAATCTTGAGATCTGATTCGGACGGCGAATATATGTCTAATGGATTTCAATCTTTCTTACAGACTAAACGTATTATTTTTCAACGATCTTGCTCTTCTACTCTTCAACAAAACGGGGTGGCAGAATGCAATGATCGTCACCTTCTTGACATGGTTAGAGCTCTTTTAATTGAGTCATGTGTTCCTTCCTAATTTTGGTGCAAAGCTTTGTTTATAGCTGTTCATCTCATAAATCAGTTGCCTTTTTCCCACTCTTCATATTGTTTCTCCATTCGATAAGCTATTTGGTCAACATTCCACATATTCTATTTCGCCCTTTCAGCTGTGTGTGTTTTGTTCATCTACAACCACATGAGAGGACAACTCACACCTCAATGTGTTCAGTGTGCTTTTTTAGGATATAGTGAGACTCAAAAAAGGTATGTCTGTAATGATCCTAAGACACGAGGAATTCGGATTTATCGTGATGTTGTCTTCTTTGAAAAAAATATTTATTTACTTTTGAAACTATTGTTTCCTTCCCTGTCTTCTTTGTTTTACCTGATTTTCCTATAGAATCTTATCGGTACAAGTCGAGTCTTGTTTACACTTGCAGGTGTGCTATAGCGGTTACAGCTCCCAAGCTTCTATCTTAGATGATTGTCCCCCTAAGCCTCCCTGATCCTCTACCTACGATATCAGATCCTTCGCCACCGTCACTCTTCGTCGCACTTCGCGTGTTCCTCGACCACCGACTAGGTATGGTTTGTCCTCCCATAACTTTATGTCTGCTACCCTTAACTTAATTTCCATACATTCCTCTTGTCCACGAGCTATGGAACAAGAGTGTTGACAATAGGCAATGAATGCAGAACTTGAGGCTTTTGAGGCCAACCAAACATAGGATGTTGTGACATGTCCACATACTATGAAATCCATTAGGAGTAAATGGGTATATTTCATCAAATTTCGTTCTGATGGTTCTCTTGAGTGTTATAAGGCTCGATTAGTTGCATTAGGAAACCATCAAAGAGTATGGAGTCGACTATGATGAGAAATTTGCTCTCGTGGCCAATATGATCACCGTTCGCCTTTTGTTATCACTTGCTGTTTCTCCGTCTTGGTCTTTATATCAAATGGTTGTATAGAATGTGTTCTTACATGGAGATCTCAAGGAAGACATTTATATGAAGCTTCCATCTGGTATTAATCTTCCCTCAGTTGATTTTGTATGTAAACTAAAACGCTTTTTGTATGCTTTGACAAATTCTATCGCACTCTTTTGGATTTTTCCTTTATCCAAATTCAGTATGACGAATCTCTATTCCTTCACAAGAGTACTGATGGGATCATCCTTTTGTTATATGTGGATGATAATATTATCTCTAGATCTGATTGTATCCTCATTAAGAAGTTTCAGCAGCATCTTCACTCATTTTTTTCATATGAAAGTCCTTGGTCATCTCACTTATTTCCTTGGCTTGGAGGTCCATAAAGCACCACCTGGTATTTTCTTGAATCAACATAAGTATATTTAAGACTTGATTAAGTTGGCTGATCTATTTGAAGCCTCCTCAGTTGATACTCCGTTGGAGCTCAATGTTAAGTATCGAAAAGATGAAGGAGATATTCTTTCAGATCCTACTCTACATCAGAAGTTGGTGGGTAGTCTCATCTATCTCACTATCACATGTCCAAATATTTCCTTCTCAGTTCATACAATCAGAAAATTTATGGACACTCTTCGTCATCTTCATTTGGTAGCTGTCCGCCACATTATTTGCTATCTTATTGGGACTCCTCATCGCAGTTTATTCTTCCCTAGGGGGACATCTCTTGAACTCACTGCTTATAGTGATGCTGACTGAGTTGGATGCCCTGATTCTCACAAATCTACTACTGGATGGTGTATCTTTCTAGGTAATGCTCTTATTTATTGAAAATATTAGAAACATGATTGTGTCTCTAAGTCTTCCATTGAAACTGGATACCGCGCTATGTCCACTGCATATTTTGAGGTTATGTGGTTGCATGGTCTTCTAACAGAACTTGGAGTTTCCAAATCACAACCTACACATCTCTATGGTGACAACACCAGTGCTATTCAAATTGCAACTAATCCTGTATAACATGAACGCGCCAAACATATTGAAGTGGATTGTTATTATATTCGAGATGCCTATGATTCTAAGGTCATCGTTCTTCCCCATGTTTCCAATACTTAGCAAGCTGCAAATATCTTCACCAAACTACTGACTTGCTTCCGCCAGCAAATTAATGCTTGTAGACCACCAGCATCAATTTGAGGTGGAGGGGTGTATTAAAGGTTTATTAGAGGTCTATTTAGTTTTCATATATAGAATCAAAAGCATAAATCAAGGGCCTAATTCCAATTGTACATAAAATATCTTTCCTTGTATATGTTTGTAACTTACTATAAATGAAAGGCAAAATAGACTGAAAGATTATTCAGAGAAATTGGCAATACATATGTGCAAGGTGCTAGGATTCTAAACAAACTGGTATAAGGACTCAAATCCACACATCCATATTTCTTGTACACTTATGCAGTTTTATTGGTACTGAAACCACAGAGAAGGTCAACGAAACTTTTATTCAAAATTTGACAAACCTCACATTTGATTCCTTTGTGATTTGAAAGTTCAATTCCTTTTCTTATATTGCACTCTAAATGTCTTCATAAACGTAATAAGACATTTTTGAGTGGATGCGATTAGGAGTTTGTGAACGTCCCCATAAGTCATTGTAAGTCATGATAAAAGGTTTGGAGGGTTTGTATGTGGATTTTGGGAATTATGAACGTTGATGTTTTGCAAGTTAAAAAATTTCACAATTAAGATCAAAAGATATTTTATTCGAAAATATTGAGGGTAATGCACGTCTTAAATATTGAAAGTTAGGATGACCCATTCTATAATGCCAAAAAAAAAAAAAAAAAAAAAAATTCACTATCCTTAAGGAAAAATACAGAATCACAACTAGCAAATTAACATTAACTCATGTAATGCCCCGAAAATTTTATAGAATAAAATTTGTTTTATATGCTATAATTTTTAATATTTTAAAAAATGAAGATTTAAAATGAAAAAGGTTTTAAAATCAATATTATTTTTGGGTCAAATAATTAGATATTGATAGAACGAGATTTAACATATCGATATTGGACTCTTTTTGTAGCTAGTAATTAATTAAAAGTTTTCAACTCGAGAAAAGTTGTTTTAGATAAGAACATATTAAGTTAGAACCAATTGAAAGAAAACAAGGATAAATAGAATTTTAAATGATTTATAATCTAATTCAATTTCTTCCTCTTGGCAACGTGTTTTGACTTTGATAATAAGAATTTTCTTTGTGATTTG
The DNA here is from genome assembly GCA_035079005.1 of Fraxinus americana. NCBI lineage: Eukaryota > Viridiplantae > Streptophyta > Magnoliopsida > Lamiales > Oleaceae > Fraxinus > Fraxinus americana. The sequence goes on along the minus strand of CM068719.1, from coordinate 14,686,883 downwards.
ATAAAGTTTAAAATTAATCATAATTCTATTATTTGAAATCAATTCTTATCCAAATTTCTTATATTACCCCCTTTTTTTTTTCAATTCTAGTTGTATACAAACTCAATTGAGAATTTCGACTATAAATACTGTATAAATTTTCATTATTTCAGCACAAAAAAATAAAGAAAGCCACGATAGAGAGAGAAGTAGATGAAAAAATTATAGAAAAATAGGAGAACTTTTGCGTGCAAGATTTTATTCATTTCAACATTTTAAAATCAAGGTAAGATTACTTTCGTGCAAGTTGATAGTTTCTTTATACTTTTATATTCAATAATTTATGTATGAATTGCCAGTGGACCTTCGAGTTCTTTATTAAGAGATATGAGATTCTACGGTAATGTAAGATGACTTAAGATTAGTGTCGCTTGGTCATCGATATACTCTATAAGAGAAGAGTGATATGAAATGTTTATTTTATCTTACTCGGTATTTTTAAATACCAACTCTTACAAAATTTTACAGATTTGTTCAGGTCAATTGGAATAGTGGTCGAATAGTGATGTGGACTGCCAAAGGAGTTGAAGAAATAAAAACATAAGTTTTCTATTTTCAAATTATTAATTAATTTAATTCGGTCAAAGACATGTTATTTAATCAGTGATTATGTTATTTTCAACGATAAAAATTCATGTTTAGTTTAAAATTATGGAATTCTAGTTATTTTTTTTACTAAAAAAAATTATTTTATCGTTCCGTCTTTGGGATGTTATGAAATTCCGGTTCAAGGTTTATGAAATTTTGGGGTGTTACAGTTTGGTATCAGAGGAAAGGTTCAACCATCCTATAGATTCCAAAAAAAAAAAAAAGATTCAATACTATTCATGTGAAAAGTGCACGTCATTGTTCACATGAACACATATAGCACTGTTATAAAAAAAAAAAAGAATAACAAATTTATTTTGTTTTCTTTTAAATGATTGATATTAATGATATTTTACAATTTATATTTTAAAAAATCTCTAGTTTTATTTATTGTTTGAGTTTTCATGATTTGAATATTCGCAAAATTGAAAGATTTTGTCAAAAAGACCTAAACTGTCTAAGAAGAACTTGAGATTGAAGTAGTCTGCTTGTGACACCCTTCTCATATAGAAGCCTTTTGATTACTTGCTATTCAAATTAACAACATGAAAAATGATATTTCAAAATTTTTCAAAATTTAAGAATATTCTATTTTCTAGAAACTTTCATTTCTAGAAAATTTCAGAAAAAATAGGTATTTTCATAAACTTTAGGAGTTTAAAGATAATGTAAATTTTTTAAAGTTTTAAATATACAATGTTATAAAGAATTATTGGCACGTGGCGCTCGCTATTCAACACTCTCCAATCGATTCCAAAGTATGAAATGTCGTTCTATTATCATGATTATGAGTTTTCTTGATTTATGTTATGATATATTGTAATTATGTCAATGACAAGTATTTAGAACTTTTCAAATAGTTGAGATAATTTCTAGGATGAAATGTTTTAAGAATGGGAGATTGTAACGCTTCGAAAATTTTGCTTGTTTTATATAATATATTTTTAATATTTTGAAAAAAAAAAAAAAGGAGGACTAAAATGAAATAGGTTTTAAATTCCTATCGTATTTGACCCAAATAATTTTGTATCGATAGAGTGATAAATGTTCATTTTGATAATGATAATTTTTTTTTTTTTTTTTTTTTTTGTGATTTGGATAGAGTTTGATTGTAATCTTAATTTGATAAAGTTTAAAAATAATCATAATTTTATTATTTGAAATCAATTCTTATTTAAATTCCTTATATACATCGTTTTAAATTCTAGTTGCATAAAAACTCAATTGAGAATTTCAATTATAAATACTGCATGAATTCTCATTCTTAGATCTAGACTTGGCGCCATTGCCAGAACGAACCGCAAATGACACCGATAAAACAAGGGCGAAAAGGAAGAAGAGAAAGGAAGATAAATTCATATGTAGATGACACATTTTGAACACTCTCTCTGATCGCCTCTATGATCTCTACACGATAACACCTCGGCAAAGGAGATATGAGAATCGTTGGAAACCAAATACACGGCCAAGGAAGAAGGTACTAAAAAATTTCTGATTTCTAAATATTTTGATTTCAAATGTTTGGATAACTTGCCTTTGTTAGGACAAGTACATGAGTTGCAAGTTATTGTAATAAAATGAAGGCTGTAAAGATTGATATCCCTGGAACCTTTCAAGTTGGCACAATCATTGCAAAATTGCCATCTTCACGGAAGATTTATAGAATAAAATTCTTCACAATTCCCAAGATTATTCTTTGGAAGAGATTCAAAGTATCTTCGCATAGAAGAAGAGTCAAGGGCATGAGATGAGAACAAACATTTTCATTAGGGCATTTCCAAAGTTTATGTTTTGGATCAACCAAATAAATATAACAAGGATTCCAAAAAGAAAAAAAAAATCCTCAAACCCCAACAAACATAAAAAGAACAAGAATAAATTCAAAGTTTCTGGTTATGTGTGTAGCAAATTCGGACATTATGCTGAGGATTGTAGACATCGCAAACAACAAACGCAAGAAGGTAAAGTGAACTCCATTGACAATATCATTGGTACTGCGAGCATTGTGAATTCTGTTAAATGAAATGTTCAAGGATGGTGGTACGATACTTGTGCCACCAAACACGTGTACTATGATAGATCCCTTTTCAAAATCTATCAAGAAATGGATGACGAACACATTCAAATGGGGAATGAAGTTCAATCAAAGGTTGTAGGCAAAGGAAACATAGACTCACAATTCACATACAACATGAAGGTTGTAATGACCTTGGTCCCACTTAACAGGCTGCCACAGTCGTTAGATCGATGACGTACTGTCTCAACTATACCAACATGAGTCTTTTCAGCATGCTTTATCCTCACTCGCATGCTCCCCAAGAAAACTTCCCAGGGAGTCACCCATCATAGAATTGCTCCAAGCCAAGCACGCTTAACTGTAGAGTTTCTAACGATGGACTTTCGAAAAAGAAGGTGCAGCTTGTTGGTATGAGTAGTACCTATCAAATCTTTTAAACTTTCTTGGTCTGGGTATTACAATCACCCCCATTAGACTCGCGACATCCTCATCGTGCTTGATCCATCTGAGCATTCGTTGCCAAGCGTTGGGATTCTAGAGGTGGCTCCTACGGGTTCAAAAGGTGGTTCCCGCCCTATAGCGTAGTACTTTGTCCCGAATAGCACTTAGTTCCGGATTTTCGGCTAGCAACCATGTTCTGATACCATTTGTAACGATCTGGATCCCACTTAACGGGCTGTCCCGGCTGTTAGATCGACGACGTACTGTCCCCACTATACCAACATGGGTCTTTACAGCATACTTTATCCTCACTCACACGCTCCCCAAGAAAACTTCACAGGAGGTCACCCATCATAGAATTGCTCCAAGCCAAGCACGCTTCACTATAGAATTCCTAACGATGGACTTTCGGAAAAGAAGATGCACCTTGTTGGTATGAGTGGTATTTATCAAATCTTTTAATCTTTCCTGGTCTGGGTATTACATAGAGACTCTCCCATTTTTGATTACTTCAATCTTTAAGATTAAACTAAACTACTTGAATCGTATTAGAGATATAGTTCTATCAATTGAGTCTTGGGGCTTAGTCTATGTATTTGGTATTCTCTCTTTTATTTTGTTATTTATTTTATTTTATTTATTTATTTTTCAAATATTTTCTCATTTGCTTTCTGTATAACTCCTGTAGCGTGCTTTAGGCCGGTAACTCCCAAATCAGATGACCATAGGGCACCAGGTTTTAAATCCTTACAGGATTATTCACTTGAGTTATGCAGGCTCCAGAAGATATTTATTTATTCTTTTTATTTACACATAGACTAGTGTTATGCCCCTTATCTTTTAGACATTTAGCCTCTAAAACACCCCCCCTAATTTAAGACTTTCACCTCATCTTCATCTCATTGATTTAAGGTAATCCACACAAGAGAATTACATGCATGGAACCTCTACTCAATTCAATTTTCCCTTGCAACAACTCAACCACCTCCAAACTATTCTAAAAATGGACCATGGTTTAGCATATAAGAGGTTATTTGGGTTTATTTACTATGTTAGACTCTTTTCTACTTAATCAATTAAATCATCAACTTAATGTGCAATACATGAGTGTCGTGTGCATCTTGTGTCAAGTTTCACATAAATAGATATTGGTCAATCTAATTGTGCACCATATCCACCATTCCTAGTATATTCTATTCCAATATCCACATCATTTCCGGCAAGGCTATCAAACACACACAAGCACACAAAACTCTAATCTAATGCTAGAAATTAGACAAAAAAAACTTAAAGTAACTAAAAGAAAACTGCATAAAACAAAAGATTTTTTTTCACTCGACAATCACACAGGAGACAGTAAACATAGCTATTGATGAAATATAGCTGGTGCAACAGAAAAAATATGAAAATTATGTAACTCCCCCAAACTGAAACATAACACTGTCCTTAATGTTGAACTATAGTAGAAAGTAAACGTAAGCATGCATACGTGAGGGACAATAATAAGTTAAAAGCACAAAAAGAAGGTAACTGGTACTCGCCTAATATTGTATGGAGGTGGTTACCAAAAATTGGGACCTAAAGTGCTATCTCCAGATGGTGGAGGTAATCGTGCCAAAATCTGGTGCATTATCATGGATTGCTGAGTTATTTCGACCTGAAGACCTCGAATGACAGTAGTCTGCTCTCGTACTTCTGTCTCAATGCTGCCCAGCTGATCCCATGTCTCATTAGCCCGCAACCGTATCCCGTCCACCTGTAGCTACCCGAATATTAAAATGCAAATTTTATAACTTAAATTATGTCGCTACGACATTTCCGTCAAATTTTAGAATTTATTTTACGTCCGTCGAGTTGTCTAGCAAAACATTTAATATAATGATTCAAAAACGTTTTTTTTTTAATCTTAAAAATTCCATATTTCCTTACCGGGTCGAATTTTACACCCAACACCTATTTTAAATTCTATTGGACCAATATCCCTCTTTGGCCCAAGTTTGAGTCCATTATCAGCCCAAATCTATTGTCTCAATTCTGAAGCATAAATTTGTAGGGCTCGATAGTATTAAACCTAAAAACCATTCATTCCATCTCCAAAAATATTCAACTCACGGCTGCAAAACTTCTCAGAAAAACTTGGCATCCAACTAGGTAAATTTCCTCACTTTTGAACGGTTATTTTCCTTAGATTTCATCATCATCAGCTTCTAATCCACATTTCCACTGCACCAGTTCACCATCTCTCCACATTTCACGTTGCAAATTCGAGCCAGTAACATATTCTCCAAAAATTAGTGCAGGTAATTTCTTCTAAATTAATTTTCAGTTTCCTTGGAATTCTATAATCACCGTTCTTCTAATATATATATATATATATATATATATATATATATATATATATATATATATATATATATATAAAAGAGGAAGCAGAAAACAAAATCTCTAAGTTTAATCTCATACTTGGATTCTCGGGTCAATTGCAACTCCATTACCTTGCTCATGCCATTGGACTTCCTCATCTAGCCTCAATTTTTGTTGGAAAACATCAAAATGTAGAAACCCAGTTAGACCAAAAAACTGATTTTCGAAACCGGAACCTGCTGGACGTGAAAATGGAGTTTGGGATTAGGGGGTTTGTATTAAATATGGAGAAATCAATTGTTTAATCCCCAATTTAGGTTGGAAAGCTCATCAAAATGAAAAACCCAAGTTTGAATTCCAAACCGACACTCTGTGACGTGAAAATGGGTTTGGGAATGGGGGGTTTGGTTTTAAATATTGAAATTTCATTTTAAATCCCCAAGTTTTGCCAAAAGTTTAAGTTAGTCCCCTATTTGATTTTTATTCTTTTACAATCCCTAAAGTTTATGTATTCTTCAAATTAAAATATATAACATTTTCTAATTTTATCATATTGACCCTAAACATTCTAAATTTGATAATTAGACCCTTAATATTTAAAGAATTATCAAATTACTCATTCCTTTACTTTCCAAAAAAAGGTTCAATCAAGTCCCTAAAAGTTTTAAAGCATTAATTAGGATTTAGTATCCTAAATTAGATTAATTTTGTTCTTGCTAGACGAGGTCGAAGGGAAAAGTTTAAAGCACAATAACATCACATCAGTTCAATTTCAAGAAAAAAATTTCAAGACTTTGAGGTGGGGTTTACATTTAAGAAATTGTGATTATTTTTGTCCATGTTAATTCTCGATGTGTGATTTTAATTGTGATAAAATGCTTATACATATGAAGAGGTTGCCAGGGACCGTAAATAGGTCCGGGATAGAAAGTGGGTCCTTGGGGGTGTCCCACAGTGCAAAATTGTTATGCGCTTATAACATGTTGTCAGGGACCGTAAATAAGTCCGGAATCGAAATTGGGTCCTTGGGGATATCCCACAGTACATATTTCTATAGTATGTTATATTGGTATTATATTCATAATTTAATTTCATGTTTAGATATAACTTGAACTGATTGCTATTTCCCCACTGAGTATAATTCGTTATGCTCACCCCATTATTTTCCACCCTTTCAGGTTAAGGAGTTCGGCAAGGTCAGGCTATGAGCGGGGAAACCTTGATTAAATAATAGACCATTTAATTCATAAATTTTTGAAATAAGTATTTTAATAGTTGGTTTCCATTTTGTCAATTTAATCTCAGGTTTTAATATTTTAGCAAATTTTGACACTTTGCTTATTTTATTTTTGGTATTGACACTGGATGTGAGCAAATTATTCAAATGACATTTCCGCATTTATTTCTAATCTACTATAGTTAAAAAAAAAAAAGTATTTACGTAATTTTGTGTTTATTGAGAATACTTATTTACAGGATATTCCGACTTAAGTAGCGCCTTGTGTCTATTGAAAATTGGGGCGTCACAGTGTGGTATCAGAGCGCAGGTTTACCTTTCTGTAGACTTGTGAAATTTTTGTAAAAAATAAAATAAATGAGAAAATGTTTAGTAATTAATTTGAATGCCACCCGCTCTTGCCACGCCACACCGACTCCGAAAAGGTAAAATATTTAGAAAATTTTATTTGATGAAATTTGAAAATTTTCATTTGCTGGATACCATGATTTATTATAGAGCTGCATTTGAATTTGAATGTTTACTACGAAAAGTTATATGAGAATGAAATTTTGCTATAGTTGATGCAGTTTGAAATGTTTGAAAGTTTGTATCCAGTACATGTTATAAGATTTCCCATGAGTTATTACGTTTAGGAGTTGAACTTGTGATGTGAAGTATTTAAAAATTTTTAGAAATTATAAATTTAGTCCTCGGAATTAGACTAAAACATGTAGTAACCCATTTCAATGGAATTTACTTTCATAATTGATATGCCAAATGGAACGTATGAGAGAGAGATGTATGAAGAGTCGTTTGTGGAATTCAGTAGGAGAACATATTTCGGATTATAGATATTGGTTGCAAGTTTATTATTTCATTTTCCTTTTGGGAAAATTTGAGATAATAATAAAATTTGCTTTTAGCTCTACTGTGTTTTTCTATGATGATTCCTTTTTAAATTTTATTATTTATGGATGAGCATTGTGAATTACACAATTAAGTGGATGCTGAGACTAATATTGTTATGGTTTAGGAAATGTCTCGTAGAAAAAATCGAGTTCTTGCGAATCGGGCAGCTGGAAGACAAGCTACCCCAGGCCAGATTGCTACTGGTGATGCGGGAAATAATGCATTAAGGGACCTCGCGAACGCTCTCCAGAGGTTCACTCAACAACAAGTTCCAACAGCCCCACGAAGTACCCCTCATTTACCGAATCCACATGCTAATGCAAACAACACCAGCATGGTTGTTGAACAGTTTCGCCAATATAAGCCACCAACATTCAATGGTCGAGAGGGACCCCTAGCTGCAGAGGAATGGCTAAGGGCATTAGAACGGATCTTTAAACACATAGCCTGCTCAGACACTCAGAAGGTGTCATGTGCTGTGTTCCAGCTTGCTGAGGACGCAGATCATTGGTGGGAGTCATATCAGCGCACTAGGACTGAGGCACAGCAACTTGAATTGACATGGGAAGGATTTAAGGAATTAATACTACAAAGGTATTTTCCTCAATCTTTCCGAGATCAGAAAGAAACTGAGTTCCTTGAACTTAGGCAGGGAAGTATGTCCGTTGTGGAATATGAAACGAAATTCAACCAGTTGTCTAGGTATGCTATCCATCTGGTTGACATAGATATCAAGAAGGCTAGAAGATTTGAAAGGGGTTTACGCCCAGAAATTGGAGGAATCATGGCAGGTTTAGGACTCACTACCTATGCCGAAGCTATTGAGCGAGCACAAGCTATATCATCTCGCTTAAACTTGGAAAAGACTACTCAGAAACCCGCAGAAGCACCAGTGAAAAGGAAATGGGATAGTCAGAATATGGGCAAAGGCAGATATCAGAAGAAGAAAGGGAAACCATGGGGAAAAATTAAGGAAAAGGCTAGCACTAAGAAACCCGTATGCCAGAAGTGTGGTAAGCAACACTATGGGGAGTGCCTGCTTGGAAAGGGGATGTGTTTCAGATGTAAGAAACCTGGTCATTTTGCTGATGAATGTCCTGAATTCAAGGGTAAAGAAGATGCCCAGAGGGGAAAGGCCTGAGTTTTTGCTTTAACTCAGAAGGAAGCAGAGAAAGATTCAGACGTGATAACAGGTATTCTATCAGTATTCAATATACCTGCTATCATTTTGATTGATTCTGGTGCTACAAATTCTTTTATCTCTGGTAGTTTTCATGCTAAGATTGGAAATGTGTGCGAAAGTGTGAATGATGCCCCTGGAGGTTAGTATTCCTTCAGGTGAAACTATTATCACTAATCTAATGTCGAAAGCTGTTAAGTTTGAAATAGATGGGAAGAACTTAGAGGCAGACTTGTACTTAATAGACATGAGGGATTTTGATATCATTTTAGGCATGGACTGGCTCAGTTGTAATCATGCTACGATTAAGTGTCGTGAGAGGGAAGCGCTCTTTCAGAAACCAGGAGAATGTGAATTCACCTTCTTTGGGACAAAAGTTAAAACCATGCCTCGTGTCATATCAGCATTGAAAGCACAAAGGATGTTAAGAAAGAGTACCAGTCAGGGATATCTAGTAAGCATCACTAGTGTTCAGACAACTAAGATAACTGCTACAGATGTACCAGTTGTGCGTAATTTTGTTGATGTATCCTGTTCCACCAGATAGACAAGTGGAATTCATGATTGACTTGGTACCTGGAGCTGCACCCATATCTAAAGCACCCTACAGGATGGCACCGAAGGAACTCTAGGAGTTGAAGGTGCAACTACAAGAACTGTTGGATAAAGGATTTATTCGACCGAGTGTATCACCTTGGGGAGCGCCGGTATTGTTTGTGAAAAAGAAAGATGGATCAATGAGGATGTGCATTGACTACAGGGAGTTGAATCGCCTCACAGTAAAAAATAAGTATCCTTTACCACGAATAGAAGATTTATTTGATCAGTTAAAAGGTGCCACTGTATTTTCCAAGATTGATTTGAGATCGGTTATCATCAATTGAAGGTTAAGGACAATGATGTACCAAAAACCGCATTTAGGACTCGATACGGACATTACGAATTCATTGTGATGCCGTTTGGATTAACTAATGCACCAGCTATCTTCATAGACTTGATGAATAGAGTATTTTATCGATACTTGGATCGATTTGTAATTGTCTTTATTGATGATATTCTGATTTATTCAAGGGACAAGAGACAACACGAGGAGCATCTCAGCATTGTATTGCAGACACTTCGACAGGAAAGGTTGTATGCAAAATTCAAGAAGTGCGAATTCTGGCTCGACCGAATTGGTTTTCTTGGACATGTGGTTACCGCAGATGGTATCGAAGTTGATCCAGCCAAAGTTGAGGCTGTCATTAATTGGAGTGCACCAACCAATGTGAATGATGTTCATAGTTTCTTAGGATTGGCTGGCTATTATCGAAGGTTTATCGAAGGATTTTCAAAAATAGCTGGACCGATGACACAGTTGACCAGGAAGGGAATAAAGTTTTAGTAGACAGAAAAGTGCGAGAAGAGTTTTCAAGAGTTGAAATAGAAATTGATATCTGCACCAGTTTTGGCTATTCCAGAAGGGTCAGATGGTTTTGTTATCTATAGTGATGCATCGAAACAAGGTTTGGGATGTGTACTGATGCAACATGGAAAAGTGATTGCATATGTCTCTAGACAGTTGAAGCCACATGAGTAGAACTACCCTACACATGACATGGAATTGGCTGCTGTAATTCATGCTTTAAAAATATGGCGACACTATTTATATGGTAGTAAGTGTGAGATATACACCGACCATATAAGTCTAAAGTATTTCTTCACTCAGAAGGAATTGAATATGAGACAGAGAAGGTGGTTGGAGTTAGTTAAAGATTATGACTGTACTATCCACTACCATCCTGGCAAGGCTAATGTTGTTACTATGCACTTAGCCGAAAAGGTAAAGGACAGTTAGCTGCCTAACCAATCAAGAACAGTTGATCAAGGATTTTGCCAACATGAGACTTGAAGTTGTAGCTCCTCCACATCACACAACTGCAATTATAGCTACTTTGATTGTTCGACCGACTCTCAGAGACAGAATTAAAGAAGCTCAGGGTAAGGATAAATTTTTGTGCAAGATTAAGGACCGAATAGTCGCGGCAGTATTAAAGGTTTTGAAGTATCAACTGATGACACTCTCATGTTCAATGGAAGACTGTGTGTATCGAAGGATGAAAACTTTAGGAAGGAGATTCTAGAGGAAGCACATTATTCACCCTATACTGCACACCCAGGAGGTACGAAGATGTACCAGGATCTACGAAAAATTTATTGGTGGAGAAACATGAAGAAGTCAATTGGCTTGTTTGTTGAGAAGTGCATGACTTGCCAACAAGTTAAAGCTGAACATCAACGTCCGTCTGGATTGTTGAACCCACTTGAGATCCTAGAATGGAAGTGGGAACACATAGCAATGGATTTTGTCATTGGACTTCCTAGATCTGCTAGAGGTCATCAAGCTATATGGGTCATAGTTGATCGGTTGACAAAATCTGCTCATTTTCTACCAGTGAAGATGACTTTCAGTTTAGACCAGTATGCTCAGTTGTACATCAGGGAAATTGTAAGATTACATGGTGTACCAATTTCTATAGTGTCAGATAGGGATACCAGATTTACATCCGAGTTCTGGGAAAGCCTGCAGACAGCTATGGGAACTAGATTGAAATTCAGTACAGCATATCATCCACAGACAGATAGACAATCAGAGAGAACTATACAGACTTTAGAGGATATGTTGAGAGCTTGCGCTTTAGACCTTGGTGGTAACTGGGAAATGCATTTACCGTTGGTTGAGTTTGCATATAACAATAGTTTCCAGTCTACCATTGGCATGGCACCATATGAAGCTCTTTATGGCAGAAAGTGCAGATCACCAATTCATTGGGATGAAGTTGGTGATAAGAGAGTTTTGGGTCCAGAAATAGTGGAACAAACTGTAAATGCTGTGGAAAAGATCAGAGAAAGGATTAAGATAGCACAAGACAGACAGAAGTCTTATGCTGACAAGAGACGAAAGGAACTACAATTTGAAATTGGTGAAAAAGTGTTCCTTAAAGTGTCTCCTATGAAAGGTGTGGTAAGGTTTGCAAAGAAAGGGAAGGTTAGACCAAGGTTTATTGGACCTTTTGAAATCTTGGAAAGAGTTGGAAACGTGGCCCATAGGTTGGCCTTGCCGCCAGAGCTATCAGCTAGGGGTGGGCAAAAAACCAACCGACCCGATGAAATCGACCGAACCGACCCAAACCGACTGTTTGGGTCGGTTTTTTGAATTTTTTGGGCGGTTTTCGGGTTTCTTGGGTGGTCGGGTCGGGTCGGGTCGGGTTGGGTTGGGTCGCGGGTTGGCACCCTAAACCCGACCCAACCCAACCCAAAAAAAAAAAGACGTTAAATTGAAAAAACGACGAATAGTTTTCTCAATTATTTTCAGATTGTATTAAGAATTAGTTTTTGTTAGCAATTCTTTATTATTAAAACTGGAGCTTTCGAAATTGATCGAGGATTTCAATTAAAAATTTCTTGAAGATAAGGAATACCAGCGTGAGATTTAGGGATGAAGTAGAGACGCTAAATTAAGTAATTATTTTACTAGTTTTTTATATTCAATAAAGTCAAAAAGTCACGTTGTATCATAAAAAATTACATTATAGTGTATGAATCACTATGGATGATCACAAGACATTTCAAAAAATGAAGTACGTTAAATGAAGTGACTTCGAATTTTTTCAATTCGATCCATCGTTCGCGTTTGGTTCAATCTCTAATCTAAAACTGCACTATGTCCATATTTGTCTTGTCAAATCATTTCGTTCGATAATTCTTATTTCATAATCAAATTTAACATAAATGTCGATTTTCAATTACGTCCCACTACTCTTATTCTCTTCATATTTTTTTTATGTCCTTGCTATATTAGCTATGATGCCATGTCTCTAGTCTCACATCAAGTTGGGAAATGTTCACATACAATTCCCAAGCTATACTACTTGTCCCGCTAGGATCTCAATTCATTTAATTCCAACATGTGTCAAAAAAATTGGAATTTATGATTCAAACCGACCAACCCGACCGACACATAATTGGGTTGGGTTTTAACATTTACATGGGTTGGGTTGGGTTGGGTTGGGTTGGATTTCGAACAAACCGACAATGTTAGGTTGGGTTTGGGTTGGGGCAAAAACCGACCCAACCCAACCCACGCCCACCCCTACTATCAGCAGTACATAATGTTTTCCACATCTCAATGTTGAGAAAATATGTTCATGATCCAGGCCACATTGTTAGTTATGCATCCTTGGATATTAGTAAGGATATGACTTATGACGAAACTCCTACAATTATATTTGAGAGGAAAGTTCATACATTGAAAAATAAAGATGTTCTTTTAGTTAAAATCCAATGGAACAGACATGGTAGAGAAGAGACAACTTGGGAAATAGAAGATAAGATCTTAGCTAAATACCCAGACATCAAATCAAGTAAGTTTAATTTTGAGAACGAAATTTATTTAAGTTGGGGTGGTTGTAGCGACCCGAATATTAAAATGCAAATTTTATAACTTAAATTATGTCGCTACGACATTTCCGTCAAATTTTAGAATTTATTTTACGTCCGTCGAGTTGTCTAGCAAAACATTTAATATAATGATTCAAAAACGTTTTTTTTTTAATCTTAAAAATTCCATATTTCCTTACCGGGTCGAATTTTACACCCAACACCTATTTTAAATTCTATTGGACCAATATCCCTCTTTGGCCCAAGTTTGAGTCCATTATCAGCCCAAATCTATTGTCTCAATTTTGAAGCATAAATTTGTAGGGCTCGATAGTATTAAACCTAAAAACCACTCATTCCATCTCCAAAAATATTCAACTCACGGCTGCAAAACTTCTCAGAAAAACTTTGCATCCAACTAGGTAAATTTCCTCACTTTTGAACAATTATTTTCCTTAGATTTCATCATCATCAGCTTCTAATCCACGTTTCCACTGCACCAATTCACCATCTCTCCACATTTGACGTTGCAAATTCGAGCCAGTAACACATTCTCCAAAAATTGGTGCAGGTAATTTCTTCTAAATTAATTTTCAGTTTCTTTGGAATTCTATAATCACCGTTCTTCTAAAAATAGATATATATATATATATATATATATATAAAAGAGGAAGCAGAAAACAAAATCTCTAAGTTTAATCTCATACTTGGATTCTCGGGTCAATTGCAACTCCATTACCTTGCTCTTGCCATTGGACTTCCTCCTCTAACCTCAATTTTTGTTGGAAAACATCAAAATGTAGAAACCCAGTTAGACCAAAAAACTGATTTTCGAAACCGGAACCCGCTGGACGTGAAAATGGAGTTTGGGATTAGGGGGTTTGTATTAAATATGGAGAAATCAATTTTTTAATCCCCAATTTAGGTTGGAAAGCTCATCAAAATGAAAAACCCAAGTTTGAATTCCAAACCGACACTCTGTGACGTGAAAATGGGTTTGGGAATGGGGGGTTTGGTTTTAAATATTGAAATTTCATTTTAAATCCCCAAGTTTTGCCAAAAGTTTAAGTTAGTCCCCTATTTGATTTTTATTCTTTTACAATCCCTAAAGTTTATGTATTCTTCAAATTAAATATATAACATTTTCTAATTTTATCATATTGACCCTAAACATTCTAAATTTGATAATTAGACTCTTAATATTTAAAGAATTATCAAATTACTCATTCCTTTACTTTCAAAACAAAAAAGTTCAATCAAGTCCCTAAAAGTTTTAAAGTATTAATTAGGATTTAATATCCTAAATTATATTAATTTTGTTCTTGCTAGACGAGTTCGCGGGAAAAGTTTAAAGTACGGTAACATCACATCAGTTCAATTTCAAGAAAAAAATCTCAAGACTTTGAGGTGGGGTTTACATTTGAGCAATTGTGATTATTTTTGTCCATGTTAATTCTCGATGTGTGATTTTAATTGTGATAAAATGCTAATACATATGAAAAGGTTGCCAGGGACCGTAAATAGGTCCGGGATCGAAAGTGGGTCCTTGTGGGTGTCCCACGGTGCAAATTTGTTATACGCTTATAACATGTTGTCAGGGACCGTAAATAGGTCCGGGATCGAAAGTGGGTCCTTGGGGGTGTCCCACAGTGCAAAATTGTTATACGCTTATAACATGTTGTCAGCGACCGTAAATAGGTCCGGGATCGAAATTGGATCCTTGGGGATGTCCCACGGTACATATTTCTACAGTATGTTATATTGGTATTATATTTATAATTTAATTTCATGTTTGGATTTAACTTGGACTGATTGCTATTTCCCCACTGAATATAATTCGTTATGCTCACCCCATTATTTTCCTCCCTTTCAGGTTAAGGAGTTCGGCAAGGTCAGGCAATGAGTGTGGCAACCTTGATTAAATAATAGACCATTTAATTCATAAATTTTTGAAACAAGTATTTTAATAATTGGTTTCCATTTTGTCAATTTAATCTCAGGTTTTAATATTTTAGCAAATTTTGACACTTTGCTTATTTTATTTGGTATTGACACTAGATGTGAGCAAATTATTCAAATGACATTTCCGTATTTATTTCTAATCTACTATAGTTAAAAAAAGTATTTACGTATGTTGGTGTTTATTGAGAATACTTATTTACAGGATATTCCGACTTAAGTAGCGTCTTATGTTTATTGAAAATTGGGGCGTTACACCACCCGACCAGCGTAAATGCTCAATCGCCCATTCATAGTCTCAATTTCACTCAGAGCGGCCAGGGATTCCTTACTTGCAGTAGAGGCAAAGGTCCGGATCTCTGTAAGTCATTCTGCATCGTCTGCATGTCAGTGATCATGGCCACAAAGGCCTGCTCAAGACTCTAAATGTCCCGATTGGAGCCGGCCATGGTAAAACGTCTATCTTAACAACTGTGTGTCAACGTCCAACTGTGGTAGCGGTACTTGAGGCATCTCAATATCGGCAGCCTCCTGCCCTTGTATAGCCTGTTGCTGTCATTACTGCTCTCTGGCTAACTTCTCTTTATGATTCACCCTGCCCCTCTTCCCAACCTCTAATGTACTGCGCTTGATGAATGGGCTTGGTTTCTCAGGAAGTTCCCCTGATGGGATAGTGATGCCCGAAATCTTGTAGATGTCACTAATCAAACTCGAAAATATCAAAGAGCTGCAGTTGTCACCCCAAATTCCTAGTGCTTGTATCTGTTCATAGATGAAGGTGGCTAGATCAATATTTTATCCCCTAATCAGATGATAGAGAAAATCGGCTTTGGGATTCGAAAATGTGGTGCGGTGTGAAGTTGGCTCGATGTTGTCGCAGATGAAGAGCCATAAGATAGCAATAGATGACGTGAGCTCAATTTGATTCCATTCAGCAGTTGGTAGTGGCCATTATAGACTCTAGGGATGATGAACAACCTAATATATCTAAAAATTTTCTAAAACATGAAAAATTCCTAATCTAATGCATAATGTGAAATAAATAAAAGGGAAGAATATGTTGGCTTGCTTTCCAACTAGCGCTAGTTTATAGTCTATAGTTCTATTGTACCGTGGTTGATTTATTCTGGTGTGTTGAGGTGAGCGGTGGATTTTTCCTTGGAGAAGTTGCTGCTCCAATAGTGTTTCAGCCGTTGTCCATTAATTGTGAAGTTCCCATTTCTTTCATGGTGGATCTCAATAGCTCCGTATGGAAGTACATTTGTAATAGTGTATGGACCCGACCACTTTGACCTCAATTTTCCCGAGAAGAGCTTGAGTCTAGAATTATACAACAGCACTTTCTGCCCCACTTCAAGCTCTCGCCTCTAAATATGCACGTCGTGCCACCTTTGGTACGCTCCTTATAGAGTTTTGCATTTTCATATGCTTTAAACCGGAATTCATCCAATTCATTTAGTTGAAGCAACCACTTTTCACCTGCTGCCTCCAAATCAAAGTTTAAATTCTTGACTGCCCCAGTATGCTTGGTGTTCCAACTCAACTGGTAAATGACCTACTTTCCCAAAAATCAACCGGTATGGAGACATGTCTATAGATGTTTTGAATGTTGTCTTTTAAGCCCATAGTTCGTCGTCAAGCTTCTTAGACCAATCTTTCCTAGAAGAGCTTACAGTAACCTCCAGTATCCTTTTCAACTCCCTGTTAGAGATTTCAACTTGGACTTTGGTTTGAGGATGATATAGATTTGCTACACGATGTCAGATGTCATATTTAACCAATAATGACTTAAAATGACGATTGCAAAAATGCTTGCCTACATCACTAATTATAGCCCGAGGAGTGCCATAATGGGTGAAAATATACTTCTTTAATAATCCGATCACAACTTTAGCATCGTTGGTTGGCAATGCTACTGCTTCTACCCATTTTGAGATGTAATCAACAATAACCATTATGTATTGATTTGAAAATGATGGTGGGATCGGTCCCATGAAGTCAATTCTCCATACATCAAAAAGTTCCATCTCAAGGATGTTGTTTAGATACATCTCATTCTTTCTGGAATAATTATTACCCGTGCGTTTACATCGATCCCGCCTCTTCACAAATTCAAAAGCATCTCGAAATATTGACAGCCAATAGAACCCAGATTGTATAATTTTTGCTGCTGTTTTTGAGATGACCCTAAATGCCTCGCTAAGGAGACGAATGATAGTGTCCAAGTATTTACGGTATTTCTTCCTTGGCAATACATCGCCGGATAATCTGATTAGCTCATCGACGATAGAGATTATGATCTTCCCAAAAATAATATTTTAGCTTAGAGAAAAATTTCTTCCATTGATGACTTGAGTAATCTGGTGGAGGAAGGGATTTGACCAAATAGTTTACAATGTCAGCATACCAAGGTGCAACCTTCACGCTAAATATTTGCTCGTTTGGAAAAACCTCATTAATTTCCATTGACTCGTCTTGAGTTTCCTGTTCCAGTCGAGATAAGTGATTGGCCACCACGTTTTTACTTTCATTCTTATCTCTAATTTCCAAATCAAACTCTTGTAATAGTAGAACCCCCAACGAATCAATCTCCGCTTGGCATCCTTCTTTGTCATCAAATATTTCAATGATGCATGGTCGATATAGACTATGACCTTTGATCCAACAAGATAGAATCGGAATTTATCAAAGGCATAGACTACAGTCAAGAGTTCTTTCTCGGTAGTAGCATAGTTGAGATGAGCAGATTACATGAAAAAAATTTCCTACTCGATGTCCCAACACTGCCCCTAGTCGTAGTCACTGGCATCACACATTAGTTTAAATGGCAGACTTCAATCTGCTGCTATGATGACCGATGCTGAAATAAGCTTTTCCTTTAAAGTGTTAAAACCACTAAGCATTCTACAGAGAATTCAAAAGGCACATCCTTAACCAATAAATTGCAGAGAGGCTTCGTAATCTGTACAAAATCGTTGATGAAGTGATGATAGAATCTCGCATGCCCAAGAAAACTACGAACTCCCTTAACTGCTGTAGGTGGAAGTAGTTTCTCAATAACTCGTTTCTTTGCTTTATCAACCTCAATCCCCTTAGTTGAAATGCAATGTCCCAATACTATGTCATTTTGCACCATAAAATGACATTTTTCCTAGTTTTATACCAAGTTTGTCTCCTTACATCGCTATAGGACCAAGCTTAGATGTTCTAAACATTCATCAAAGGACGACTCAAACACAGAGAAGTCATCCATGAAGATCTCTATGAATTTTTTCACCATGTCAGACACAAAGGCCATCATGCATCACTGAAAGGTGACAGAAGCATTGCATAGACCGAATGACATCCTATGGTAGGCAAAGGTTCTGTAGGGACAAGTGAATGTAGTCTTCTCTTGGTCATCTGATGCTATTGGAATTAGATTATATCCTGAATAACCGTCGAGAAAATAGTAATGTGAATGACCAGCCCACCTTTCTAGCATCTGATCAATGAAAGGAAGTGGGAAGGTATCCTTCCGAGTAACAATATTGAGTTTCCGGTAGTCAATGAAAAGTCTCAAGCCCGTAACCATTCTAGTGGGTATTAATTCATTCTTTTCGTTCTCAACATCTGTGATGCCCCCTTTTTTCGGTACGACCTGAATCGGACTGACCCAAGCACTATCTGAGATAGGATAAATTATTCCAACATACAGGAGTTTAATCACCTCTGCTCTCACCACTTCCTTCATATTTAGGTTGGGTTTTCTCTCCAAATCGACATTCGATCTGAAGTTTTCCTCCATGAGAACCCAATTACTGTCTGATTTTCTCTCAGCACCTAAGTAATTTATCTTCGTCCATCTTCCTAATTGAGTTCTAAATTATGACTGGAAGTGTAGATGATTCCCCTAAGTAAGCATTATGAAGATGGAGTGGTAGTTGTTTGAGCTCTAACTTCTGTGGTTGCTGAATTGATGGAAATGGTTTTGATGGACCGGTTCCCAACTTCTCAAAATTCTTATTTCGCACGTACGGGGGATTTGTTTCCAAAAATCTTGCACAGACCTCAATCATGTAGAATCAGTGTGAATGGATTAATAATGCATAATACATACTTCATAAGTATCAGACAGAAGTTGTAATTGAAAGGTGTCATGAACTGTACTATCAACCACGTCGATCTGAAAACAGCCTTTTGACTCTGTATGATATTTCATAGCCTTGAAAACATTGAAAGAAGCATGTACTTCCCCTAAATTCAAAATCAGCTAACATCGCTGTACATTTATCAGAGATCTCTCAGTACCTAAAAATGGTCGATCCAATATGAGTTGCACATCCTTGTCTTCTTCTATGTCCAGAATAAGGAAATCTGCAGGAAAAATGAGCTCCTCAACTTTTACCAAAACATCTTTGATGATTCCGCGTAGATGAGTAAGTGATCGATCAGCTAGCTGCAGAGTCACTGGGTTGGTTTAGTTTCTCCCAATCCAAGTTTCCTAAAAACAAAAAGTGGCAATTGATTAATATTGGCACCCAAATCACATAAAGGGTTTTCAAAGTAATAGTTTCCAATAGTGCAGGGTACAATAAAACTCCCTGAGTCTTTTAGTTTTGGAGGAAGCTTTTTCTGAATTCTTGCTCTACATTCCTCTGCCAACATTAACGTTTCATGTTCATCTAGCTTACATTTTTCGGATATGTTATCCTTTAAAAATTTAGCGTAGCTGGGCATCTGTGTGAGTGCTTCAGCGATGGGATATTGATGTTAAGCTTCTTGAAAACCTCCAAAATTTTCATATACTGCTGATCCATCTTCTACTTTTTCAACCTCTGGGAAAATGGAATTGGGGGTTCATATGGATTTGTGGGTGTGGTTGCTTTAGGCCGTGGTATATCGGAAGTCTCTTTTGTAGATGTTTCCCTAAGGTAGTTAGTCTGCTCCTTATGATCTTCGTCAGGAGGCGATATACTATTTGTTTATTTGCATCAGGTCTCTTTACATGTATTTCAGGTAATTAAACCCCGCTTCTTGTAGTAATGGCTTGGACATGTTCTCTGGGATTCAGTTCAGTGTTACTCGACAGTGTACCTAGAGTAGGGGTGTCCAAAAGTCCCGAACCGAACCGGACCGAACCGAACCCGAACCCGAACCGAACCGAGCGGTTCTTCATAAATTAAATACCCGAACGGGTACCTGAATCGAGAACCGATGGGTTTGGGTCGGGTCTCGAGTCTAGACCAAGAACTGAAGAACCGAATAAGAACCGAAACTAAATAATTTTTTTATTTTTTATATTGAATTAATTAAATTATTTTATTTTTTTTATACAAATTAGCAAATTAATTAAATAAATTAGATTATTTCATAATTTTAATTTTAAAACCCAAATCATTTTTAAAATCCATTAGCCCATTTTAATTTGAAGCAAATGAATATACTTTATGTAGTTTTACTGTAATACTAATATCTATTTTTTGGTATTTGTATGCATTGAATTAATTTTATTAGACGGCTAGTTATTTATATGTTTTTGAATTGGGCTATGTTAATTTGTAAAAGTTACGAATAAAATGTCATTAGTTGTATTTATGTAGTGTTGCTGAAAATATTAAAAAATTTAATTATGGTACGGAACCGAACGGAACCGAACCGACCCGAACCGAACCGAATGGAACCGAACCCGAACTGTTCCAAAATTATATTTGGACCCGACGGGTCCATTTATTAAATACCCGAAAGTTTTAGGTCGGTTCGGGTCTCTTCAGAACCGAACCGAACCGACTCACGGACAGCCCTAACCTAGAGCTCTTCCTATCGTAGAAAGTGCAAATTACCCCACATATGTCTCCAGGTTCTTAATTGCAACCTCCTGATTGTGGAGAGTTGCTTCGATCTTCCTCATAAATTGATTGTTTGTTTCCATGTATTTGTAAGTCTTCTCCATTAATTTGACAAACATCTCTTCCATTTAGGGTTTCTTCTCCTGCTAATACTGTCCTTGAGAGCTGTTGTGATTTTGATTTTGATTTCATCCCCAAGAGAAATTTGGATGATTTTGCCATCTAGGATTGTAAGTGTCAAAATGTGGGTTATTTTGCTGATGTTAACCCCATTGTGCATATTCCACCTGCTCCATTCCCTGTGAAAGAATTAGGCAATAAGTTGTATTGTGTTCCGCCCCACACTCTTCACAATTTAGCTTTTTGCTTGTGTTTCACTTCTAGGTTGTGATATACTATCCACTTCGTGAAATAGGGAATCAATTTTAGCAGATAAGATTGAATAGGTGTCAACCTCATAGACTCCAACTGATTTCTTTATAGCCACATGCTTAGAAGACCACATAACTGAAGTGTTAGCCATTCTCTCAAACAATTGTGATTATGGAGCCATTTGAGGATGAATCCACCATGTTCCTAAAAGAAGGAAGCATTCATGTATAAAAAAATCTAATATGTGTCTTTTTGTCGAACCCATGTTGAGAACATTTTCGAAGCATGTTTTTGAACCTATTCCAAGCCCCATCAAATGACTCAGATTCACTCGACTGAATATTGATATTTTGCGCCTCAATCTAGCTACTTTGGCTTGTGATAAGAATTTCTGCAGAATTTGTGAGTCAGATCGTTCCAGGTAGTTATGCTCACCACAGGAAATGAATCCAACCATTCGAGTGCATTATCTCGTAGAGTATGTGAGAACAACCTTAGCCTGATAGCATCTTCTAATATTCTTTGGTACCTGAAGTGTTGACACATATTCAAGAATTGAGATATATGTGTATGCGGATTCTCATTAGCCAACCCGTAGAACTGATGCCCATTTTGGAAGAGTTGGATGACAATAGTTTTCAGCTGAAAGTTTAGTTGTTTGAATGGGGGCTACACAATACCGGATTGACTTTGAACGATGAACGGTGATGATATATCCTCAAGTAAGGTGTTCCCGTCATCTTCTTCATCTACATTGGCTAGAACTGGAGGATTCCTTATTGGGTCAATTTGTTGGTTAGCCATTAGTATTTGTTCTTGGTCTTCTTGTTGTGCTGCTCTAACTTTCTTTTGCCTACGATGACAGCTTCGTTGAATTTCCAAATTAGCTGGAAGTAGTTCACCTTCAAGCGACCTTCACATAGAAGACCTGAAGGAATGGCAACAGTAGCACTTAGATCAACCTAAGTAGAAAGACTAAATCAAATAAAATACGTAAAATAAAAAAAAAAATTAAAGATAAGTTTTAATTAGTGTCAAGGTAGATAAAATTAAACTAATACTCAATCCTCGACAACGGCATCAAAAACTCATCAAGTGAAAATACATCTTGAATAAAAACTACCGCAAGTGTACGATTCGTAACAAGTAATAAAGTAGAATCTAGAGTTCTGAATATCGTCCCAAGGGATTGATTTAGTTTAATTTTTATTATCTTGACCTTAATCGAAACAAGAAAATAACACGTTTTTGTTGTGGTGGAAATTTTGATTAAACTAATTGAAGAATGTGAATATGAATAAACTAAATGAACTAGGATGCAAAACAATGCTTGAGAATGAGTTGTTAAATTTAATGAACGAAAGGCGTACTAGGATCCCGAATCCCCATGCAATGATCTCTTTTAATCCCAATTCTACAAATTGAAAACAAAGTTGAATTTTTGATTTCGTATTCTATTCAACACTCTCTCTCAAGTAATGTTGAACCTACTCTCATACATGACCTACCTATACCCCTATGATGAATGCAAATATACAAGAATGCATGAATTTTTGTGAACACTTAGAGATTCACACGTAAGGTATAATGGTATATCTCTATCCCTACGATGATCTATACCTTGTCGAGCCTATTTCCCTTCTCTCGAATGCATGAAATAAGCCACTAGATTCACAAAATCATTTGCGCATATAATTGTGGAGCCCCCGAGGCACATCATGGGTACTGCATGTGTCACATACATGATAATCTGAAAACTAGATACCGGGGCCAAGGCATTGTTTCATTGTTTAGGAAGGTGGCCGAAGCTTACAGTGTTGAGAAATGCAATAAGTTTATGGTCGAGATAGGAAATAAGTCGTTCCCGGCATGGGATTATCTTACAAAAATGGGGATAGAACATTGGGCCCGATCACGTTTTCCAGGATGTCGGCACAACTTGATGACGTCGAACAATGTGGAATCTCTGAATGCACTGTTCAAGAAGGATCGAGAGTTGCCAATTCTCGCAATGATCAAGAACATCCGTACCAAGCTGCAGTAATGGTTTCATGAACGACGTACGGAATCACAGAACTGCTCGAGCTGGCTAGCCACGGCTCAAGAGGATAAACTGTTCAAGGCGGCAAAGGATGCAAGGAGGTTGATTGCGGAATCGCTGGACGAGTCTCGTTTCTCCGTACAATGTACATGTCATGTGGCATATATTGTGGACCTGACCGACAACATATGTACCTGTGCTCGATTTCAGTTGAAGAGTTTTCCACGCGAGCATGCAGTCGCGGTATCTTTAAACAGAGGCTTTGCAGTGAGAACATTATGTTCTCCTTATTATACGGCTGAATACTGGAGAGCTGCGTATGCTGAGACTATATTTCCCCCACCGAACGAATCCGAGTGGGAAGTTTCTGACAACATTCTCCCGCTTAATAGTTTGTCCCCACCAGCAGTTGAACCGCGTGGCCCTGGGCATCCACGAACTTCTAGAATACCCTCTACTGGAGAGTTTCCTCGACCGCGTCATTGCGGCAGATGTAAAGCAGTCGGTCATACTCGTCAAACTTGTACGAGTCAGATTCCTCTACATGACAATTATTATAGTATATAATGGTATTACTGTTTAACGAACAATATTTGGATACTGATTATTGCGTAACTTTATTTGCTAATTTGATAAATTATATTTAATTATATAAATTATATAAATCATACACAAATAAATGAACACAATTAATATTATAAGTATAAATAAATGAATCAGAAAATAAATGATATTTACAAGTACAAATAAATGAATTAAAAAATAAATGTACAACGTTTACGGGTCACACTCGAATTCGTACAAATCAGCCGCCAATTTATTCCTCCAAATTTGTATCCATAACTGGTTGATTCCATCAACATTATGTCCTACACTCAAAAATTCGATGTACTTTATTACAAAAATGCCACAATCGCCCATATAAATTGAATAATAAACGTGTTAGTTAAAAAATGTGTTAGATAAAAACTAAGTTTCCAATTTAAAAACAAAATATATATACTTACGATCGAGACTGTCTCGCCGTCGTTTGATCTCGCACGATGGCTAGCTTGTTATTAACAATAACACCCATTCGAGCAGCCATCAACGGAACGATCACTGCAATCGGCTCCAAGAACTGCTTGAACTGGCTCTGTGTCAGACATGAATGGTCGGAGTCGTACACATACATCGTGGAGTCAGCAAAAACAATCTCCACAGCAATGGTATGATGATTCACGATCGCTGGAACATATATATGTGTGCAAGCCTCCCATGCCTTTCCCCCCGAGAGTCAGTAGCATCCCAACGACCCATTCAACCATATATTCAGGAAGCACGTACTCACTACCCATGCGTTGCAGTGACTGATGCTCAATGGTAATAGCACCAAAAAACTCAGTGCTCAGTATGAGTCGACCGGGCATGTCGAATGATCGCGGATATTGTCGAGCTCGATCTCGCAATAACTCTATGGGCAGATCGATGTGCTACATCAGGGGGGTTATTTAATTTCATAAAATAAAAAATAATGTTTACATAATAAATGACAATATGACTATTTTACTTATAGGCATATTTGATCGTCCTCTCCCCGACGAGGCGGGTATGTCTGAAAAAATAAGACAAATGTTAGAAAAGATATATATGAGTTAGCATAGCATTCTTTATTGATAGAAATTTTAAAATACTTACCCCGACTTAATTATCCTCTACTCCGTCTCGAACGCTTTCCATTGGCTGCGTCCACCTCCCGAAATAGATTGGGGTACGTCCCATCGATGAACGTCCTCCTCTTTACCTCAGCTGTGTAGGGAGAAACGACGTACTGGGAAGGCAACCTGACCCTCTTGCCGACCACCCCTCCGGGGCGTCACGGTATGCCTTTTCCCCGCAGGTGTATGCTCGTCCTCCACCACCACGACCTCATCTGGGGCCATCCCCTTCGTACCTCCCTCGGGGGCCACCCTCCGTCCTACCATCCTCAGAGCTCACCACCACCACGACCTCCTCCGGGGCCACCCCCTCCGTCCTACCACCATCCAGGGCCACATTCTCTAGGGCCACTGCCTCGGTCCTCCCCTCCTTCGGGGACAAAAGAAATGAAGCCAACGCAGCATCATTCGCCCAGAAATGACCCCCTCCGTTACCCCCACTGTCACCCCCTCCGTCACCCCTTCCCATACCTCTTATATCACCTCGTAGGGCTGCAATCTGATCCTAAATATCTCCCACCTGGCGACGGAGAACTCCAATGTCATTAGATAAATCATCGACCCGTTCCCTAAACTCACGTACAATCTCTCCAATCTGTTCTGCCAACTCTCGGCGCATCTCGTCCATCTGACCCACTATAAATACTGCCAGGCGGTCATACAAATCAGTGGATAGTAGACAATGTGACCTGATCGGAGGCGGTGACGCCCATGTCGGCGATGAAGACATCGGAGGCGGTGAGGCCCTCAATTGCGACGGCGGTGAGGCCCTCGGTCGAGGCGGTGATTCCCTCTGAGGTGACGGTAATGCCCTCGATCGAGGCGGTGATGCCTCGGAGGTGAGGTGATGCACTCGGAGGAGACGGACATGTGATGCCCTTGGAGGAGACGGTGATGCCCTCGGAGGAGGTGACGATGATGCCCTCGGTCAAGTTGAGCTGCGATCTATTGGACTGGGCTCCTACACAAATTCGAACATTAAAAATTTAATGAAAATCGGCTAATGGATTCAAAAATAGTTATATTTAATTAAAAAATTATATTCAATTCACGTAATTCATCCCGATCTGCTTCGTCATGAGGAGCAGCCAATTCACGCACATATCCACGACCCTTCTCCTCCATCGACGGCATCAACTCCGTTATGACTTGAAGCTGGCATACCAACATTTCAACTAGTTAATGATCACGCCATCATATTTTGGAGCTACTTATCTAACCAGTTACTGATCACGTCATCATATTATCTAACCTGACGATCGTCGAGAAGAGCTGATAGCTTCTTGCTAGTCGAACATCCCTCTGCTCGGGATACTCGCCAATGATGCAACCGAGGGCAGCATGTCTCCCTTAGCCTCGTAAACTAGGTACCTAGGAGGGGGATAGTCTCATACGCCCAAATCTACAACACATACAATTATTATACTTATATAATAACAATTTTTTTATAATAAATTATGTTAAACATTTACCTGCACAATAAGGGGCAATTCGTACGCATCGTATTTACACATGGTCCCCTTCGGCCTCGAGTGTGTTCTGGTGAAGACGTGCACCGTGTCCTCAAAACATCTCCGGCCCCACGAATATGTGTTGAACACATCAAGATCGTCGACGATCTGCAAATGGAATAGGTCGATTCCATTCCTTCGATGGTGACATTGCAACACGCTCTCAAGGATGTAGACCAAGCCGAGCTTCAGTATGTCCAACATATGGTCACACCTCATGATTACGTCTATCATATCCGATAGCAGGACTGACCCCTGTCCCCCAAAGTAAGTATCATGTAGTCTGCCTCTCTGAGTATTTGCACAAGCTGCATCATCCCCCATAATCTTCAATCCAGTGATGAGAGCAAAATCGAACATGGAGAAACTGGCGACAATACCCCCAAGTTCGAAGTGGAGGGCATCGTCGTCGACTGGACTACACAACCGACACAATAGGGTATCGAGTATCTGCCCCGAGAACTGTACATCTCTCAACTCGTACAAGGGCCAAAGAAACGAACGTCGAAACATATCTGCATGCTGCTCATCCAACAACTCCAACACACTGTGTAACTGCCAAGGTTACCATTCCAGGTAGCCTTGCCCAGCATCTATCTCAATGTCAGCTCTAAATGATACTCCATGTTGAAAAAAAAAACTCATTAAACATCTGCACTTCAAACATAAGATAATGAAATCTAGCATAATCTCATAAAATTAAGTGAATCGAATTGTAACAACCACACAAAACAAATAATTAAATTAAAAAATAAAAAGAAACAAGAATTTGCTAATTCTATCAGTAATTATCAAATTCAATTTTATTATTTAATTATATAATTTTTTTCAATTACTAGACTTATTAATAAAATTTAACAGGAAAAATTAGAAGTTGCTTATATGTTAAAATATAAAATTTAATAATTAAAATGATTTATTTAATAATATTAGGAATTATCAAATTAAAATTAATTATTTAATTCTATAAATATTTATTTCATATTCGATTTTTTCAACTATTAATAAAATGTAACAGAAAAAATAAGAAATTACTAATATGTTAAAATATAAAATTTAATAATTGAAATGATTTATTTAATGATATTAGGAATTATCAAATTAAAATTAATTATTTAATTCTATAAATTTTTATTTCATATTCGATTTTTCCAATTATTAATAAAATGTAACAGAAAATAAGAAATTAGCCAATTACTAATATGTTAAAATATAAAATTTAATAATTAAAATGATTTATTTAATGATATTAACAATTATCAAATTAAAATTAATTATTTAATTCTATAAAATTTTATTTCATATTCGATTTTTTCAATTATTAATAAAATGTAATGGAAAAATAAGAAATTACTAATATGTTAAAATATAAAATTTAATAATTAAAATGATTTATTTAATGATATTAGCAATTATCAAATTAAAATTAATTATTTAATTTTATAAATTTTTATTTCATATTCGATTTTTTCAATTAGTAATAAAATGTAACGGAAAAAATAAGAAATTACTAATATGTTAAAATATAAAATTTAATAATTAAAATGATTTATTTAATGATATTAGCAATTATCAAATTAAAATTAATTATTTAATTCTATAAATTTTTATTTCATATTCGATTTTTTCAATTATTAATAAAATGTAATGAAAAAAATAAGAAATTACTAATATGTTAAAATAAAAAATGTAATAATTAAAATGATTTATTTAATGATATTAGTAATTATCAAATTAAAATTAATTATTTAATTATATAAATTATTTTCGATTATGTAAAATATTTAATTCTATAAATATTTATTTCATGTTCGATTTCTTAAATTAAGTACAATATTTAATTATATAAATATTTATTTAATATTCAATTACATAAATCATTTATGTAATTATATTAATTTTAATGAAATGTAAAATATTTAATTGTAAAATATTTAATTATATAAATATTTATTTATCATATTAAATTATATAAAAAAACATAAATAAATATTGGGCCGCCTATTAGATGTAGCCCAGTGACAGCTGGCCCAGATTCGACTACGGCTGTCACTGGGCCAACAGACGAACAGCCGGCCCAAAGACTTTTAATAGCCGTTTATGGGCTGGCTGTGGCCTAAATGACAGCCGGCCCAGATTCGGCTGTTAACAGCCGGTTTGGGCCGGCTAAGGCCCAAACAGTCGACATAGATGCTGTTAACAGCCGGTTTAAAAAATCGGCTGTTAAAAGCTTTCTCTTGGAACACAGTCCGCACGTTGTCGGCTGTGTTTGGTAATTTCCGGCGAGTTTAAGCTCCAAAAATCCAATGTTCTCCCTCAAATACTTTTAAATCATCTCCACAATCACACAATACTAAATAAACTAACTAAAATACATTAAATTCGAACTAAAAATTGGAACTAAATCTATGAAAAATCTATGTATGAAAAATCCATTTTAATGACAACAACCAACCTTTCAACTCGCCGGTGACGTCTTCGTCTATTTTCAGGTGGTCGGTTTCGTGATTTTCAGGTGGTCAGTCGACGGTGAGAGGTCGGTGAGAGCTTTCCTTTTGTCAAAGGCTTTTTAAAGGTTAACTTATATTTTGACCCTTTTTTTTTTTAATTCCATTTTCTAGTCAAAGGTCATTTTGCAATTACACAACAAGGTCATTTCCTCCTATTACCTCTTCAACTGTTCAACAGGCGGAGTAATACGAAGATAAATGGGCACAAGGGCTGCCCTAATTGCTACTTAACGGAATCCGTAAAAGTTGACGGTGGAAAAAGTGAAACAAGATTTTCTGTCAAAACAATAACTTCCGTTTCATAGCCACTTTATATATAGAAGATATTAAGTATCACATCAAATGAGAATCATTTTTGGACGATTATATCTTTACTATAATTTAATTATTTCAATAATATCATACTTTTCATTTTTCAATAAGTATTTAAATTATTATTAATTTGAACTATTTGAACATTATTATCATTAATTATTTTAGCAACTATTTAGTTATAATAAATGTACATTTGACATATCCATTACCTTACTTTTCATTTTTCAATATATATTTAATTTATTTAATTATATTTGATAGATTATTATTAGCTTTTTGTTTTTCAATATGTATTTGATTTATGTAATCATTTGAACAATATTATAATGAATTATTTTGTCAATTATTTAGTTATGATCAATGTGCATTTGACATATTCATTCCATTTGATTGAATAGTAAATTAAATCAATCATACTACAAGTATATAATTTTTTGACAAAAAATCCTTACAGTCAACACGTGGTGCAACATTATTGGAACTTGGAAAATAGGAAAAAAAAAGGTACAATCACATTTTGCCACATAAACATCGATAAACATTCTGTTTATTTTTTCATGTACTCTTATTGAAGTAATTAAAAAAAAATTGGAACAAAAGATGATTATTTTAAGAGTTTTATTCCAATTGTTTTATTCAATAAATGTTAAGATACAGAAAAGGTAAATGGGGGATATAATGCATATATATAATAAATAATTTCAATTGATATATTTAATGCATATGAAGTGAATATGAAAAAATGATGGCATTCTTTGGATGTTCAGTTCACGGTAAATGAATGGACAATTCTAATTGACTTTCTCTATCATTTAAATTGTTTTCACAAGCTTTCTTTTGAATCAAAAGTTTATTCCACATAAATAATTTTTATTAATTATTTTTCATATTCTCACATATTATAATATTATTTTTACAAAACTTATAATGTATTTTAGATAATGTTCAACTCACGTTCAATTATGACTAATTAATGTAAAAACGGCATTTTTGTTGCCTAAAGTTTAATGGTATTCATTTTGTAGTAGGAAAAATAATGATGGCAAGTTGTACGTTCAACTGTGACTAGTCAATGTAAAAACGACATTTGTGTTGTCTAAAGATCATTGGTATTTGTTGGAGGAAAAAATAATGAGAACTCACATGCCCCTGCTAGGTTAGACAACGAGGGGGCACATATTTTTTTTAAAAATACATTTGGGTGGGGCCCGCGCTACAGTGAGGGGGCCCGTAAGGCCTCTGTGAACATAATTCCTGTACACCAGGAATTATTCAAATAATAATGGCAAGCTTATTCTTTTTAATAATGTTTGATATGCAATGTGCTGGCACTTCTGTTTCAAACAAATTCCTAGTTAATTAATGCCACGAATAACAGAGGAGAAAAATCTAAATATCTACCAGGATTTATATTTATTGCTTTTGTACAATGGCGTTACTTCCAATATTAAATGCACTTTGTAATTGGTACTATAAATATGAAAGTCCTGTAAGAGAATACACACATTTCTCGTTAGAATTCTTCGATAATAGGTAAGAAGATTTGAACAACAAATGGCTACCCTTATTTTCCCTGAACACCCTTCTCCTGTTGCAGATGCAGAAGCTTTAAGGAAGGCTTGTCAAGGTAAGTCATGTTTATGCTGCATACGCATTTCTTTCGAAATCCCTTCCAAGATATTCATAACAATTCCCTCTATTCACGAAAGTTGATCAGAGGCGGAAGAAATAGAAGAATTTCTTACAGAAGTTTGCTTTTTTTTTTTTTGTTCATTTTTATATCTATCCCTTTCCAAATTGTAGATACTGAATAACAAAGACTTAATATGTACATGTTACGATTTATGGAAAATCAACTTTTTTTTTATGTCGAAAAATGGACCATTAATATATATGTTCTTGTCCCACCTTGGCTTTTATACGAGGGATGGTGGAACCGGACAAGAATATATTTTATGGTCAACTTTTTAGTATAAAATGGTAGATTTTGCCCTGGTCTTTGTATTTTGTAATTTTTTTTTTTTTTTGGTTGTGACTCGTGCAGTTGTTGATTATGTATTTGAGAAAATTGTTCGAATTTTACCATTTCTTTGTTTGTTCTGGTAACAAGTTACAGTACTTTTCTGTCATTTTTTTCATTTTATATGCTAATCATATTAGATATGCTTGTTACGTTAAATTGCATAGGATGGGGAACTGATGAAAAAACAATAATTTCCATACTTGGGCGAAGAAATGCAATTCAAAGGAAGCTCATAAGGCAAGCTTATGAGGACATGTATCAAGAAGATCTCATCAAGCGCCTCGAATCAGAGCTATCCGGAGATGTCGAGGTTTTATGGTCTTTTATTGTTTGTTTCTTTTACCCTACACACGATTTTAATGCTTTCGGGTGAGTATAAGCTGTCCACCCATTCCTTGTTTGACTTGAGGATTACTTCATCTCCGAGCCGTGCCATGCATAGCTCTACATACCTAAGGAAGGCCTGTCATGTAGGACCTCTTCATGGAAAACTTAGGAATGGGTGGCCAACTTACCTTTACACCTATAATTGAAGGAGTTAAGCTATATGTCCGGGGCCACATGGGCCCGGGACATACACTATTGGTGGGTGGCCCGTGGTCCAAGCTCATATGGACCTGGACATCTAGCATGATTGTAATTGAAGTGATTTAAAGTGTAAAAAAATTAAAGTGGAAGGCCATTCCTAACACCTTTACACATGCAGTGTCATGCGGGATTTTGGATTGTATTTTTTTTTTTTAATTATATAGAAATATATGAAAAATAAAGAAAAACAAGAAAAATCTATCGAGTCCGCTGGCCAACCCTGCTGCGCCTGTTGATCTAAGCGGCCTAACAAGCTTTGGTGTTCATTAAAAATTAATTGGACCTTAACATATATAACAGGTTTAGTGTTTATAGTATGGGAAGTTTTATTAGAAAGTTTGGATAAACACAGAAAGCTTTGTACCAGTGGACACTAGATCTAGAAGAACGAGATGCTGTCTTGTTGAATGTAGCGATCAAGCAAGTACCATTACCTGATTATCGTGTAATTGTTGAAATTTCGTGCATTCGCTCATATGAAGAGCTCTTAGCTATAAAACGTGCCTACCAAATCCGCTACAAGCATTCCGTGGAAGAAGACCTGGCTCAACATACCACTGGTGATATTCGCCAGGTATGTAACATGTTTATGTTATTTATTACAATACAATGTGGAATGATGCTAAGTGGCAATGCCTTTATTACAGCTTCTGGTCGGGCTAGTGAGCGTGTATAGGTACAAGGGCGACGAGATTAATGTGAGGCTAGCAAGTTCCGAGGCTGAAATACTTCATCGTGTTATCTCAGAGAAGGCAATATTTAATCATGAGGAAACTATTCGAATCATAACTACAAGGAGTAAGGCTCAAGTCCTGGCAACTTTGAATCACTACAAAGATGATTATGGCACATCAATTACTAAGGTAAAAGACACAATTATTCATCTTATTGGATCAAGCTTTTAGATTTTTTTTTCCTTTGTTTAAGTGAAGAAAAGTGTGATTAATCGTTTCTAATAGTAATTGTGTTTCAGCATTTGAAGGATGGCTCAAGTCACGAATACTTATTTGCATTGCGCACTGCCATTCGATGCATTTGTGACCATCACAAGTACTACGAAAAGGTGATTAATACTTGATCCAATGAAAAACTTTCAATCAATTTGAAATATAATTGCTGAAATGGATTAATGGACTCATAAACACTATTTACATTACAGGTAGTTCGTCGTGCACTTAACAAGCCTGGGACTGATGAGGACTCTCTCACTCGGGTTATTATCACGAGTGCTGAGAAAGACTTGAAGGATATCAAGGAGCTTTTCCAGAAGAGAAACAGCATGTCTCTTGAGCATGCAGTGGCAAAGGACACTTGGGGCGACTACAAGGCCTTCCTCCTGACTTTGCTCGGAAAGGAAGATTAATTTCTTTCAAGAATTCTGAGCAGGACATAAATAAATTTACACTCTAAGACTGATTCCAGTTGAAGCCTTGTGCTTCATTAGAAAGTCTTCGGTAAAATCTAGTAATGTTTGAGACTATTTGTTTTCAGTACCTTTACAGTCGCAGTTGGAAATTTCTTTCGAATCTTTTATGGTCTTTTCCCTATTTGCAAATTTGCATCTCTCGGTCGCCTAATATTGTCGGTATAAAATAGAAATAGTTTTGAGATTATCAATTACGTGCCTTCTGATTTTTAGTTGTATCTCCGTAAGATGTTCAAGTACCTATTTGAAGAGTTACATCACTTTTCATTTGACTTGGGAAAACTCCTTTTTTAACATTAAATGGGATACTGCTTCAAGTCAACCCCAAATTAACGATTCGTTTGGCATGACTTTTAGAAAGCTAAAATGAGCTTTTGAGACTCAAAAGCTACTTTTGGACTCATTTAACTAATTTTATGTAAAGTGATTCTTTAAGTTAAAGAGCTTTTAGAAAAAGTTGGTTCAACGTGTCTTCCTTTAAAAGTACTTTTGGAATAAGATAAAAGCAAGCTCTTTTAAAAATTAGTTTCCAAACAAAAATTAAAGTACTTTCCTTCAAAAGCTCTTATACATTAAGTAAAGTAAAACTCATGTCAAACGAGCCATTAGGGAAGCAGAAGTCCTTTAAATGAAAGAATAATTTAGGCATTGCTGTATTTAAAATTTTGATAAAAATATCATTCGTGGTTCAGTAAATTTTTTATTGGATCATTAAATTTTAATTTATCTTACTTAAACTTCAATTTAGTTTAAAACTCCATCACACTCTGACAACTACCGTCCCTCAGACTAATGGAAAATTGCTTAGTTGAGCACATCACACCCTAAACCGAAAATAGTAAAAGAAGGTTATGACTATGTTTTTTTGATTAAAATGTCAAAAGCAAGTTTTTCTATTTTAACATTTTTATGACATGAGCATAGTGTTAAGTTTGGGGTACTTCTAAAAATACCCTAGTCAAAGCCCCATAACTCCATTTTGACTTTTTCACTTAATAATATTTTCAAAATGACCAATTTACTGTAAAAAGGCAAAAACGCCCTTAAGTGACTAAAACAATTACAAAACATGTTTGTATTAAAAAAACAATACAATCATTTTAGTTAACAAATAAAACTATTGTTACGAAAAAAACAATCAGCACAAACAGCTGAAAAATCGACTGTTAACGGCCGAAAAAAATCAGCTGTTAATAGCTGAATTTTCGGTTGTTAACGGTCGAAAATCGACTGTTAAGTTGAGGCTGTTTGAGTATTTTTATCATAACTTTTATTTCCGATATCCGATTAAGGCGATTTAAAAGAAAGATAACTCAAAGGGTTACAACTTTACAAGAAATAACTCTTTTTCAATTCGAATGTTTATTGGGTCAAAATGGATTTCAATATTCAACTAAAAATTTGGACATCCTTGTGCGGTGGAAAATTGATTTGTTTTCACCCCTTTTGATCTTTAGTTGTATCCATTTGACCCCTAACATTCTCGAATTTTCATCGTGAGGTTCGACACAACTTTTGAGTACCTTGATATATAGAACAAGCTAATCGTTGATTCATCTCGATAAGATATGGTATTGAGAATTCAATTCAAAGAGCATTTGCCATTTTCAATTTTACATATGAAGGTTACGTCTGTAATTGAAGTGAATTATTTGTTTAATTTGAACAAAACACGAATGACACTGATTTGCATCATCTTAGTGAGGAAGGACAACGCGGAAGATAGAAATTTGCTAATGAAAATATTAAAAGGAAAATAAAAATAAAAATTTGCTAACACATTAAAAAATAATATATATCATTTACTTAATTTAAAAATTTCCTTTCATTTTAATTTTTGTATAAAAAATGAAATAAATAATTTTAAATTGATAATTATGAAAATGAAATATTATTTTTTAACGTGTTAGCAAATTTTTATTTTTTTTTCCTTTTAATATTTTCATTAATATAAAATTATTTAATTAAATATAATTTGTAAACTAATCTTTCATTTTTCAAATATAATTAAATTAATATATATAGTTTACTTAATTTAAAAATTTCCTTTTGTTTTAATTTTTGTATTAAAAATGAAATAAATAATTTTAAATTGACAATTACAAAAATAAAATATTATTTTTTAACGTGTTAGCAAATTCTTATTTTTTTTCCTTTCAATATTTTAATTAATTTAAAATTCTTTAATTAAATATAAATTTTAAACTAATATTTCATTTTTCAAATGTAATTAAATAAATATAGATTGTTTACTTAATCTAAAAAAAATCCTTTTGTTTCAATTTTGATATAAAAAGTGAAATAAATAATTTTAAATTGATAATTACGAAAATGAAATATTATTTTTTAACGCGTTAGCAAATTCTTATTTTTTTTCCTTTCAATATTTTAATTAGTTCAAAATTCTTTAATTAAATATAATTTGTAAACTAATCTTTCATTTTTCAAATGTAATTAAATAAATATATATTGTTTACATAATTTAAAATTTTCTTTTTGTTTTAATTTTTTTACAAAAATGAAATAAATAATTTTAAATTGATAATTCCAAAAATGAAATATTATTTTTTAACGCGTTAGCAAATTCTTATTTTTTTTCCTTTTAGTATTTTCATTAATATAAAATTCTTTAATTAAATATAATTTGTAAACTAATCTTTCATTTTTCAAATGTAATTATATAAATATATATTGGTTAAATAATTTAAAATTTTCTTTTCGTTTTAATTTTTTTACAAAAATGAAATATATAATTTTAAATTGATAATTACGAAAATGAAATATTATTTTTTAACGTGTTAGCAAATTCTTATTTTTTTTCCTTTCAATATTTTAATTAATTTAAAATTCTTTAATTAAATATAACTTGTAAACTAATCTTTCATTTTTCAAATGTAATTAAATAAATATAGATTGTTTACTTAATTTTTTAAAAAAAATTCATGTTGTTTCAATTTTGATGTAAAAGGTAAAATAAATAATTCTAAATTGATAATTACGAAAATGAAATATTATTTTTTAACGTGTTAGCAAATTCTTATTTTCTTCCTTTAATATTTTAATTAATTTAAAATTCTTTAATTAAATATAATTTGTAAACTAATTATCAATTTATTGAGAAATAATATTTCATTTTCTTTATTATCAATTTAAAATTATTTATTTCATTTTTTGTATAAAAATTAGAACAAAAGGAAGTTTTTAAATGAAGTATACAATATATATTTATTTAATTATATTTGAAAAGTGAAATATTAGTTTACAAATTATATTTAATTAAAGAATTTTATATTAATGAAAATATTAAAAGAAAAAAAAATTAGAATTTGCTAACACGTTAAAAAATAATATTTCATTTTTATAATTATCAATTTAAAAGTATTTATTTCATTTTTTATACAAAAATTAAAATGAAAGTAAATTAAAATGTAATCTCCAGTCCAGTGATTAAAGCAAAATCGAAGATGGAGAAACTGACGACCTTGCCCCCGAGGTCGAAGTGGAGGGCATCGTCGTCGACTGGACTACACAACCGACACAGTAGGGTATCAAGGATCTACCCCGAGAACTGTACATCTCTCAACTCGTATAGGGGCCAAAGAAACGAATGTCGAAGGTTATTTGCATGCTGCTCATCCAACAATTCCAACACGACTGTGTAACTGTCGAGATTATCGTTCCAGATAGCATTGCCTGACATCTGTCTCAATGTCAGGTCTAAGTGATATTCCATGCCGCCAAAAAAACAAAAAAATCATTAAATACCTGCATTTCGAATATAAGATAATGAAATACAGCATAATCTCAGAAAATTAAGTGAACCAAATTGTAACAACTACACAAAATAAATAATTAAATTAAAAAATAAAAGGAAACAAGAATTTACTAATTCTGCTAGTAATTATCAAATTAAAATTAATTATTTAATTATATTATTTTTTTCGATTACGTAAAATATTTAAATCTATAAATATGTATTTCATATTAGATTTATTCAATTATTGATAAAATTAAAAAGAAAAAAATTAAGAAGTTGCTAATATGTTAAAACATAATATTTAATAATTAAAATTATTAATTTCATTATTTTAGTAATTATGAAATTAATTTCATTATTTTAGTAATTATGAAATTAAAATTTATTATTTACTTATAAATTTTTTTTTTCGATTACGTAAAATATTTAATTGTATAAATATTTATTTTATATTCGATTTATTCAATTATTAATAACATTTAAAGGAAAAAATAAGAAGTTGTTAATATGTTAAAAGATAATATTTAATAATTAAAATTAATTATTTAATTATATAATTTTTTTTTCGATTACGTAAAATATTTAATTCTATAAATATTTATTTCATATTCGATTTATTCAATTATTAATAAAATTTAAAGGAAAAAAGAGGAAGTTGCTAAAATGTTAACATATAATATTTAATAATTAAAATGATTTATTTAATGATATTAGTAATTATCAAATTAAAATTTAATTATATAAATTTTTTTCGATTGTGTAAAATATTTAATTCTATAAATATTTATTTCATATTCGATTTCTTAAATTAAGTAAAATATTTATTTAATATTCAATTATGGAAATCATTTATGTAATTATATTAATTATAATTATATTACTTTTATTCAAATACGTAAAATATTTAATTATTATACCATTTATTATATTAAATTATTAAAAAATAAATAAATAAATAAATAAATAAATAAATAAATATATATATATATATATATATATATATATATATATATATATATATATATATATATATATATATATATATATAAGTGTGTGTGTGTGTGTGTGTGTGTGTGTGTGTGGGCCGACTTAACAACCGACCGAGGCGTTTAGTGTTCTGGGCCGGCTATGGCCCAAGTGACAGCCGGCCCAGATCCTTGAGTGAGTTTTCCTTTTGACAAAGTAAGGGTATTTTTGACTTTTTTCAGGTAAAGCTATATTTTTACCTTTTTTTTTTTTTTTTTTTATTCTATATCCTAGTCAAAGTCATTTTGGAAATAAAGAATAGTGAAAATGTTATTTTCATGTATTTCCTCGTTAAGTTTGCACACAACACAATGATTGCAAGAAAGATCTATTACGGTATGAATGTCAATTAAATAATTTTCATTAATTATTCTTTAAAATTTTAAACCAAAAATAGAACGAGGTAGGTAAAATAGTTAATTAGAAACTATTTTATTATTCAATGGCGAAAAGAAGAGTTGACCATAATTAATTATGGGAAAATTACAAGGAAGAAAGAATTGAAGATATATAATATATGGAAAGTTAGGCACCATCTCGACTAATTGGTTTGATTATCCAAAGTTCAAACTAGATATACAAAAATTCATTATAAGTCACACTTGCACGAAAGAGTTAAGTATAGAAATTCGGGTTAAATGCATTGTATGTTATCCAACTATGAATGGAGTTACATTCAATTCAATCATATTTAATTTCATGACTCAAATTTTCGTTTATATACTGTTAGAAAATTGTTTCAAGTACTTAGATAATGGTTTTACACAATGGATATCAGATTTACACACTAAATACTAGATTTACAGCTTAGATACCGTATATGCAGAATTGATACCGAATTTACAGCTTTATACTGGATTTGCAGTTTGAATACCGTATATGCAATAGGCTTAAATACCGTATTTATACATATTGTTTTTCGTATTATAACAGATTAAATTATATATATAACAAATCCAATGATTTGTTAATTACAGTAAGAAATAACAAGCAAACAAAAATATGAAGAAATAGCAATAAACTTTTAAGGCCTGTATTACACACAGTTTCCTTAAAATAGATTCGCCCCTTCACCGTACATGATTGAGATTTAAATTGAGCGTCTGCTTCACAGAATACAACGGCAGAACGGTAGAATCTGAGCACCACAGATTTTACTCCAGCGAATTGAGTTAGTACCTGAACAATATCACCACAAAGACTCAAACTAAAAATGATGACAAACTCGAACTGTATGCAAATGAATTTTCAGATGAAATTCGTGTGTTGAAAACTGGAAAAAATGGACATATATAAAGACTTGGATCTTGTAACTTGTCATTCATATCATGACAATTACCATAGAAGTTTCATGAGTTTCAATAGTTTCAGAAAATGAAAAGTCGGTTGAAAAATAAAAATATAGCAAAACATGGACACTTCTAAGGAGCCAATTTTGCTCCTTTCGGTCAGACATTTGTGTACGTAGGTCAAAGATTTGCACCCCCCTCCGCGCGCGCGAGCGCAGGTTGAAAGAGCTTCTATACTACACATGATTAAACAATTCTAAAGTGTAATCATTTATAAAGTGGTTTTAGTTTTGATCCACTTCCTATGTGGGACAAACATATTTTTTAGTTTCCCACCAACATAAACTCCTTTTAAGTGGCACACGTTGAGCTTCAATTTCTCATTCACGCGAGCATCAATTTTGACAAGTAAATATATGATTTCAATGTACTCACGGAGAAAAACTCAAATCAATCTTGATTTTCCAAAATAGCCAAACGGGTCCCACTCAAAAATTATGTCAAAGTCAGCTTTATACTCATTTATTCCAACGATCCCCCACATGAATGAAAATTGGGAAATACACAAATGTAAAACAAAAGACCCGGTGATAAAGCTCAACGGTTGAAACCTACATAGGATAGGTAGGTATTACCCTTTGAACATTACCTTGTGAAAGCATATTTACTTTATTAGTTTATCAGTAAACTCGATGTCTTTGAACTGTTCTGCCATTTGTGTAAACGATGAACTCACCACAGGATTTTTCCTAACATATTTCAGTTCTCATTATTATATTCATTTTGGCCATGAACATACACCTAGTTCTGTGAGAGTTCATAAGAATTTTGCCCCACACAATTCCCTTAGAAGTGGCCCTACTTCTCTCTCACATAGGTAATTTCTTATTACAAGTAACCCGCATTACTTGACTCGAATTTCGATGCATAAGAATCATTAAAAGTCCATTGCTTATTCTTCATTTTACGTGCATCACTATTGCATCATAGGAATAGACAGGAGTTAACGTCCCCCACAGTGGTTTTATTAAGTCTTTACAATAAGGTTGTCCATTTGAACCTAGATCTTAGGATCTACACTCAACTAAATTGGGTTTCCTTTGTACTAACTTATCCATTCAAGAGCTCAAGTCTCATTCATTTCGATGATTTTTCAACTAACTATTTTACCCTTTGGTTAGCGGATATGCAATGTTATCTTTTGACTTTACGTAGTCAATAGTGATAACTCCAGTTGAGAGTAGTTGTCTTATGGTATTGTGTCTACGACGTATACGTCTAGACTTACCATTATATATGTTACTCCGTGCCCCTTCTAATTGTTGATTGACTGTCATAATATACGCAAATTGTTGGCACGGGTTTTGACCATCTTGGAATATCTTCTAAGAAGTTGCGTAACCACTCAACCTCTTCACCACATTTATCTAGAGCTATAAACTTAGATTTCATTGTAGATCTGGCTATAATAGTTTTCTTAGAAGATTTCCAGGATATGACTGCACCTCCTAATGTAAACACAAATCCATTAATGGACTTTGAGTCTTTTATATCAGATGTCCAATTAGCATCACTATATCCTTCAATACTGCTGGATATTTGGTATAGTGCAGTCCAAAATTACAAGTATATCTCAAGAACCTTAGTACTCTTACTATTCATTTCCAGTTATCATCTCCTGAATTACTCGTATATCTATTCAGTTTACTGACTGTGTAGGCTATGTCTGGTCTTGTACAACTCATCAAGTACATCAGACTTCCAATAATTCTCGAGTACTCTACTTGAAAAACACTTTCACCTTTATTTTTTGATAGTTGTTGACTTGTATCTATCGGTGTTCTAGCCATGCCAGTATCATCCTTATTGATTTTTTCTAGATTTTTGTCCACATAGTGTGACTGACATAGAATGAGTCCATCTATTGTTCTGTTAATTTTAATTCAAAGTATGACATTAGCTAAACCCATATCTTTCATGTCAAACCTTGAATTTAACATATTTTTAGTAGATTTGATAATCTTATTGTTGCTACCAACAATAAGTATGTCGTCAATGTAAAGACATAAAATGACATTACCATTTTCGGTGTCTTTGACTTAGACACATTTGTCACACTCGTTGATTTTAAATCTATATTCCATTATAACATTATCAAATTTTTCATGTCAGTGTTTTGGTGCTTGTTTCAAACCATATAATGACTTCACCAATTTATAGACTTTCTTTTCCTACCCTGGAGATGAAACCCCTCAGGTTGCTCCACATAATTTTTTCCTCTAAATCTCCATTTAAAAATGCAGTCTTAACATCTATTTGATGTATTTCAAGATTTCGTAGAGTAGCAATTGCAAGTATCATCCTAATAGATGTTATTCTCGTTATTGGAGAATATGTATCAAAGTAATCAAGGCTTTCCCGTTGCATGTAACCTTTTATTACTAATCTGGGCTTGTACTTTTCGATAGTTCCATCTGCTTTCATTTTTTGTTTGAAAATCCATCTGTAGCCTAGTGGTTTACTTCCTAGAGGAAGATCCACTAGCTCCCATGTTTGATTTTGTAAAATGGAATCTATTTCACTTTTAATGGCCTCTTTCCATTGAGGAACTTCTGAAGAGTTCGTAGTTTCTTGATAGCTTTGTGGTTCACTTTCTTGTATATAGGTCAGAAAATTTGGACCATAAGACTTTTTTTGTCCTTTCCCTTTTGCTGCGTCTTGGTTGAACTTCAACCTCCTTTTCTTGTTCTTGGTCCTGACTATTTTTAGTCGTAGTCTCATATGTCCGTTTAAAAGAGCTTGCCTCTTCTTTAGATTTGTATAGAAATACATGTTTAAAGAACGAAACATTTCTCGATTTCATTATTTTGTTTTTGTGTATATATGAGATTTTAGATTCATACAAGAAACCGATAAGCACTACTGTTATGTGCATATTCAATGAAGATGCAATCTACCGTTTTCGGGTCTATTTTCACCTTCTTTGGTGTTAGGACAGCCACTTTAGCAAGACACCCCTACATTCGTAAGTAT
Source organism: Fraxinus americana (assembly GCA_035079005.1). Lineage (NCBI taxonomy): Eukaryota > Viridiplantae > Streptophyta > Magnoliopsida > Lamiales > Oleaceae > Fraxinus > Fraxinus americana. The sequence goes on along the minus strand of CM068719.1, from coordinate 14,644,332 downwards.
TTATAAGAAAACTTTCTTTATTTCCATAACTCATAAGGGGTCTTTTCCAATTTATTTCGGGGTACCTTATTTAAAAGGTAATTTGTTGACAACACAACTTTCCCCACATGTTCTGAGGTAATCTAGAGTTCATTAGCATTGCATTCATCATTTCTTTTAAGATGCAATTTTTCCTTTCAACAACACCATTTTGTTACAGTGAATGATGTGCGGCGGTTTCATGTATGATTCCATGTTGTGCACAGAATTTAGCAAATGGTGCTTCATACTCACCACCTTTATCACTCCTCAACACCTTAATCTTTTTGTTAAGTTGATTTTCAACTTCATTCTTATAGAGAATAAATTTCTCTATCGCTTCATCCTTACTTTTTAGCAAATATACATAACAGTATTTTGTGCTATCGTCGACAAAAGTAATGAAGTACTTGTTGCTACCTCTTGTTTGTACAAATTTTAAATCACTTATGTCACTGTGAATTAAATCAAGTGATTCTGCCGTTCAATTGATTTAAATGACAACCTTGTCAATTTTGCCTCAACACAAGTTTCGTACTTGTGTTTGGAATCAATATGAAATGCGGGTATGCAATTCAAGTTAACTAGTCTACGTAAAGTATCATAATTAATATGTCCTAGTCTACCATGCCTCAAATACAATACGAAAATCATACTTATCTAAAAGCGACTAAGTAGAAGAGTTTACTTTATTCATTCTTGGTTTAACAACCATTACGTTCCGTTTAAACATACAATCGGAAATATAGCCTTTTTCGACAAACATTCCACTTTTTGACAAAATGACTTTATGTGACTGATAAGTGTGTTTTTACATACTTATTTTACTGTCAAAACATGAGCAATCGTTGATTAAAATGTTGGAATATAGCTTAACTCTATGCAATTTATGTTTTGCAGAATAAAGTGATGAATGTAGCGAAATTGAGGTGAACCAAGCGAAAAAGGACCAAACTGGAAGAACGTGAAAGTTCAGGGACTAAAGTGCAAATAATCTAAACCTATTTCTAACCTTGTGATGAAGATTCAAGAGTCTTAGAGGTCAATTGGATGAAGGAAGGAGTCAAAGGGGTGAAAGAATAACCAAAATATTATCAAATATCAACTTTCAAGGTGAAAAGTTTCACACCGGTTTTTAGCTTCCTATTGAGACCAGTGTTTGATATGGAAAACGATCGAATTCGAAGATAGAATCTGAAGCAAAGTTGTAGCCCTTTGAGTTAGCTTTCCAATGCATCTTGAATCACCTTGATCGGACATCGGTAGAGAAAGTTATGACCCAAATACTAAAATCTATCTGGCAGGAAAATATTATAACCATGCGGCCGCATGGTTATAAAACCCATGCAGCCGCATGGGCACTTACCGAGACTTCAAGGGCATCAATTTTTTGTTCCATGCAGCCGCATAGGTTTGTACCTTGCGGCCGCATGGGGTTAAATTTGGACGAAATTTCTGGTTTCCTTCTACGACTCAAACTCCTTTAGCAACATATCTTGCACGACTTTTCAACCCTAAATACATCTCAAAACACCCCAGAACGCCTCATTCTTCATTCTACACCATTCTTTCATTGATTTTGGCTCAAGAAACCTATGAAGAATTAAACTAAAGGTGAAGCAAAGGAGGAACTCAATTGGATTCGGGGATTTCAACATCATTTATTCATGCTCTTTGGTATTTATTTTGCTAAACATTTCTAGATCTAGGTTTTCATATTTATGAATTAATTTTGAAATTGATTTAACATGTATTAAGTTTTTCATAGAATCAATCTTGTTTTTTCTATCGAACAATTGAATTATGTGTTGAATCTTTATTTCATTAAATCTATTGGTGTGATTATTTACTTTCTTATGCTACATGTATATGAACGATTTATAATCTGATTTCAATAGATGATTGTGATAATTGTTAAGGAGATTTAGAATTTAGGATGTGTTTTTCATTATTTAAATAATTCTAGGGTTTATGTTTTCCCGTATTTTGAATTAGATTTGAGTTAGATTTAACATTTATTCAGATTTTCATGGATTTAATCATGTTTCTTCCATTGAATAATTAAAATACTTGTTCAAGTTTGATTTTCAAATCATTTATTGGTGTGATTTAATTACTGCTATATGTTAGAGATATATAGTCGCTCTTTAAGTCTGATTTCAATAAATTGATGTATGATTATGTTTTGGGAAACATAAATTTTAGGATTACATGTGCAATTAAACTGGTTTATATCGTTTAAATCATCCGATTAGAAAGTTAGGACAAAAACTTCTAATTGAGTAGAGAATGCATGAATTGTTGATGTTGATTGATCCAATCTAATTGAGGGAACCCCGAAACTTCACTATTTTACATATTATATTAAATTTCATCATTATTTCCGGTGACATTTACATTTGAATGCAATAAACAAATTCCCTTCATCAAATTCACGAGAACCCAAAGTTATTGAACCCCTTGAATCACTTTTCCATCTCCCTGTGGATACGACACCCCAAAGCTATACTACAACACCGCGTAACACTTTGGGCGTAACCAAATTTTGGCGCCGTTGCCGGGGAGACGGTACAACAAATTGAGGGATTCGGTTGCAAAAGGGTGACTTCGTTCCTTTTTCAATCTTTTTATTTCAATTTATTATTTTCTTTAATATTTTGCACTTTAATTTTGTTATACTCGTGTTTTATGAGCAGGTATCGAGACGAGCGAGGAAGATTTGTGGAAACACCTCTCATAGAGTTTGAATATCTCTTTAACCCTATTTTTGATTCTGCATCTATTGACACGAACACCACTTCATATAATATAATGTCTGACAGTGAGCATGATGCACCTTTTAGGACTTTACATGATTATCTTCATCCCACGCGCACATCCATACCGTCATGCATTATTTTTCCACCTAATATGCCACGTATGGACCTTAAACCGGGAATGATTCAACTTCTTCCCACTTTTCATGGACTAGAAAATGAGAATCCATACGTGCATATTAGGGAATTCGAGGAGGTTGTAGCTACCTTCCACAATCAACATGGTACACTTGATGCAATTAGGCTCAAATTCTTTCCATTTTCCCTTAAGGAAAAGGCTAAGAGCTGGTTGTATTCATTGAGACCACGTTCGATTGGGACTTGGGCTGAAATGACTCAAGCATTCTTTGGCAAATACTTTCCCCACCACAAAACTACTGCTTTGAAAAAACAGATCTCTTCTTTTATCCAAAAGGAGAGTGAAACTTTATATCAAGCGTGGGAAAGGTACAAAGAATTGCAAGCTCTCTGTCCGCACCATGGTTATGAAAGTTGGCGTATTGTGAGTTATTTTTATGAGGGGTTGTTACCTAGAGAGCGTCAGTTTGTTGAGATGATGTGTAATGGTGATTTCCTACAAAAAGATCCAGATGAGGCTATAGGATATTTAGATGACTTAGCTGAGAAAGCCCATACTTGGACTGGCCCTAGTGCCACTGATAGCACCAATAGGTCACGAGCCGTAGGAAATCCTTCTAGTGCAGGCATCTATCATCTTAAGGAAGAAGACAACCTTAGAGCTAAGGTAGAAACCCTCACTAGAGAACTAGAAGCCCAATGTACTAAGGAATCAAAAACCACTCGGTCTGTTTCCCATGCTGAGACCTTAGAGCCTTGTTTTGTGTGTGGAGGAAGTGACCACCCTGCGCAAGAGTGTGCCACTTATGCTGAGATGAGGGGGCTTTATGAGGAACACTGTAATGCTTTAGGCATATATCAAAAGCCCTACACTCCCTACTCCGAGACCTATAACCCAGGGTGGCGGAATCACCCCAATTTTAGTTGGAAATCTGAAAACCAACAATCCACCCAACAAAATCGAGCTTACAATGCACCTCCACATCAAATCACGACCTCTAGGAATTCCTTAGAAGACACTTTGCATGCATTTATCGAGGCACAGGGTAAAACGAACCAAAAGTTTGAGACTATGATTGGCCAGATAGTTGAGGAAAACAAGGAGATAAAGAGTCATATGTCTAAATTAACCAATGCCTTGGCTGTGGGGGAACGTGGGAAATTTCCAGCTCAAGCTCAACCAAATCCTAAGGGACAACACATGGCACAAACCTCAGGCTTAAAAGTGAACAATCTTAGGGAGGTAAATTCCATAACCACTCGTTCAGGGAAAGTTGTAGAACCAATCATTAAGCCTAAGGAAGAGAAAGAAAATGAGAAAGACTCTAGTAATCCTGAAAAGAGTAAGCCTAGTGATAAGATAGTGGAAAACCTAACTAGAGCACCCTTCCCTCAAGCTCTTAAGTCTACTTCGAAATCTACTAGCCATTATAGTGAGATCTTAGAGCATCTAAAGCAGGTGAAAATCAATCTACCACTCTTACATGTCATTTCACAAGTTCCTACCTATGCTAAAGTCCTTAAGGATTTGTGCACTGTGAAAAGGAAACATCATGTCAAGAAAACTGCTTTCTTAACTGAGTACGTGAGTTCTGTGATTGAACAAAAGACCCCACCGAAGTATAAGGATCCTGGATGTCCTACTATTTCGTGCATCATTGGGAACCATGAGATTAGACAATCTCTTCTTGATCTAGGGGCCAGTGTCAACATCATGCCTTATGCAATCTACTTGTCATTAGGTTTAGGTGAGATGAAACCCACATCTGTAAGTCTACAATTGGCCGATCGGTCCACTATAATACCAAGAGGTGTAGTTGAGGATGTCCTAGTACAAATCGATAAATTTTACTACCCTGTTGATTTCTTGATTTTAGACTTAAAAGAGGATATAAATGTTAATTCTAAGATTCCTATCATTCTTGGTAGACCATTCCTTGCTACAGCTAATGCTCTTATAAATTGTAGGAACGGTCTAATGAAACTATCATTTGGGAATATGACCTTAGAAGTTAACATCTTTCATGTCACTAAGCAGGTTGAGGAAGATGATGCGTGTGACCAAACATACGTGATTGATGCACTCACTCAGGAGGTAGCTGATGATATATTTCTTGGACCACCGCAAGAACTAGAACTAGATGAATTGGATGCAGTTGTCGATGAACATGCCTCCATTCCAGATTTTGAATTTTTCCCTAGTAACCCCACACATGTACGAGATGGAGGTGGAGGAGCCATACCAATGGTTATGTCCAATGAGTTCGGTGCACTACAAGGAAACTTGGGATCACCCTTACTTGATGCAGGTTAAGGAGGAAACATTGGGTCGAGCCAAAGACAATAAACAAAGGCGCTGCTTGGGAGGCAACCCAAGGGGAGTTCGTTCTTTTTCTTCTGCCTTTTACTTTTGCATTTTTATTTTAGTTAATTTTGTTATTTTCTTTGTTTTACCATTCCATTGAGTGCTTTCGGCTCTTAAATTTATGTTGATTCACTGCATTATTATGTGATATTTATCGTTTCCTTCATTTGTCTTTCATGTTTATGCATTGAGGACAATGCAAAATTTAGTTGGGGGGAGGATTCTGTTGGATTTTGTTGTGAATTTGCATAAGTAATATCATGGAGTTTCAAAATTATTGAGAATTTGTTTAACAGATGTGCTGGTTATTATGTGACTATTGGAGTAGGTGTCAGTTATGAATGATGAAAATGACGTGTTATCGGATTAGTCTATACTTGTTTATGTACAACTTGACATTTTCTATGCACGACACTTATGTTAGCATTTTGAGTTAGTGATGCGGTTTAGTATGTAGAGGATAGTGGAACTTAGTGATACAACCAAATAACCTCTAATGTCGTATTCCATAAATCCGAATATAGGCTAGTTTGGAGATGGTTGAACTGTTACAGGGAAACACTGAGATGAATAGAGATTCCATGCGTGAAAATCTTGTGTGGATTGTCTGAAACCTATTGAGATGAAAACGAGGTGAAAGTTTTAAGTTAGAGGCTTGTTTTAGAAGCTGGATGTATGAAAGAAAAGGGGGCATTGCACTAATCTTTGGATACATAAAAGCATCTTTTCGAGCCTGTATAACTCGGGTGATTAAGCCTGTGAGGGTGATTTAAAACCTGGTGCCCTACGGTCATCTGACTTGGGAGTTATCGGCCTAAAGCTTGCTACATGGGTTATATAGAAAGCAAATGAGAAGATACAAAAAAAAAAAGATGAAAAAAATATGAAAATTAAAAAAAAATGTCTATTCAACTACATTGATTAAGCCCCAAGCATCCAGTTGACAAAACTTTACCTTTGATGAGAAGCAAGTAACTTAGTCTAGTCTCAATGGTAGAAGCAATCAAAAATATAGGAGAATTTCGATTTGTTGAAGTGTGAACTTGTAAGAGTAAAGTCTATCCAAACTATGAGAGAGTAACGAATAGAATTGAAAAGTTGAACCTATGATGCACCCCGGGAAAAATGAGTGAAAATCATAAGTTTGGGGGTGTGTGAATCTCTCGAGCGAGGAAATGATATATTGGACTACTTTGGGACAAATCTTGAACCAATCACAAATCTTAAGATGTTGACATGAGTTTTCACACACACACACACGTCAGGTTATGCATGTAACAGGTGGAGACTGATTTAATTTTTACACTGTTGTAATTATTCACTTGTTTGATTACCGAATTCCAAACCTGAGACACGGCATATTGTTAAACCATGTTGTTTGTAGAGTTAAGTTATGTTGTTGTTTGAGGACAAACAATAGTTCAAGTTTGGGGGAGTTTGATAAGTGTGTTTTTACATACTTATTTTACTGTCAAAACATGAGCAATCGTTGATTAAAATGTTGGAATATAGCTTAACTCTATGCAATTTATGTTTTGCAGAATAAAGTGATGAATGTAGCGAAATTGAGGTGAACCAAGCGAAAAAGGACCAAACTGGAAGAACGTAAAAGTTCAGGGACTAAAGTGCAAATAATCTAAACCTATTTCTAACCTTGTGATGAAGATTCAAGAGTCTTAGAGGTCAATTGGATGAAGGAAGGAGTCAAAGGGGTGAAAGAATAACCAAAACATTATCAAATATCAACTTTCAAGGTGAAAAGTTTCACACCGGTTTTTAGCTTCCGATTGAGACCAGTGTTTGATATGGAAAACGATCGAATTCGAAGATAGAATCTGAAGCAAAGTTGTAGCCCTTTGAGTTAGCTTTCCAATGCATCTTGAATCACCTTGATCGGACATCGGTAGAGAAAGTTATGACCCAAATACTAAAATCTATCTGGCAGGAAAATATTATAACCATGCGGCCGCATGGTTATAAAACCCATGCAGCCGCATGGGCACTTACCGAGACTTCAAGGGCATCAATTTTTTGTTCCATGCAGCCGCATAGGTTTGTACCTTGCGGCCGCATGGGGTTAAATTTGGACGAAATTTCTGGTTTCCTTCTACGACTCAAACTCCTTTAGCAACATATCTTGCACGACTTTTCAACCCTAAATACATCTCAAAACACCCCAGAACGCCTCATTCTTCATTCTACACCATTCTTTCATTGATTTTGGCTCAAGAAACCTATGAAGAATTAAACTAAAGGTGAAGCAAAGGAGGAACTCAATTGGATTCGGGGATTTCAACATCATTTATTCATGCTCTTTGGTATTTATTTTGCTAAACATTTCTAGATCTAGATTTTCATATTTATGAATTAATTTTGAAATTGATTTAACATGTATTAAGTTTTTCATAGAATCAATCTTGTTTTTTCTATCGAACAATTGAATTATGTGTTGAATCTTTATTTCATTAAATCTATTGGTGTGATTATTTACTTTCTTATGCTACATGTATATGAACGATTTATAATCTGATTTCAATAGATGATTGTGATAATTGTTAAGGAGATTTAGAATTTAGGATGTGTTTTTCATTATTTAAATAATTCTAGGGTTTATGTTTTCCCGTATTTTGAATTAGATTTGAGTTAGATTTAACATTTATTCAGATTTTCATGGATTTAATCATGTTTCTTCCATTGAATAATTAAAATACTTGTTCAAGTTTGATTTTCAAATCATTTATTGGTGTGATTTAATTACTGCTATATGTTAGAGATATATAGTCGCTCTTTAAGTCTGATTTCAATAAATTGATGTATGATTATGTTTTGGGAAACATAAATTTTAGGATTACATGTGCAATTAAACTGGTTTATATCGTTTAAATCATCCGATTAGAAAGTTAGGACAAAAACTTCTAATTGAGTAGAGAATGCATGAATTGTTGATGTTGATTGATCCAATCTAATTGAGGGAACCCCGAAACTTCACTATTTTACATATTATATTAAATTTCATCATTATTTCCGGTGACATTTACATTTGAATGCAATAAACAAATTCCCTTCATCAAATTCACGAGAACCCAAAGTTATTGAACCCCTTGAATCACTTTTCCATCTCCCTGTGGATACGACACCCCAAAGCTATACTACAACACCGCGTAACACTTTGGGCGTAACCAGTGACTCAAATACAATACGAAAACTAGGCTTATTTAAAAGCGACCCAGACGCAAGGTTCTTGCGGATTTCCGGCACATATAGCACATTATTAAGAGTCAACTATTTTACCAAAGTCATCTTTAGAACCACCTTTCCTTGACCCTTGATTTCAGAAGTTACTGAATTTCCCATAAACAACTTCTCTCAATTCTCAATTGCTTCGAAAGTCGTAAATAGTTCTTTATCAGAACACACATGCATCGTAGCTCTGGTGTTAATCCACCACTCTTTTGGGTTTGAACCTACCATATTCACCTCAGAAATGACGGCTGCGAGATTTATTTCTGACACATCATGTACAATGTGGTCAACTACATTTGCTTCTTTCTTCTTTTTTGGCAATTTGCATTCCGCAGATTTGTGAACCACTTTGTCACAATTGAAGCATTTTCCTTGAAACTTCTTTTTAGAAATTCCACCTTTAGGTCCTAGCTTGGTCATTTTGCCACCGGATGACCCAGGCTTACTTTTGTATGTCTTACTGCTTTGTCCATGCTCCACAACATTAGCTTTTAACAACACCAGGATTGAACAACTTCTACTCGAAACTCTTGTTGTCTTCTTCAATTCGAAGTCTAACAATTAGTTCTTCGACGTTCATTTCCTTTCGTTTGTGTTTCAGATAATTCTTGAAACCTTTCCATGCAGGAGGCAATTTTTCAATTATTGCAGCTACTTGGAAAGTTTCACTCAAAATCATCACTTCGGCATGAATTTCGTGAAGAATCATTTAGAGTTCTTGCACTTGATTGATTACTGTTTTGGATTCCACCATCTTATAATCCAAGAACCGGCCAATAATGAACTTCTTGGCTCCGGCATCGTCGATCTTATATTTCGGTCCAATGACTCCCACAGCTCTTTAGGAGTTTTTATAGTACTATACACATTATATAGCGAATCTGCTAAATTGTTCATGATGTAGTTTCGGCAAAAAAATCTGAATGTTTCCATGCATCAAGCATACTAACAGCTTGAACATCTCCTTCACCCTTTTGGAGTTTTGGAGTACTCCCAGTCAAGAATCTCGCAAGATTCAAGGTGGTCAGATAAAACAATATTTTTTGCTGCCACCTCTTGAAATTCAAGTCATTGAATTTCTCTAATTTTTCACCATGATGAACGGTATGGCCATGACTTGACAATCTAGCAACGGTCTGAGCCACAATAGAACTTGGCCCTTAAGTCATAGGAGAGCCCACATCTTAATTTTCATTAGTCATAGCTTGGTTTACATCCATGTTGGTTGATTCGGTTGCCATTTCTAAAAATGAAACAAATATTAAAATCCAATAAACCAATATTAATCTTCAATAAACCAAATGAAACAACTTATCTATAATAGAGAAATCTATTTTAAGATTGTTAGAAAAGTGTTTCAAGTACTTAGATAATGATTTTACACACTTGACACCGGATTTGCAGTTTGAAAATCGTATATGCAGTAGGCTTAAACACCGAATTTACACATACCATTTTTCTTATTATGACAGATTAAATTATATATATAACAAATCCAATGATTTGTTAATTACAGTAAGAAATAACAAGCAAAAAATGAAGAAACAGCAACAAATTTTTGACCCAAGGCCTGTGTTACACACAGTTTCCTTAAAACAAATTCGCCCCCTCACCTTACGTGCTTGAGGTTTAAATTGAACGTCTGCTTCCCAGGATACAACGGCAGAATAGAAGAATCTGAACACCACAGATTTTACTCCGGCAAACTGAGTTAGTGCCCGAACAATATCACCACAAAGACTGAAATAGAAACTGAAAATGAAGACAAACTCGAACTGTATGCAGATGAATTTTTAGATGAAATTCATGTGTTGAAAATTGGAAAAAATCGAGATATATAAAGGCTTGGATCTTGTAACTTGTCATTCACATCAAGACAATTACCACATGAGTTTCAACAATTTTAGAAAATGAAAAGTCAGTTGAAAAATAAAACTGTAGCAAAACGTGGACACTCCTAATGGGTTAATTTTGCTCATTTTTGTCCGACATTCGTTACGCAGGTCACGTTAGCACAGAAGTTCAAGGCTCGAAGCCTATTTTGGTCCATGATTTGCACCCCATTTGCGCGCGCACGTGGAGATGGCCTCTATACTACACATGATTATACCATTCTAAAGTGTAATCCTTTATAAAGTGGTTTTAGTTTTTATCCACTTCCTATGTGGGACAAACATATTTTTTAGTTTTCCACCAACATAAACTGCTTTTAAGTGGTACGTTTTGAGTTTCAATTTCTCTTTCGCCTGAGTATCAATTTTGGCAAGTAAATATATGATTTCGATGTACTCACGGAGGAGAACTCAAATCAGTCTTGATTTTCCAAAATAGTCAAACGGGTCCCACTCAAAAATTATGTCAAAGTTAGCTTTATACTTATTTTTTCCAACATATACAGCTCTCTATGTCTTATAGCATTAGCCGATTACCTTAAGTGCCTATTTGAAGCTTATTAAAATCACATATTAATGAAAAATCAAATTTTGGAATAGTATTTTAATATTTAAAAATTCCTGCTATCGAAAGACATTTGGTAGAATGAAGAAAAGTCTCAGTGACCCGTTGAATTATAATTTCCCCATTTCACCCTCACTATATGACTAGAAATAACACTTTCATCCTCCAACTTTATTAGTGATTATTTTTCAAAGAATAATTTGGGCTAGGTTAATTTGGAATGAAAGAACGAAGAATTAAAGTTCATGGTGGAAAAGTTAAATTCATTTTCTATTTTCCTGTCTTATACAAAGAATACTATCCCGCTAAATTTGAAATGGAAATGAGTTTTTGCATTTTAATGGGTCTCAAACAAGATCAAATTGGACTAAAACAACAGTGGACAGAGAGTGACCATATTTACAAGCGAATCGGATTTGAGTAACTTGATTGCATGAAGTTAATGATGAACTGACCCAGACGATGTTCTATGACCTATAATTCATTTATTCTTATTTATTGAAATTTAACATTTTCTTATTATCAATGTTATAATAACTAGACCAGACTCATCAATTCGACTTAAAATCGGTTTGAATTCGGTAGCCGTCCGGTCTAATCGAAAATCGGTAAAATAGTTACAATTTTCGCTTGTTCAGAGGGCCAATTTGTTGTGAAAGAAAAAAAAAGCACACTTTGCCCTATAATTTCTCCAATCGCGCAAAACTCAGTGCAATTCCATTGAATATAAATCGTATGACAACGAACGAAAATGCATACATTAATACTTATGCTCATACCTCGGATACGTATTTATATATATCTAAGATAGAGAAAGATTTGAGAAGATGAAGAATCACTTACAAGAACCTGAACAAATTTGGATCGAGCAGGGTGTTCAAAGGGGAAAAAAAAATCATGGATCAGGTATTATCTATCAGCCAATCAATATTCAGGCATCAAGTTTAAAAATTGTAAAAATCAAGTTTTCCATCAATTAATTAATTATATTAATTAAGCAATATTCTGTTAAATTACATTCCTTAAATTAGGCGTGCAGTTAGGACTCCCTAAAATACCAAATCAGCTCCCTAAAATACAAATCCAACTTCAGCCTCAAAGGAGGTCCATCCTGTTGACAAATTGACGACATCATAGACGAGATTTTTGATCATATATCGAAGTTCGTCATCTCCGATCATCGATTTTTAGTCACCAATCGAAGGTTGTCAATTCCGATCACAAATCATTTTCTGTACGGAGTTTTCGATTGGCTTGAAGTTCCAATTGAAGGCTCCAATCTGTGACGAAAAACCGAAAACAAACGTTTCATTTGCTGGCATCAAGAATACCCATTGCCATTGGTATATCATGCTATCAGATCAACTTTTACGGTTCTATTATATTTTCATAAATTTGTGACGTGAATTGAAAACATATCAATGCACAATCAATAAAATATGTGACTTTGATTACAATAATAGCACATACAGAATGTCGGACATAATTCTGTGACATGCATGATCTCGTACTATGACCCGACATCATATGTGACCTGTATGAATTCATTTTTACCTTTAACTTTATACATTTAAAATTGCAGATATGATGTATGTGCACGTATGTTTGCTGAATGGATCCCAGTTATCGGTGGTTTTGCTGGATCGTAATTGCACTTATACTAAGCTTGTGGATACAGTAATGACCGGTTCAATTTGGATCAAACAAAGGTAGCCACACAATACAATATGTACTAAGTCATGATTTGCCGCTGGCAAGAATAAGAAGTGGCAGTAATGTAAATTACTCTAAAGGGTATAGATCGTGAACCTTCTAAATATCCGTTAAGCATTGATGTTACTGAAATTGAGTAAAAATCTATTACAACTCCAACTTATGTACATACTACGAAAGAGTTTTCACTACAAAATGTGGTTTCAGATGTATGCGATGCAACTATCGAACTAGTAGGTCACATAATTGAACAAGAAGTCACAATTGTAACTATCGCTGATCTTAGAGGAGTAGAGGAAGGAAGGGTCTTCCGTGATAAGAATATTCTTAAATTGAGTCTTTCTTTGTTTGCGATACAGTACATGTTCGAATTTATGGTTGTTCGATCGGACAAGAAGGAGTACGTAGTCAAGTGTTTACATGATCTGTGTACTTGGATGTGCAGATCTTTAGTGTGGGTAAGTCAGGTATATTTAAGATTATGAAGATTACTAATGGTCATACATGTGGCTAAAATATAATATTGGGGACTCACAGGCAATTATCCAGTTCCGTTGTTTCATCTAGTATCAAATACATACATTTAAAATTACAGATATAATGTATGTGCACGTATGTTTGCTGAATGGATCCCAGTTATCGGTGGTTTTGCGGGATTGTAATTGTACTTATACTAAGCTTGTGGATACAGTAATGACCGGTTCAATTTGGATCAAACAAAGGTAGCCACACAATACAATATGTACTAAGCCATGATTTGCCGCTGGCAAGAATAAGAAGTGACAGTAATGTAAATTACTCTAAAGGGTATAGATCGTGAACCTTCTAAATATCCATTAAACATTGATGTTACTAAAATTGAGTAACAATCTATTACAACTCCAACTTACGTACATACTACGAAAGAGTTTTCACTACAAAATGTGGTTTTAGATGTATGCGATGCAACTATCGAACTAGTAGGTCACATAATTGAACAGGAAGTCACAATTGTAACTATCGCTGATCCTAGAGGAGTAGAGGAAGGAAGGGTCTTCCGTGATAAGAATATTCTTAAATTGAGTCTTTCTTTGTTTGCGATATAGAACATGTTCGAATTTATGGTTGTTCGATCGGATAAGAAGGAGTACGTAGTCAAGTGTTTACATGATGTGTGTACTTGGATATACAGATCTTCAAGGTGGGGTAAGTCAGGTATATTTAAGATTAGGAAGATTAATAATGGTCACATATGTGTCTCAAACATAATATTGGGAACTCACAGGCAATTATCCAGTTTCGTTGTTTCATCTAGTATCAAATACAAATACACATGTCACATACTATATACACTCCAAATGATATATTTAGTGACATGTTTCATACGTATGGTGTGTCCATGAACTATTCTAAGGTTTGGAGATCTCGTGAACAAACTTTAAAAATCATTAGGGGTGATCTGATTGAGTCATTCGGTAAGATACCTAGCTATTTTTATATGCTTCAACAGAGAAATCTTGGAACGGTAACAGGATTGGAGCTTGATAGTCACAGTCGGTTCAAATATTGCTTCATGGCCCTTGGTGCATCAATTCAAGGTTGGAAGCATTGCAGACCGGTGATTGTGGTGGATGGCACCTACTTAAATGGACACTATGGTGGTACTCTCTTCACAGCATGTACACATGATGCAAATAACGGTATTTTTATTTTTGCATTTGGAGTTGGAGGTAGAGAGAACGAAAGATCTTGGACGTGGTTTTTTTAGAACTTGAAGAAGGCTTATGGTTACAGAGGTGGATTGTGCTTTATATCAGAACGCCATATTAGTATCAAGAATGCTATAGAACATGTTTATCTGGGAACCTGTCATGGGATTTGTTCGTATTATTTGCTGCAAAATTTGAAGTCATATTATGGTAAATTAGGTCACAACATAACGCAATCTTTCAATTCGATTGTTCGATCATATACATTATCAGAGTTTGAATATCACATGCACCAGCTCGACATGATGAACGGAAAGATTCGGCGTTACCTGGTAAAGTACTACTTTCAATTAGATTTTCCATATTTTGAAAAAAGAGGTCACATTTGTAGTTTATATGATATTCATGAACATGGTTGATGTTCTTAGGAGGATGTTGAAATTGAAAAGTAGTCACAATTTCACATGCCAGCAAATCGGTATTCTACAATGACCTCATATATAGTAGAATAAGTCAAAACAGTCACAAAAGCAGCAAAAAAGTACCATATTGTGTCGTTGTTAAAATCTTTGAGACAAACTATACAAACCTGGTTTTGTAAACATAATGAGGATGCACATAGTACATTCACGAGTTTGACAACCAATTACGAGAAACTTATGAGGAAAATGAGCACAGATTTGAAGAAACTGAGGGTAACTTTTATATTTTGATTAATAAATTATATTACCGTGACCTGAAAAATATGTTATGTGACTCAAAAATAATTTTCTGTGACTTGAAATATATTTATTTGACTATACATATGTATGATTTTTTATCTTCCTTGCAGGTATTACCTGTGAGCCAGTCAATGTATTCAGTCAAAGATGAACATTTATCTTTTGTTGTAGATATATATCAACGTTCATGTACATGTAGGATGTTTCAAGTTGATCTGTTTTCATGTCCACATGCACTGGCTATGATTGCACATACTAAAAGGGATCCTTATGACTATTGTTCTTATTATTACACAAAAGACGCATACATGAATGCATACCAAGACTTCTTGATTCCAGTTGGAGATCCAGCTGAATGGACCATGCCTGTAGACCTACAACACACATTTGTATTAGCTCCTTATCAGAAAAAGAGTTCTGGTAAACCCGCTGAAAAGAGGAGAAGGTCATCCAGTGAAGGGAAATCAACTGTGAAATGTGGATGTTGTGGAGGACATGGTCACAATCGTAGAAGATGCAGTAGCTTGGTTCCTGTTAAGAATTGGGGTTTCATCTTGAAAGATCAACCTTATTAAGAAGAGTAGCCCAAATCCTTTATAAATTGATATATGTTTTCATCTTTATTCGATGTGGGATCATATCCCTTAACATGCCCCGCAAGATGGTGGCTCGTTTAAGCAGACCAATCTTGAAATCCGTATGCTCACTTTTGGAGTCTTAACCGGATCGAATTGCTCGTTAGAGCTTAATGGGTTCTGATACTATGTTAAGAATTGGAGTTCCATCTTAAAATGTCAACCTTATCAAGAGGAGTAGCCCAAATCCTTTATAAATTGATCTATATTTTCATTTTTATTCGATGTTGTATTCTATCTCTTAACAGTTCCATTAAGCTAAATTCAAGAAAGGACAAACATTCATGAAAAGCAAATGAGTTGATGACACTTAGACTGTATACATCACATTTTCAGATATTCATTAACATTTCTTAAATTGGTTGTAGCTATCCATTTATATAGCATTGAAATAAGAATTATGCATTCAATTTATTTAGAGTTTGAGAGTTAATTATGCATAATATCAACTGTGACCATCATGATTACTATGTGTGACCTATACAAGGATCTGTGACTTGTTAACACTGATTGTATGTATAGTATGTGACTTTTCCAGATCGACTGCAAATGTTTCATCAACGTATGTTGCTATTTGTGTCCATATGAGCACAAAGTGTTACCCATTGCATTATCTGTGACCTGATATAATTTTATGTCACTTGTAGTGTCCCCTGTGACTTGCCATTGCGTAACTAGTATGAATTGTGACCTGGTGGTAATCCTGTAATACATACTACGACTTTTGTAGATTCACTGCAAAAATGATTCAGATACCTGTGACCTGTGAACACTTATGATTCAGAAACCTGTGACCTTTGAACACTTATGATTTAAAAACCTGTGACCTGTGAGCTTGATTCAGAATGCAATGTGTGACATATACTATGACCTGTGAACACTTATTGTGTGAACAAAGCTGTATTATCAAGCACAGACTTGCTCCAATGAAAATGAAACAAAAAAATTTATCCAATGTTCAATGTACAATTTGTTCCATTCACAAAAACTACTGCAAATCTAAACTGAAAATGACACCAAAGATTATCCAACGTTCAATCCACAACTACTGTAAAAGAAATAAAAAAAGGCCGACCATCAGAAACTGTACAGCTTTGTTCATCATTTTATACTAAAAATAAAATTCTATCCATCACTCAATAACAATCTCCTCCCCTTTTTTATGCTTCCTCTTCTTTGTAAGCTTGTATATACCTCGATGTTTATACAGCCGTGATGTATGTCCAGCCAGCTCTCCCCACGTCAAATTTCCTCGGCGTAGAATCATTATCGTCATGTAACAAATACTCAGCATATTTGATTGTAAAGATGCCGCAATCATGTATGAATAATAAAAAACAAAATTTATTAGGTATGGATCGCATGAAAAATATTTTGAAATGAGATATGAGGTCACAGACTTACCCGTTCATGTGTTGAGGAAGGCTACTATCAACCTTTAACCTCAAGTCCATACGATTTTTACCGTCGTAGTCAATATATTATGTCCAGAATCTGACAGAATTCAGCAGATAAGGAATAATTTTCACAAACGGTTTAATACCAATACAAACAAGGAAGTCATGGTAGGTTTTCCCAACAGAATTGAACACATGCAGTGTGTGCGCTGAATTCGAGGACAGAAAACATCCAGTGTTCCTTGTTCATTGGTATAATACACATGAAAACAAAGTCCACACTATCCCAATGAGGACTTAAAGGCAAACTACCTTTTGTAACAATGTCTAGCAAACTGGACTCCGACAGCAAAACAGTAGGATCTTGCTTAAACTTGGAATATATGTTTTTGAGCTTCATCAGGAACCATGAGTCCGTCGTGGTTGCTTTCAATTTGACATTCTTCCCATGCCTTGCCAATTTGGCAGATGTAGTAGAAATGCACGTCTATGTGCTGTGTTAAAAGAAAAGAAAATATTATCAATTTTAACCTGAGAACTGAACTGTGACCTATTGACGTGATCGGTGACCTCATGTAATTGACCAATGTAAAGCATATGTAACTTATGTTTCAGCTTCTGTGAGTAAAGATTTAAATACTCATACCGTGCTGCTCAGTGAGGACTCAGAATTAACAAGCTCATGAAACCACGTTTTACTTCCAACTTTAAACAAACCAAATAGAAATGGAGGACTGATATGATCATTGGCATCATTGAACTTTTTCCTGTAAATGTTATACGAACCATAAGAAATTTATTACAATGAGTTATTAACAATTTTCAAGAGTAGAATTTGAATTTACTTATTTTTCGATTTGTATCCTCGCTGGAACAAACTCTGGAATGTAGAAATATCGACCTCTTCAGCATTGCAGTTATAATCTTCGAATAACACTACATTCTCAGACTGTTTGAGTTATTTTCCTTCATCAGCGATAAATGGAGATCGTAGTATCCTCGCTCGTCTGGAAACCCTCTTAATTGGGTGGTTCAGACACCGAGAGTACCTACATATTGTTGGAACTGTGACCTACATGGAACTCGTAACCTATTACCAAATAACATTTGTGACCTGCATGGATTATAAAGAGAATAGTGTAAATCTGTGACCTAATACCTATGCCTCTGTCCTTTTTGTGTCATGGACAACGTTAGCTATGACAGAGTCAACCCGTTGCTGAATTGTTTTGTATTCGATCGGAGTATGCAACTCGGGATCGTCATCGGGAACCATCTTACTCTTACCTTCTCGTTCAAACTCGGTCCCACATCTTTATCCTGAAATTAGAGCAAATATGAAATTTAAAATGAAACTGTGTGTCATTCAAAAGACAACATAACTAAGTCAACTTTCTTCATCAGACTTCTCAAACACTTCCATGACATGACCTTCCCGATCATCTTTAGATCTTTCACTGAGTTTTTTCAAAATCTCTTCCATCGTACTAGAAATCAACGTAGATACAGACTCAGACAGGAACTGCATGTTTGTCCTAATGTCTATCATGTCACTTCTAATCCCAGTCTGCATTTGGACAATGTCATTCATCTTCCGTATTTGTTTACCCTGTATAGATGACAAATGTGACCTCATCTCATCTATCTAAATGTTCAAGACCTCGTTCTTTGAAAGAAGCTCAGATATTTGCACCGTCAGTTCTTTCCTCAAGTCCTCAACTGCCTTCAACTTGTGTACAATAAATTCATTACATAGAAATTGTGTAATACGATAGTTGACAGACATTACTTTGATAATGCAATTGAAAATGTGTTGTATCCAGTAATGTATGTGACTTGATTATGATGACTTGAAAAAAAATCATTCATGACTAATGTACATGAACATATGACTTGTGCACACATATTTGTGACTACCGTTGATTTAAATGACATGTGATATATGATAGAAATCCGATTCAAATTAGTACTTCCATGTTATTAACCTCAATAACAGCTTACGTCATCCGCCGATGGGACATCTAAATGAGGTTCCTGCACATGATGAGGTTCAGTTGCAGGACCCTCATCTACTGGAGAGTTTACATGGGCATATGTCTCCGCCACCTCGATGGAGGATCAGTAAAGTCATCGTCATCTTCATCTACAACAGCATGACCAGTGCTACCATCGGTTATCAGGCGAACCCATGTCGACGTTTTTTCCATCCTTCTCTTTTTTCTCTAGCCATTGCGTGTAATATCTGGCTGAACTGGTTTCATGTACTGCACCCCATTCATATACGACATTTTCATCTCAATATTTGAGAGGTCCAAGTCACATATTTGAATTTGCAATACAATAAAAAAAAATTGTTAATAACAATAAACATCTTAATATGCTATTAATTCCATAAATTTGAAATGATTACCTCAGGGTTTGAGAAGCATTCAAATCCTTCGAGTTTAGTAGCGGAAGGGTGCTTATCTACCATCCAGTTCATGATTCGAGGATGGGTTTCGGACATCCTTGTGACAATAGTTCCAGTAAGACTAGGAATAGTCTCGTATATCTAGACTTAAAAGGGTATTAATAGACCTCTCAGCCTGTAATGGCTTGTCCTCTTACTCAGACCATCTCTCATATCATTCAAAGTAGTTTCAAAAAGGAGCTTCCCCCAAGGAAATGTGTCCATCACAAAAAAATCTTCAACAATCACAAAAAAATAATGATCAACCACCTTCTTGTAATCTCTTGGGAACGTGTAGGATGTAATAAAATAGAGAGCTCCAAGCTTTGCAACATCTTCATTTATAAGGACTTCAACAACATCCTATTCTGGGAGTTGGCTAGCATACATGAATGTATCATTCACATCTTCATTGTGACAATGTTTAGTTGGCTGAAATATTATTCCTTCAAACTTGAAGGACTATTTTCAAGTGTATCTATGTTACTGTTCCTCGTGCATCGCAGACCGGACACTAAACATAACACAACCATAGAGAACTTAACAAATCTACCTAATATGCAAACCACAATTCATTTTCATTTGGTGTATGCACCTATCTGAAAAGAAAGTAGTGAATCAATTGTGGCTGAAGAACTATGTCATGGCACTCCATAAAATGTGCAAAGTATGTTCCCATAAGTATTCTTCGTTGGGCTTCTCTCAGATATTTATTCAAGTTGGTGATAACAACATTTGCCATGGACGTGGTTATTCTTCCAGGAAACCATTTATGTTGTGGTGGTATGAATTTTCACTCAACTCAGGTTACAGATGCAAAATGAAAGGAGTCACAGCCACAGATTCATTATACTCTTTGTAAAATTCACTTCCAAAATACACTTCCAACATATAAACCGCCAACCTTTCCAAACAAATAATAGGTCACAAATGAAATAAACAAACAACAAAACACAAATTTTCCACTCAAATCAATAAAACACATTTTATTTTGCCATTTTGAAAATGAGTCTCCAAAAATTATGTTATCCTGTCATTCTTCTTTAAAAACTCATGTTATTGTTGCCCACACACTTACCTTCAATACTACTGGGTAGAACAAATAAATTTTCGCAAATTCAATAAACGAACAAAAAAAATGAAATTACCTTCTTCCCTGACTGATTGCTACTTGACCCATGCGATTTTGGACTTGTTGCTGGAGTTTTCTTGGGACTCACCGTCTTCTTCCTTTTGTTTGTTCGACCAAGTGTTTGCACCATCTTCTTCACCTTCTTTTCATACTTTGTTTTCGCCATTAGTAATCGTTGCCGAATGTAGATTCTCACACTGTAGACAAAAGGGAATGCAACGGATTTTGGGTGGAGTATGGAGATTATAGAACATTTGAATTTGGAAAAGTAGTGAAGATAGGGCGCGAATAACGTGGAGAGGAGATAGTGCTTGAGAGAAAATAGGGCTTGAATAAAAATGAAAGTTGGGATATTCACAAATTTGAAACACTGAACTAATGGGATACATACGTCAATTAATTAAAATATTTATCATTTAATTAAAATGATAAAAACCTTAAAATTGAATAAATAAAGTCCAAACCTGATTTATAAAAACTGATCTTTATACACCTATTTTTATGTAATTTCCTCGTGTTCAAGTGGTAGGGTTGTTTGCATGCATAAATCACATATAGTGTTGTGGCTCATTTAATTTTCACTTAATCTTAAATGGCTCAAATAAGTAGCAAATGTTAAATAATGAACCTTAAAGACTATTTTAATTACTAGAAATTGTTTACGTTATATATAAATCAATAAACTAATATATCTATTTAATTATTTTAATTTCCAATCTCGATTCCATTTAACTTTTGACCATTCAACTTTTTTCAATAGATGGGGGGACTAATTTTTAAAACATTAATAATTACTCATGCTAGATGGAAAGTCTTGTCAAGTATACGATCATTTGTTCTATAATAATTAAACAATGGGTAAATAGCACAAATATCCATACTTTTCAATGCCATTGTGCAAAACGTTCATATCTTTCATTTTTTGATATTTTTACCCCTACATTCCACCTTTCATTATGCAAAATGTCCATTTCAACAATTTTTCCAATAAAATGAAGATTTTATCCTTCTATTCAAATGAAACAAAAAGAAAAGAAAAGAAAAAATAATAACTAATTGCAATCGCAGTCCTAAATTTTTCAAAATATTACAGATAAGTCATAAATTATCCACCATCACCACTACTTTCACAACCCCACCAAGCCGCCACGGCGCCACCTATAATCCACATAGCACCACCTTCTAGCCACCACGCCCGCCGAACTCCACCACCATTAGCCTCGCTTCACTCTCCCCAATATTCTCTTCCACAATATTGGTCACAAAATATGTCGAAAACAGCCACATTTGCAGCCTAAAATACCAAACTGCCGTATATAACCCTTCATGGCAACCCCACTTTCGGTGCCACCCACAGTCGCGCACCACCACCGACGATTACCCCTTACCTCAACGATCATATACATGGTCTCACATCAATCAAACCTACCTCAAATCATTCTACTGTAATCTAGGCATTCGATAGTAGCGACGTTCATTTTGCCAAACTCTTGTCCTTCAACTCATGCATCCTACAACACTAAATCCCCAAATTGGCATCAATCGAACCATCAACAAACCCAAATGACAATGGATATGAATCTAATTAAATCAATTATCCTCCCAACCATTTCAATTTCTAGTCCAAAACTCTCCACGGGAGTGATGCACAGAGAGAGTTGTCTGACCAAAATTGGTGGGTCATAAGTGCTCCAATTTTCAAATTCGTATGGGGGAGGACGGTAGGGGAGTGAAGAGAGGTTGGTGGTCGTGGAGTCCGGTGGGCGTGGTGGCCGAAATGTGGTGCTATATGAATCTATAGGTGGCAGCTTGTAGGTTGTGAAAGTGGTGGTGGTGGAGATTTTATGATTTCTTTGTAATTTTTTAAAAACTTAGGGACTATAGTTGCAGTTGGTTATTCATCTTTTTCTTTTTATTTTATTTGAATAGGAGGATAAAATCGTCTTTTATTGGAAAAAATGATAAAAAGGATTTTTTACCCGATAAAAGGTGGAAGGTAGGGGTGAAAATGCAAAAAAAATAAAAGATATTGATGTATTGCACAATGACATTGAAATGTAGGGATATTCTGTGCTATTTACCCATTAAATACCACCACTTTCATTTTTTTTTTTGTTTCAATGCTGTTTAATTACACTGAAAGCCCCCAATGTTTAGTAATTGTTGCACTTATACACCTAACTGTTTTCAGCACATTCTTAGCTTAAAAAAAGACACAAATGCGACAATGAGCAAAAGCTAACAACCTTTAGCACGATTGAACTGAAACGCAACAAAATAAACAAATGGCATTTTAGAGAGCCATCCAAGATGCAGAGCATAAATACGGCTCATGTACTTCTAACCCCCTCCAACAATATATTTTATTGCACGTTGACCCTTCGAACCAAAGAAATACACATTTTACACCATACTTGTCAAATCCAGCCTCACCATCAACTCTTCAGAGCATCTAAAGCACCAGATCACCGAATCTCAGGTCACACCAAGAACAATATGAATTACCTCACTACAAAAAGTTTCACTTTTAGCAACAAAAAGAAAGTGATTCGAAACCTCAATAAGCAAAAACGTACATTACAGTTCTAGAGCTACGTCTTGAACCACTCAACCATAGATCAAACTAAGAAGTAATTGACTACCAATTATTTCACTTGCAACCTTCGGAGACACCAAAATGTTCAACAGGAGTTCATAAAGATGGCAACAAGGGCGAAAAGTGGAAAATACTAGGCATTATATCGAAGACACTAATGGTAGTATTGAGTTCGAGTCTATCTCTTCATAATTAAGAAGGTGTAAACATGGAGGAGAATATGCATCGACAGCATTCTGCAAGTCACCTTCCATCAAACCAGACTTTTTGTCAAGTTCATCCCTGTCCATGGCATCCTGACAATACAAAAACTTCAATTATGTAAAGTTTAGATTCGATATACAATATAGAGCCTAATTCCTCATACAAGTTGCCTTCTCAAGCTTCCTACATCCAAGTATTTTGCAGTCTTGAGATAAAGTCAATTTTGTTGGAGACAAAATTGAAATAAACATGAAATTATGCAAGCAAGAAAGCTTCCATAACCCAAAATAATAAGAAAAGATGCGACATTACGAATTTTAACAATTTGTGATGTAATTTGAACGAAAAGGTTCTTCTAAAATTAGTGATTACCAAAAGAGCGAGCCTTTTACCTTCACTGAGCACTGATAAAATGTAGGAAGAAAACGGATCTTGCAATATTCATTGAAGAGTATTGTTAAAACTAGGAGTGGTATAGTGGAAAAAGAAGCAGCGGGCTTTGACTTCAATCCAAAAAGACCAATCGTCGAGATTTGCGTGATGATCATTGCAATGACAATGTAGTTATGAATATATGGCCAGTATTGGCCACTGGTTTCATACGAAGTTATATACACATCCTGAATCTGCATTGTGAAAAAACAAACAAAAAAAAAAAAAGAAAAATCAGTGGCATAATTGTTGTTTGAAGCATCTACAATATTAACAGTGGGGAAAAGGAACAAGAATTCAAGAAAGAAGAATAATGAAGTGGAAGAATTTTATCAAAATCTTTCAGTCTGTCTAGCTTAACAAAATCGAATTTATCACACGACATTTTTCAGGAAAAATCCTAAATTTCAATGAGAATATGAGAAATGGAAAATATGCTGTCACTGGTTTTACTTGAGAAATGGAAAAAATTTACTCGACTTAATCCAACTATTCA
This sequence comes from Fraxinus americana, assembly GCA_035079005.1. Lineage (NCBI taxonomy): Eukaryota > Viridiplantae > Streptophyta > Magnoliopsida > Lamiales > Oleaceae > Fraxinus > Fraxinus americana. The sequence goes on along the minus strand of CM068719.1, from coordinate 14,619,891 downwards.
AGGAGCATTTGAAGCGATTCCATGTCATTCAAGAAAAATGCACATGAAATTAGATTTGTGTCATTCAAGGTGTTAATCTTCTTCTGCTGCTCAATCCTTGCATTCAGTGTTGTCCATTACTCCTCAGAATTTACCCATATACTTTGATTTGTGTAATAAGTTCTCACTGATAAGAATTTATTTCAACAGTTAGTCACTAAGTTAATAATTCAGTATATTTATAAACCAAAAAAAAGAGAGCAAGAAATCAGATTACGCTCTCTCAAAGAGTGCTCGACTATTTATTCACGCCAAAAATTGCTTATATCTAGGAAGTGGCACCAATGGAAGGCCAAAATATATATACACTCATAGTGGACAGTTCTCAATCGCATATTCTGACATCTTCTAAATATTTTAACTACCCACATCTTAGTATTTAAAAGATTATATCAATGAAGGTATATAGACAAAAACTTACTCGGGGATTTGCTTGTGATGGGATTAAAAATCAGGCCAATCAACAAAAACAAAAAATACGAAGTAGTTACTGGATTGGCCTCATACAAAGGCTAACAGGAAACAAAAATAAAACCACAGGAAAAGAACATAAAATAGTTTTACCATTTCCCTTTTCTCTTCTAGATAAGAATTGAAAACTATTCAACAAGTGAAATAGCTCATAGACACCTAAAATTCAAAAGCAAATAATCAACGAATTAGAAAGTATTCTTCGTGCTTAAAGAATGAGAGTAAAAACCTGATTGATGAACACAATGTAGCCTAGAAAGAAGTAGCCTACTAGAAATGGAAGAAGCAATGGCGAGACGACCGCATATACCATGCCAATCAAAATACAAAGAGAAACGAAAGGAATTGTTCTGTAATAAGGTAAGTTATAAAGGTAAGGCATTTTCTTCTTTCCACGATCCCATGTGTGTGACTTCATCATATCCAATATAAGGAGCCCAGGTTGAAGAAGCTCCAGAGAAAATCCAGACAGCCCATTTGTCAAGATATATGTCATAAAAAAGTCTGCCTGGAAGAAAATGAAGAAAGTCAAGGAAGCATTAAGGTATCATATCCTTATTCCTGGGAAGAATATTATACAACCAGACCACCATAGCCTATTCCCTCCAAAGAAAAACGTAAGGCAACTTAGAAATTATGGTGATCATTTCATGTACCCTTCATGTTTATGCTATTTTTGAATTTGACCAACCACAGAGTAAAACATGATCATAATAGATTGAAAGTCTAAAACAATGATAACGATGCTTACTTGAGCAGAAACAGCAGTGGCAAGACGACTAGGAAAATCCTTGGGATGAAAGAATGATTGCCCAATTTGGTCAAGTAAGGATCCTGATAACAGACTCAAGAAGAAAACATTTCCAACAAGGAAATAGAAGACCAAATTGCAAGCTTTCATATCTTTTCTACTCCTTGAGACGTACCCTGCTATTTTTGCCATTTCTATCATGGCAAAAGGGACAATGTATACAAAACTATTGAGGATCACACTTGGAAGATATCCTGTCACAATAGACCTTAATCCTGGTCTGCAGAAAGGGAAAACGGTCAGAAGAAAGACATTTAGGTTGTGTTTCGCATATTGGACTATACCGTATAAGGAATTTAGTATAAAATTATTAACCACCAACCTCCGCATTATGTTATACGGTTGATAGTTTAAATGACTATCTTCCGAATGATTGTCCACCTTAATCCACCATAATAAATTCTACCTAGTACTATTCATTATATTCCTTATATGAATTAATCTGGTGTACCAAACGTTGCCTTAAAGATTTAGAATTAGACTGAGAAATTTCAATTATTGGATTTGCATGGAAAAGAAAAATACCAAAACAGAAGCAAAAATGTAAAATGAAACTCACAAATAGTAAATGTTTAGGGTATGAAGCATTAGAGAATTATGATCAGGGATTTCCATCTAATAAAATTAAAGATATCTGTGATACAATGAATATCTTCTATTCTTCAGGCATTTCTCCCCTTCTCCCAAAATTATGTGCTACTTGCCGACTTCCTTAGAGACAGGTCCTGCATGGTATTCTCTACCAATGTATACTTGACAAGAGGTAATAATGACTAAGCAAAATCTGAACCAACTTCGTAATGGCTGCAACCTTACTGTGTGTCCAAGGACATAAAAGCAGAATGACAGAAAAGGAAAAAAAATTAAGTTACTGTAAAAATAGAGAAAGATAGAATTCAGTGTGATGGGAAACAGAACATAGAACTAAAAAATTCAAATATTCGGTAGTAATTTCTTCTAATCAGTTTCATCCCAAACCAATCCTCACCCTACACGCGAGAAAAGAGAATTTCTGCTGTAATGTTATATGTCTTCCAGTTTGCCAAGAAATTTATCATCGGCTAATGCCATCCACAGTTCAATTATCAATACTACTGAGAAAATATGGGTTAAACCTATATATTAAAGCTTAAATACAATGGAGTGAGGGATCTTTTTAATATAGGGTATGGAGAACATTCAAGTCTTACATCAACTGGACAGCCATGGCAGGAGGAAACCATTTCTTCAGTAGTTCAAATTTTGCAATTCCTTGGACAGCAGTGACTGGGATCATGAAGAAGATTGTAAGAAGTGATGCAGCAACATAGACTACAACTTTATAAAGAGGCAAGTGCCTATACGGAATTGCCAAATTTTTCCATAGTACATCCCTTGGTTCTGGAGCCATTTCAGTTGTCCATAGAAGTGGATTCGAGTGCTGCTGAGATTGGGCAGCTAAAGCAGCACCCCAACGTGAATTGAATGTAACAAAAGCAACAGGTAACTCCTACAAAGATGGAAATGTGAGACCCAAATTACAACCAGCTCAATCAGATGATGAATGGGCAAATGCTCAATGAGATATGGCAAATCATATACGAATTCGTTTTTTAAACCCCGACTATTTATCTTTATGACATTGCCATTACAAGTCCTATAACTCGTTTGGATTAATTTGCACGAAGCCTAGTCAAAAGCTCAATTTCTTAAAACATATCTCGACCTTGGTACTGTTTTCTATGGTAGACTCATTGATCCTCTTTTTCCTTCATATTTTATCAAGTGGACATCCATAATCAATTTAGAAATTGCTCAATTAAATAATACCTCAGCCCGAGTAATATTGGGTCAACCCCGTCCTCTAAGTTACAATTGATAATAGTCCAATCACTCTTTCCTCACCAGTGAGCAGTGTACAAACCATCTCAATCAGTTCGATTGCTTCCTATAGCACTATCTTTAAAAAATCACAAGTATGTTCATTCTGAAAGAATATACTGCCCGAAAAATAAAGACATCTTAAATCATTCTTGTTAAACAAAGACTTAAACCATTCAAATAACCATTTTTCCATGAAAACTCTATTTGACTCGTGGTTCTGTTTCAGCAGACCATTTACTACAGTGTACATGACCATAGTACTCCCAGATGGAAATACAACTTCTCTATTTATCTAAGCTAACAAATTAGATCTCTACATAGTACTAAAAGTTTTGGACTTTTTTTATTTTTTAAAAGTATAAGGTAGGTGAAAGGTATAAAATCCAAATTTCAAGTTCAAGAGGCTGTTACTGCTCACGGAAAGTAAATAATACTGAGTGATCACCTCTTCCATCCAAGTATACTGGTCCCTCGTTAGTGTTCTTTACTAGAAAATTTTCCAAATTACAAATTTTGAAGAGTTGGAAAATTAATTTTATTATCTCACTAGATAGCCAAATGACCTCAACAATATGATACAACAAGATTCTAATCTATCTTCAACTAGTGTGGCATGTCCGTGGGGGACATGTGTTAGACATGTCGAATATCGACACTCCTAAGACATTCTACTCATTTTTCATTTTTTTTATCAGAAATATTATATATTTTTAACTTAAAGTTATTAAAAAATAATAAATAGATACTCATATTTAAAACATTTCAGCAAGAAAAGCTAATAACAAACATAAAATTAAATATATACTTTACGAATGAATAATTTTAAAGAATTTAATCAACGTTCCGCGATATTTTAAAGAATAGCTGTCGACATGTCCAACACGGACACGTATCGGTGCGTCATATAATCAAATTGGTATCAAAATTCAATTATAAAACCCATGAATAGTGTTATAAAATGAAAATTTTACCTTCCCCTGCTGCAACATTCTTCTCTGTGTAAGTTGTATTTTATGATGAACTTCTTGAAGCATTTCCCTGAGTTGCTCTAATTTTGCATCCAGCATTAGTACATCAGATGGATCTGATCCTTCATTATAGTTCTTAATTGAGGAACGATGCTTCAAATCCTCAATCTTTCTCATAATAGATCTTGCCTGGCTCTAGACAGATTTGAAAGGAAAAAGAAACCGAAATCTAATTAGTGAATGGCTGCCAAAAGAAGGTAAATAATGTCAGACTTTAAACCAATGCACCAGTAAGAAGAAAATTTTAGATTTTCTAGTCAGATGTGTTTCTCTATCAAATATATCTAACACCAAGTACTCCTATCTATATGTTAAATCAAGGGAATTACAACAAGAAGGTGAAAACCAATCAATGGTAGAAACATAATGAATGCACAGAAATTTTGGACATTTGCTGTTCTACTAATACTGCTAAAATTAGATGATGAAGCTAACAAGTTAAAAGGGATATTTCTCTCCAACCAAAATTAGGCACTCGAAATTTGGAATTTGTGATGAAGCCAAGCCATGCAAAGTGCATTCTAATTAGCTTATTTTCCCGGTTCTAACATTATCTAGAGAAGGCTGAAAAATGTCTTTTGTTAAAACATCAAGATCAAAATCATATAAGAATGTTTCATGTATCTGACCTAAGACAGGATCTCCATCCCACCACAAGGAATTGTTATACTTGCACATGTAGAAGGATAAAAAGACAGAGGATTTGAAATGACGCAGATACGAATAAGATAGCCACAAAAAATTCTAAAACTGCAGAAAATAAATTATTATACAGATATGACGACGCACTTGACCCACAATAAATATTTCAGGACAAGTTTCAGCAGGGCTGTAGAGCATGTTTTTCAAACCACTGAAGGAATGAAAAGAGAGGTCGACGAGTTCCATACCCTTGTGTGAAGAGATAAAACTAGAACTCAACAAAAGGCAAAAGGGTTCTTGAAATCAATAATACACTAAAAATAAACAGGCAGGAGTTGGGATCACAGTGCTTTTATATATGTTCAATCACCCTTCATGCTCTGAACATATATTGGCTTTTGGTAGAAACAAATTGCTGAACATGTAGCTTTACAGAAACTGAAAAGCAGTCTTTGCCAGTCAATGTAAGGTACTATGTACAGTTGAGTAGGCGGCACATAATCAGATTATCTTTTATTCTCCAAACAATTTGTTGAAAGAAAACCTTATAAAAGTAGCAAAGTTAGACTAACAGTGTCACAGTATATCCTTACAAGTAAATTCTTAAGATCCTTTCCATCATATAGGATTTGATATGATCGATATGAACGTGGATGATACTTGGAAAAAAAATGATCTACACAGCATCCACAAGCCTTGTGCTCATCACAAGGTGGGATTTCTCGAACTAACACAGTGAACTGATTAGGCTGATGCCTCAAATCACGAAGCTGCTGAAGTCGTTTCAGGGAAATATCATCATATTCCTGGAGATGTTATAGGAAATAAAGTCAACTGATATAACACGTTATCTGATATCAAACTGCAAAACAATATGTTTAATATAATTTCACCAGACTTCTTTATTTTCATATTATTAAACAACTACCAGTTGGTAACATATTATGGTTGTGTATGGAGGGATTTTGTTCTCTGTCTGCTCTAGAGGTGAGAGGCAAAAGTGAATTGGGGTCCGTTGTTTGACACATTTTACTTTCGAAACAAAATATGCTAAAGTAATAATATGCCAAATGAGTCAAATTGGAGGAGGAAATGATTGAAGGGCATAGGACCTAATGGAAGTGATGATTTGGACAGTTTGATTCTTGGAATTCATTCAATGCCATTATGCAGCAGATAGAAATAAATTCCACTGCTGGAAAGTCTCTGAGATAATTAAACATAAGGGTTGGTAAACATTGTTATTTCATTCTGAAACTTTATGGAAATCTAGGGAAGTGTTTTCATAAATTTAAACATAATGAAACAAGTTCAGAAAAAGAGAAAATGATGCCAAACCAAAGATTCTTGAAAATAGATTTTAAACCACAAGGATCAAGTATCTGAGTGAATGACTACCTTGTATAGTAGGTATGATCCGTAACAAGATACGAAGTATAAGCATAACAAGTGTACCCAAAGCCTGTTGAATAGCAATAACTCCATAAGAATCCATAAAAATTAATTTAAATACATATTAGGAAGTAAATTACACATATAGCCATGACAGATTCAAGGGAAACCATATAGTTCCATGAGACACCATTGGGTTTGCATATTGAACCCAACCTTTGCCAAAATACTTGAATTTTTTATTGGAGGGCTTGTGTTCAGTATGGTTCTTCAAATTGGAATGCACTGAAAAGAGAGAATTGCATACCGGTGAAAAACAAGTATACAACTAGAGAGTGAGAAACTTTAAGTTCTTTCACCTAACCAAGGTTCAATGCAATTAAAGGTTCTCTCAAATTATGCATGAAACTTCATGAAATAAGAATTGATCCTAGTTTTTTCCTGACAAACAAATTTAAGTAATAAGAATAAATGATACAAAAAACTCAGACTATGATCCAAGGTCCTACTGTCAGTTTGTCGAGGAACCAAATGCGGGTAGCCATGGAGATTATTAGTTAAGTGACACCCAAGTATTCAGATATCAGCTAAATGCAGGATTTTTAAACTAATTTGCAGGCAGTAGATTTGAATCCATAGCTGACTTGGGTTTTAGTTGCCCTTTTCCACTCTTGGCTTTTCATAGCTGACTTGTGGGCTTTTCAATTTGCACGATATCAACTTCCATCCATTCTATTACAGATGTTCTTTGACGGCTATTATTGAGAGCTCCATAAGTCGATATTAAGGATGTTTTTAGAATTGGGACCTCAGAGTTCCCAAGTCTAGGTTGTATCAACTGTCGAATCTTAGATCATTATTACTTAAAATTTCTATAATCTCGTGGACAAGGATAGCAGAGAGTCCTTCCAAACAATATTTTAACTGCATATAGTCATGTGTAGAGTCCTTTCACATTTTTCAACTTCACCACCTCAGGTAAGGAATCAGTATGTTGAATGCGATTACTTATTTTTTTGAATTCAGAGAAATGTTAAGTGATTGAAACTTTATTTACAGGCTACTACATTGTCTATATTATTCATCTACATAAACACTAGAGTCTCACATTTGGGAGTTTTGGAATGCTGTGATGTAAATGTAACACACAAATAAGATCAACATAAAGTATACATACTCAACATACCATAACCAGAGGCCATGTATCACAGTTTATAGTTTCATCTACAGAACTATAAAATTCTCCCTGATATATAAACACACAGAATTAAGTTCAATCTGAAAGGAATTCTACTAGTTGAAATAATTAATCTATAAGAATTTTTTTTTTTTTTTAGTTCAAATAAAAGGGTATCCTTGAAGACTATTAAAAAAGAATGCTGCAAGATTGGAACACAAAAAGGTTAAATACGGGTTAAGACTTGAGATCAACTTATTAAACAAAGTTACCAGTTAGAGCCTTTACTAATATTTGACATTGTAAAATAATCCATGGAATGAGGAAGCCTGGATGGCCCTCCACCGCCAGCATTATAGTTTACAGGAAGCAGTACCAACAATCCCACCAGGGAGCCGACCACAAAGAAGTTGATCCTGCAACATTACTCTTAACTGAAATTAGCATTGCATACAATCTACATCTCTACAAACATAAGCTTAAAATAAGAATAAAATATTTGGCGGAACGCAGTGTCCACACTCATACATTTGCACAAAATTAGAGAAGGTAGAACATGCCATCTGATCTTTCTACTAGAATTATTTCAGAAGCATGTAAGTTGCAATTTACACTGAGTATTTGCATAATTGTCGACTGTAGGACCCTTTATTTGATGAATCATATGTTTATTAATAAATTTACTGTTGGAGGTGAAGTGAAATGTGAGGAAAGAGAAATTCTGAAACATTACTCAAAAATCAGTCATTGTGCGTAGGGGTGGGCAAAACCCAATCGAACCCTCCAAAACTGCTCAAATCGAACCAACCCGACCAGGTTGGGTCGGTTTTTTTTTGTTGTTTTTACACGAGTTGGATGGGTTGGCTGTGTTGGCGGGTCGGGTCGGGTCGGGTTATGGGTTAACTCATGAAAATCGAATAAATCCGCGCAACCCAACCCGCCACTTTAAAAAAAATAAAAATAAAAATAAAAGAAATAAAATGACTAGAAAAGTAAAAGAAACCTAAAAAGTATGAGTAAATAGTGTAAATGTAATTTTAGAGGAGGAGTTTACTGTTCTTCCCACAAGAAATGTAATATAAGTTTTCCATGTTATGTTAAATGCACTTTGCTCTTTGTAGACTCGGTTAATGAGAATTGAATAATATAATAGATAACTTTATTTATTTACTTACTATTTAATCTTATCTATTCGAATTTAGTATAATAAAAAACTGGATGACTTTAATTTTTGTTGACAAGTCGTCACAAACCGACCAACCCAACCCAACCCAACCCAACCCAACCCAACCCGATCGATACTTGATTGGGTTGGATTGGGTTTCAACCTTTACACGGGTTGGGTTGGGTTAAATTTTGATCAAACTGATCATGTTGGGTTGGGTTGGGTTTGGGTTGAAACAAAAACCGACCCAACCCAACCCATGTCCACCCCTAATTGTGCGATTGCATTAAAACAAAAAATTATTGGACTACCATGAGCCCCGACCATCATACATTTCTTCAAAGAGTGCACACATTCGTCGACATACACTTAATCAATGCATGTCGAAGAACACTATTTATCCGAATTTAAAAAGTCTGACGAGGACAAGTACATCGTGTTGGAAAATTCTAACATATTTGGGGCCACACGTAATATATTAAAATGTGTGGTGTTATTATTTAAAGAAAATTAGTCAATTAAAGTGATCCACTAAAGATGAATTTTGACTAATGGGTATTAATTTTCATGTAATTAAAGTGTAGAGACCGAATATTTGTTTTAGACTGATGAAGGGGCCAATTTGAAACAAATTAAAGATAATAATCATTCATTATATTTTTGTTATATAGGGTCATGGTCCCCAATTGTTGGTGTGTTTTTGAAATTCTCTACATCCCCATTAACAAAGAGCAAAATTGATGTGAAGATCACCAATTAATTGAAAGATCCTAACCTATCTAGGCAAAGAATTAGAAATCTATGGATCAATGTATGTTCATGCTTCCGCTATTTTGTTATTTTCTCTAGTTTCAATATGGAGTTTTATTTAGGGTTTATATGTGAAAAAAGATTTGATTAAAGCATATGAATCTATAATCCCTTTAATGTTTTCTATCAAATGGTATCAAAGCCACTCTATGGTTGATTCTTGAAAAATTGAAGTTTTAAAAAATTCTGAATTTTTGGATTTGATCTACTTGTTTTATGGAATTTGGAATTATATTGCATGAAATCAAACATGTTATTGGATGGATTATGATATAATTAAAGTTTTTCTTCATATAAAGTTGGATTTTTTGAATTAAGATTTTACAGATCTGTTATAAGAAAAAAAAATTCGCTGCTGGCAGCAGGGTTTCAATTTGGAATTTGAGGGGGCGGGGGCTTAGGCTACAAATTTGAAGTTTTGGGGCCCTGCTTGCAATTTAATATTAGGGTTAGGGTTAAGTTATTTATAATTCAACTCCTAAAGTTTAAAATTTATTTAAGTTGGGCTTTAAGGTTATGGGTTTAATAAATTCAATCCTTGGAAGTTTAAAATTAATTAATTTTGACCCCTAAAGTTTTGAATAATTAATTTTTGGGTCCTTAAAGTTTTGGATAATTAATTTTTGGGAAATGCTATGTGTACACAATGTTTCACATCTCCCTCACATGGAGGGGGCCCACACACAATAAAATATTTGTGGGCCCCCTCCATGTGAGGGAGGTGTGAAATATTGTGTACATCACAATGTGTACACATAGACTAATTCTTAATTTTTTGATTTCAAAAGTTTCCAACAATTAATTATTGACCCATAAAGTTTTGGATAATTAATTTTTGACCCCTAAAGTTCTGAACTATAAACCCTTAGGCCCCTAGAGTTTCAAGATAAATAATATATGCAAATGTTGGTGTTTTGGCTTTCAAATTTGGTACAAAACTCATTTGGAAATATAATATTCGAAAGTGATTTAATTGAAGCAATATGTTGCCAAAGCAACCTCTCTTGTGGAAATTAATTAACTTAGAATATTATAAGGATTTCATGTGTATAAAGATGAGTTCATGCGGATATTAGCCGGCCTAAAGGAATGTTAAAATTTGGCCGAATTGTATGCACATTTGTGGTGGTAAACGTATGACAATTATAAGGTTTCCATGTGAACAATAAATCAATCCAAAGATGAGTTTATTATTTGACAGAAGTTATTGTCAATGTTTGACCACTACATCAAGAGTACCATTTGCAATTAATGTTATTGTCCAAAGACTTCAAATTAATTTTGCGTTGGTATCTTGAGATGGGGTTTACCATTATTTGAATTTATTAATTGTTTAATACGGATTCCTATGTGAACATATTAATTAATTATAAGTTCTATATTCAATTCATCCATCAACTTCTTCAATATCTGCATATATCAATTCAATTCCTGTGCTAGAACCAAAATTTCAAGGATTGGAAAGAGAACGTATTGATTGTTCTTAGCTGCATGGATCTAAATCTTGCGTTTAGGATTGAGCAACCCACTCCTCTTATGGACGAAAGTTCCTCTTTTTATCAGATGAAGTGGGATCACTCAAATCGCATAAGTCTAATGATCATTAAGCATGGCATTTCGAAAGCCTTTAGAGGCGCAATATCTGAAGAAGCGACTAATGCCAAGGATTTCCTTGCTGAAATTGAGAAACGTTTTGCGAAAAACGATAAGGCTGAAATAAGCACGCTTTTGCAACACTTTATTTCAATAAGATATAAAGGCAAATGAAATATAAGGGAGTACATCATGGAGATGTCTCACATTACTTCTAAACTTAAGGCACTAAATCTAGAGTTGTCTGATGACTTGCTCATACATTTGGTATTGATCTCACTTCTTGCACAATTCAATCAATTTAAGGTCAGTTATAACTACCAGAATAAGAAATGGTCTCTAAATGAGCTCACTTCATATTGTGTGCAAGAGGAAGAAAGGTTGAAGAAAGACATAACTGAAAATGTTCATTTGGAAAGTACTTCTAAGGCAAGTACCTCTAAGGACAAATAATAAAGAATAAGAAAGCTGCATCCGATTCGGTTCAAAATAAACAGTGAAATAAATTTAGCTGTAACTTTTGGAAAAATTTGGGATATATAAAGAATGACTGTACTAAATACCAAACTATGTGGGGTTACCTGAGCTGCTAAAACCGATTGATGCTGAAAGATTCATCTATCTGGGGCCATGACAAATCAGTTAAGGTTGAGGCTATAGGGAATTTAGGTTATCATTAAAGACGGATTATTATTTGAATTTGAAAGAGACATTTGCGGTACCGTCCTTTTGGATGAAATTTGGTTTTTATTTCTACATTGGACAAATTTGGTTACTCTTGTTCAATTTGAAATAGTTAGTTTGATCTTTTTCTTACCTCAAATATTGTGGGCACCAGTTCTTTATCCGATAATGATAACCTATATCTGTTTAATACGGTTGCCTCTTATAAATAAATCTTGTTTGTGAATCCGCATGGTAATAAACAGTTAATGAGAATTCTACTTTGCTATGGCATAAGCGATTATGTCACTTTTCTCAAAAAAAAATGGAAAATCTTGTGTCAGAAGGAATTATTGATTCCCTTAATTTTTTCAGACTTAAGTGTTTATGTTAATTGCATTGAGGAAAAACAAACAAACAAACAAACATAAGGAGATTAGGTGCCTAGACTTCAGACGTCTTGGAACTAATTCATACGGATATCTGTGGACCATTCCCTTCGGTTTCTTGGAATGGTCAACAGTCATTTATTACGTTCATAGACGAATTTTTCTCATCATGGTTACCTATATCTCATCTATGAGGAATCCCAAACACTGAATATGTTCAAGGAATACAATACTGAGATTGAAAATCAACTCAGTAAAAGAATTCGACAAGTCAAATCTTACCATAGTAGTGAATACTATGACAGATATGACGGATTAGGAGAACAACGTCCAGGGTCTTTTGTTGAATTCCTAGAGGAATGTGGAATCAATCTACAGTACATCATGATCTTTCCAGGTAGAAACACTAAATATTGTAGCTTAAATTCTCAAAACAGTTCCAAGTAAAGCAATTTTTAAGGGGTTACAAATTTTTTAAAGATCCCACTATTAAGTCAATTTTCAAACGGGAAATGTTCGATTCCTTGAAGATGTATAGTTTACGGGGGAGATAAGTTTATAAGGTTAATGATTTTGTCTTGAATGAAGAATATGTATATATTTTTTTCTATTGCAATTGACAATGATCATGTTCAGGGACAAATTCTTGCTCTGCATCTTGTTCAATAAGCAATTTCGGATCAAGGCTACATTACAAAATGTCCTAGACACAATCAAGAGATTGTTCCAGAAAAAACGAGCTCAACAACCTCAAGAAAAAATGTCATTAAAGAAATCCACTCTTAAAGGGAGAAAGACAATTTTGGATATTTTTATAGTCGCTCTCCAAGAAAATAGGGATGGCATGAATTGGTGAAAGGAGACCTGATCAATTAACTTTCATCAATTCATGCAAAAGAATAACTCTCAAAAGTGTATTGATGCCATGAATAAGGAGTATAAGTCTATGTAAGACAATAAAGTTTGGGATCTTATCCCATTACTAAAAGGTGCAAAATTCATTGGTTGCAAATCGATATTTAAAACAAAAAGGGATTTGAATGGTAATGTGGAAAGATATAAGGCTCGTATTGTAGTTAAAAGGCTTTACTTAAAAGGAAGGCATTGAATATAAAGTGACTTTCTCTCCAGTTTCAACAAAAGACTCTTTTAGGACAATTATGACATTTGTGACAAATTTTGATCTTAAATTACATTAGATGGTTTGCAAATTAAAGAAATCCATCTATGAGCTTAAGTTGGTTTCTCGTCGAAGGTATCACAAATTTCATCAAATAATTATCTCATTTGATTTTGAGATAAATTCAGTTGATGATTGTGCATATCACAAGTTCAGTGGGAGAAATCATATTTTTGGTATTGTATGTCGATGACATACTGTTTGTCTGCAATGATATAAACTTATTGAGCAAAACCAAGAGATTTCTGTCATAAATTTTTGAAATGAATAATTTTGGTGATACCTCTTTTGTATTAAAGATATAGATACATAAGAATTGTTTTTGATGTATTTTTTGAATTATCACAAAAGAGATATATCGATATGGTTCTTAAAATATTTGAAATGTAGATATGGAATTCAGGTGATACCCCTATTATTAAGGGAGACAAGTTTGGTCTCAATTAATGCCCTTGGATAAATTTAAAGAAAATAAAATACATGAAATTCTCTATACTTTAGCAATTGGGAATTTAATGTATACTCAAATTTGCACACATTTGAATATAGCATTCATTATTAAAATGCTAGGCAGATATTTAACTAACTTCGGGATAGAAATTTGGAAAGCAATCATAAGGTTATTCAGTACCTATAGAGAACTAATGATTACATGATCACATTCAGAAAAATCAGACTAATTGAAGATCGTTGGATATTCTGATTATGATCATTGAATATGATTGCAAAATATTGTCATTAGGCTGCATATTTTGAATAAAATTGAAAGACCACTTAAGTAATTTGTGACAATAGCAGTCTTGTGTTTCAACGGGAACATGACGATGTCAAAGTCTAAAGACATTAAGTTTCTAATTGTAAGGAAATAAATTAAAGTGGTTAGATTTCTATAAAGCATATTAAGACAAACTCCATAATCATGGATCCATTTACTAAATGGCCACCACCCAAGGTCTTTCATGAACATAATGCTCACATGGGCGTTGCATCTTTTGATGATATGTCAGTTTAGTGGGAGTTTGTATTTGAATGTTGTGTGTTTTGGACACATATTTTGCCCATAGATATTTGGTTAATTTCAGAAATAAAGTATTCAGTTTAGTTCCACTCTGATTAAAGTTTATGATTGATCTCACTTAAAAAATAAGGTTGGACCAGTTGAAAATAGACATGTTTGGATCACATAACATACAATTTCCATATTACGCTCTCATGATTGGTTTATGTCATTTAGTTGTATGGGTGTATATGACCATTGATAGATTTTGTCACGTTAAATGTGACGAAATTCGCTTTGGTCATATATCAATATGACTCATGGACGAGATTGTTTGAAATAATGATAGCAAAGTTTTGAGCTCATAATGTTATGCACGTTTGAAAGATTACATGTATGGCCCAGTAAGAGATTGTTGGAAAATTCAAATATATTTGGGGCCACACGTAATATATTAAAATGTGTGGTGTTATTATTTAAAGAAAATTAGTCAATTAAATTGATCCACTAAAAATGAATTTTGACTAATGGGTATTAGTTTTCATTGAATTAAAGTGTAGAGACCGGGTGTTTGTTTTAGATTGATGAAAGGGACAATTTGAAATAAATTAAAGATAATGACCATTCATTATCTTTTTGTTATATGGGGTCATGGTACCCCAATTGTTGGTGTGTTCTTGAGATTTTCTACATCTCCATCGACAGAAAGTAAAATTGAAGTGAAGACCACCAATCAATTGAAAGATTCTAACCCATCCAGACAAATAATCAGAAATCTATGGATCAATGTATGTTTATGCTTCCGCTATTTTGTTATTTTCTCTAGTTTCAATATGGAGTTTTATTTAGGATTATGTAAAAAAAAATTTGATTAAAGCATATGAATTTATAATCCCTTTAATGTTTTCTATCACATCGAGGCCGATGTTTTCAAGGATTTCATCTTCGGATACCTTTAAAGAGCTGGGAATCCAACCAAAGGCGTCAGCCCGAGAAAAAAACCTGAGTGAAGAAAGGAGATATGATATCTAACAGAAATACGACGTGCATAGTATATAAATGCATTGGAAGGCTGCTTCTTTAACACGGAATAAAGTAAGAGGAGGATCAAAGCCAGACCAAGATTTATGGCAGCAGAAGCTAATAACGAATTACCTTCCACATCTGTCTTGAGAGAAATCTGAGTGACAATTAAGGTTCAAATTCTGGCACGTGGGACTGAGTCATACTTATAAACTGTAAGCGAGACGTGGCAAATTTTAACAATTCCTAGGATCTTCTTTATTTGTAGATTAAATTTCGTGAAGAAGATTGAATCCGGGCTTGCGATTAGACCAACAGTTTCCAAATATAGCACTAGTAACTATAATTTAAACTTTTAATTGTTATTATTTCATCACTCCATATCATTTGAAAAATAAAAGATTAAGTCGCCACATTATTAAAATCGTTAATTTTCAAACAGAAGGAGATGAAATGACAACAATATTGAAATTACAATGATTATTTGAAAAAAAAATTAAAGTTAAGCATTCAAATTGCCACGGACGCACCCCGTACTAACATAGCATACAATTTAATTATCTTATCAGACACAGTCTATTTAAAAAATAAAAGATAAAAAATTGCCAAATTACTTACCCAAATTTAAAAAGTCTTATTAAGACTAAGACATCTAGACCGCAGGTATCAAGAATCTCCTCCTCAGAAACACTGTAGGCACGGCGAATCCACTCCACCGACGGAAGCAATCGTCGAAGAGTGAGGTGGCGGTCGAAGGACAGGCGGTGGTGCTGCGACAGGCGGCGGGGATAATATATGGTGGAATTTGAAGGCTGTTTTCTCAGTATTGAGAACACTGTAAGAATCAGCAAAGCTAAACCTATATTTATGGCAGCCGAGACAAGAAGCCCCTCTGCATTCATCTTTTCTTTTCTAGACCAGGCAATAAATTAATTAATGTTGTTGAGACATTTGCAAGTTCATTTTATAGTTCTGTAAATCGGTAAATGTATTATGTAATATGAAAAGAAAAGAGTTTGGCAGTGTGGAGAGAAACGTGGCGAGGGTAGAGTAGAGCAAGATGTTTTTGCATGCAGAATTAGTTGGCAAAATTTGTCCGCTTTCAAAATTTACGAAATTGGGTAACTATTTTCTAATTTTTTGTCTCTCTTCATTTGTAATTTTACTACAATCGATTTTCCGCTTGTACAATTGATACGTGACAATCTAGAGATGACAGTGATAACATATAAGTAATAATGACAATATTTTTAAATTAAATAATTTTATGATGCAACTATTACATGGAAATTTTCTTAGGTATGGTTGTGAATTAAGTTCCTATTTGGCTCTTATTTTTAAAAATTTATTTTTCATTAAATTCATTTTAATTACACATATTATGAGATCCATAAGTTTTATTAAATTTTCAACCACACATTTCATTGACTTTTCACAAAATTTATTAAAAATCTAATTTTTAACTAAACGAGAAATAGACTAAGTAATTTTTATTAATTTGAGAGACTTTTAGTGATGAAATGATGAAAATTAAAATTAATAACATATTTGAGCCCAATTTTTGTCCAAAATGTATTTTATAATAGTATTCTGTTGGAAAATGTGTGTTTGAAATATTAGGAATTTTTTTGAATTTATGTGTAATATTAATATATTAAAGAATGCATCGTTAAAAATAAGAGCGAGAGAGATGTATTTTGAAAATAATAAATATCAAACAAGGACTAAATTGAAGTTTAGTATTTTAAATGGAAAATTATAGCAGCAATCTCTAACTTTTAAGTTTTTCACATATTTTACCATAACCTTCACTTTGTGCCATCTGCGATCTCAAATCTTTCAAAAATTCACACCTGTGGTCCAAATAGATGGAAACGATTAATTGTTAGTTGATTAGAGAAATTGATTTTGACCAAGGAGTTGTGACTGTAATATACAAATTACATATAATTGAATTTTAAATCATTCGTGGTCGTTAGTAATAACGAAATATATATATCGTTATTACGGATAGACCATTATGTTTAGCATTTCTTACTTGTGAAGTAAGTAGCTGATCTTACAAAGTAAAGTGTGGTGATACTTAAATGAACAGTGGATATAGAACAAAATATCAGAGAATCGTTGGGAGATTCCACATGGATAACTATGTGAGTATCAGTGGTTAATATCTACCGTTCAATAGTGAAATTGGTCATTTGATTTGAGGTCATCATTGTAGCGATCGAGAACTTTTAAATAATATAAAATTATTTCTCGAAAAACGTATCGCTCGACTGTAACCCTAATTTTAAAGAGATAGAGCGTTCGTCTAGCAGTTGTAAACAAAGTTAAATTATTTCGAATCGTGTCCAAATATCGAATAATTATTTTAGTATCAATTCCGATTTATTTTATTTGGATCCAATTTTAATAATTTCAAGTCCAATATTCAGAGCCCAATATTTAAGTCCAATTATACAAGTCCAACAGAGAAATCATTTTAACCCAATTACCTTAGGCCCAAATTAGAATATTTCCAAAAGCCCAACTGCTTAGCCCAATTACCCACCTAAAAATTTGTGCTCTAAATTTACTATTGTATTTACCCTCATTTCCCTCCACTCCTCACCTCACGCAGCCAACTCAAAATTGGTAAGAAAACATTCATGTCTCTCAATTTGGAAACTCACCATTGATGCTAGAACATCAATTTCTAGCATCAACAACATCCCAGGTGAATGGAAACCACAAGTCAAACCAAGTTCACTGCTCAAACCATTTCCTTACCCAGCAGCCTGCAAACCATCGAACCACCACTACAACATCCCCACCTTCACCAGCAGACTCCACCCATTCCACCATCACCACACAAGCATTTCACCCAATCCCAGCTACAAGCACACTACACAAGCTGAACTCCTGCAACCCGACAACAAACCACGAGCTACAGCCCCCTTCCTATCACAAATTTGAACCACCATCTCCTTAGCTCAACCACAACTCCACCAACCTCAACACTTATTTCCAAAATTGAGACCAACACCACCCACAAAATCTCCAAAACCAAAAATCCAACCAACACCCACTGCTCCACCCAAAACCGCCACTCCCACAACCAAAATCAACCACAAATCAAGAAAATAAGAAAGGCCCATGAGCTTACTTCATCCTCTGACCTGTTCTCATCGATTTCACCAAGAAAATCGAGCAAAAAATCGAACCCTCCAGCTTCGGTTTTTCCCTCGACCGTACGCCAAAATCCCCAATCACCACCCCCCTTTACCAGTGCCACCATGACGGTGGCGCTGCCACAGCTCGCCGGTGGTGCAGTCGAAGGAAGGGGCTCAGCCCCTTCCCTCTCCCATCGTCTCTCTCTCTCTCAATTTACACAGAGAGAGAAATGGGAGATTGGTTTTAAATTTTAATTGATTTTGATTTTGGAAAATTGCCCCCTAGCCCCCAGATTTTAAAAGTGTTTTATTTCAGTCCTAAATTCTTTATTTAGTTTTAATGAATGTCAATTTTAGCCCATAAGATTTAAAGTTATTGTTTCAACCCTAAATTTTATTTACAGTTTCATAAAATTGTCAATTTAGTCCCTAACTTCTAAAAGATACTATTTCAGCCTTTACAGTTTGTTTGGTAGGGATTTTTTGGGGGAAGAATTGATTTTGAATAGTGATATGATGGGAAATGTGTGGTTGAAAAAGAAGAAAAAATTATTGATGTGATAGAAAATATTATTTTAATGAAGAATGTGTGGTTGAAAATGAGAATTGATTTACTGTAGAAAATGAAAATCCCTCCCAAATAGGGCCTTAGTTTTATTTTCAACTTTAATAGATTTACAGTTTAGTCCCTAACTTTTAAAAGTTATTATTTCAGCCTTTAAGCTATTTATTTCAGTTTCAATAAATTTTCAATTAAGTCCTAAATTTCTAAAAGTTTAATTTTAGCCTTTAAACTTTTATTTTCTGTTTCAACAACTTCTAATTTAGTCCCTAAACTCTATTTTATCACTTTAAAACCTTAAATATTCGGAATACTAATTCAAACTTATTTTCTATTTTGGCTACACGATACGTACGAACAAGTAGGAGCTTGAAGTTATTTTTCCGCTCCACTTTTCACGCAACTCGAAATATTTGAGGTAGACTCGCCACCATTAATTAGTTTAAATTATAATTGCATGTCTTATGTGAATTTACGTGAATTATATGCTTAAATGCATGAGAAGAGAATATGTCATATGAGATATATGACATTGTTATGCTTGCCATAACTTATATGCTTAATTGCACGAGAATGAAGAGAATCTTTTATGAGATAAGATGAGAATGTTATGCATAATTTATGTGCTTTGAATGCACGAGAAAGACTACTCACAGCCTATGATTTTAAAGACCCTATGATTTTCAAGAAAATGAACCAAAGATGATGATGATATCACGTTGTATATTGCATAAGTGTGTGTTCAATTATTCTGTAAATTAATTATCGGTGATGAGTCTACTGAGTATTTTTTCGAAATACTCACCCCGTTATTTTAACCATATTTGCAGACTTCGGAGGCGATCGTGATTGATGGGCAATGTGGCAACGATTTAATGAATTCAGTTATTTACATTTAGAAAGAATTTCGTATTTGAACTTTATTAACGTACTGTACTTGTTATTTCCGTATTTCCAAAACTCGAGATTTGAAATTTAATCAATTTTTCTTAAGTTATTCAAATGAACTTTATTGCCGTTAGGGTTTTACAATTATAAATGTGATGCTTGAAATTTAGTTATTTTCCACAAAACTTTTAGTTAAATGAGTTACAAAAGAAGATGACGTGGCAATCTGGGTTAACGGAACTCGGGGCGCTACAATCATAGTGTCTTATACGAGGACAGTCATACTTTGGTGATGTTGGATGTTGCTCTGCCATGGTCTTCAATAAACATGATTCGGGTATATCAAGAATTATATCGAGGTTGTGAATGATCAATAGAGGATTCGTCGTTCTTAGATAGTAAGAGATTTTGATCTATATTTCATTTAATAAGTTGATAACGAAATTCTTTGCTAGTGTACTCATAAGTTGAAAATGAGTTTTCGATTTACATTGCCTTAATAGTGAGAAAAATGATATGATCGATAATTGAGATTGACACATATCCATATCTCGTAATTGATCGGATCATATTGACAAAAAGATTATAGTTTCACAGTAAATGAACAGGTTTGATTTTGTCATTCCATGTAACATTTTTCGTCACATGTATTGTATTGTATTGAACATTGCTAGATATCAATGTGGGATGATAGATGTAAATTAGTGATAGATTGAAATATCTATTTTAATTTATCAATTTTGATTAGATCAAAATAATAATTCACGTCGTTGGTATCTTGGTCGGAAACATAATGGATTACACATAAAAGGAGAACCAGAAGAATAAGATCCACCAATTAATTAATTTATAAGTGTTGGACAATTAATTAATTGAGTTGCTTGATAATAAGCCCGAATTAATTAATTGGATTAAATAATTTGTGAACTAAATTTAATTAATTAAATATTGAAATGGGTTAAGTTTAAAAAATGGGTCAAGTTCAATTGGATTTATATTAATAAGTTATTAGAGTTTCAAAAATAACAGAACAAAATTCATTATTTTACTAGCAAAAAAAAAAAAAAGAAATCATAATTCTCTCATTCTTGTTCCCTGTGTGGATTTTTATTGGAGATTGAATACTTTGACAGCTGTGAATTTCAGATCAAGATTGTTCGTGTTCAAGATAAGCAACCGAATTTGTAGAATTAAACAAAAGTATAATTTGTAGCACATTTTCTGTCTAAATTCAAAGTAGATTCTTGGTGAAAATTAAAATTGTTTTATTTTCCCTATGCATGATTAAGTAAATTTTCAAATTTAAGCCCAAAAATAAAGAACAAATATAGTACCAGCAATATCAATAGAATTAGAAACTAAGGAACTAGAAAATCAAGAAAAAATTATTACAACATTCGAAAAAGATAAAGAAAATCCTAGGTTGTGTGAATGCTTGTTGTTAATGATGTGCAAGCCCAAGTTTTCAATGGAAGTTTCAAACGAAACTTGGGTCTGCAAAATAGATTTCATCATGTGGCTCTTAGGTTTCATCAGTGAGAATAGTCTACAGCTACGGTGCTCATTGTGTCTCTACAACTCTGGCTTTCATCATGTCTCTACAACCACGACGCTTGTCGTTCTCTCTGCCAGTAGGTATGGGTGGAGGGGGGTTTGATTTTGGTTGATTTGGCAGAGTTAGGTGAAGGTAGGGGATAGGTGGGGGTTGTGAATTTGAATGATTTTGAAATTCTTAACGTCCTATTAGCTGAAAAATTAAATCAGATTTATTTTTTTCCCCAAAGAACAACCAATCCAATGCTTAAAATATAAGGCCTCACTTTTAGGATCACAAATCTTCATATAAGAGTCATAAGACCATCTTTATGAAAATCAACTTGTATTGCTGAAAGAATTTGAACGTCCAATCAATTGATTCCTTCTTCAATGGTCTGCACTAGAAATTCTATGAAAAACCTACTCTCTAGAATTTATATAGTACCATTTTCTTCTTTAGAATGTAGATAGTTACAACGAATTAATTATTTCAACCTACCCTGAACTTTGGGTAGTGCCACATTTCACTCACTGTACTTAAATTTGCACCTCATTACTCACTGAACTTTATGACGTTGAATTCCATTACTCAAAAAGAAACTCCCGTTAATAACCCTTGCAAATGCGGACGACGGAATTCATAGTTGGTAGTTAAATGCCATGTCATTTCTCCCAAACACCAGTTCTTCCTCGACACGGGTTGGGTGGGGAGAGTTGTCACAGCCAGGGACGGATCCAGGACTGGATTACAGGTCGGACTAATACGTAAAAATTTTTTTTTTTTTTACATGGTTATTGAATGGAGTTTCTTAGTGAGTAATGGAATTAGGGATGGACAAAAGTCTCGAATCGAACCGGACTGAACCGAATCGAGCGATTCTTCATAAATTAAATATCCAAATAAGTATTTGAATCGAGAACCGATGGGTTCGGTTCTCGGTTCTAGGCTAAGAATTGAAAAATCGAATAAGAACCGAATCTAAATAATTTTTTAAATTTTTTATATTAAATTAATTAAATAATTTTAATTTTTTCTAAACAAATTAGCAAATTTAAATAATTTTCTATTTTTTGGTATTTGTATATATTGAATTAATCTTATTGGATAGCTTGTTATTTATATGTTTTTAAATTGAGTTACCCTGTTTGAAACCCATTTTTATCCAAAATTTCTTTTTTCTACAGTATTGCCCAGTACCGTTTCTGTCAATTTTCATCAGAATTTGTCCCCTAAGCCCCTGCGAGAAGTGACCTGTTCTGTCCATGTCAATTCTTTTTTCCAAAAGTGCCCTTCAAAGTTGGTGAAAAGGATGAGAGGGTTTGTGGGAAATTTCAATCACAATTTGAGGGCAAAACTGGAAACAAGTTCAACGGGAATAATGCATTAATTGGAAGTCTGACACATTTTGATGAATTTGGTGAGTTTTTTCTGAGGAAACTGTAGAAAAATGAGTTTTTCATCCAAAAAAGGGGTGTCAAACAGGTTCTTAATTTGTAATAGTTACAAATAAACATGTTATTAGTTATATTTATGTAGTGTTGTTGTAAATGTTAAAAAATTTAATTATGGTACGGAACTGAATAGAACTGAACGAAACGGAACCGAGCCCGAACGGTTCCATAATTATATTTGGACCCGACGGTTCCATTTATTAAATATTCGAAAATTTTAGGTCGGTTCGGTTCTGAAGAGAACAGAACCGAACTGGACAATGTTCAACCCTAAATGGAATGTACCGTTATAAAGTCTAGCCAGTTATGGTGTATAAGTTTAAGTACAGTGCGTGAAACGTAACACTATTTAAAATTCAGTTTGTGTTGAAGTAATTAACTCTAGTTCCAACTTTCATTCTAGGCACTTCTAAATTCTAATGTCAACTCGCTAGATTCTAGAAAATTCAACATTTTAAAATTTATACTAGTTTATACTTAACTGATACGTACCATATTTTAGCTAGAATATTAAAAGATGAACTCCCCACCCCCCCTGCCCCCCTTTTTTTTTCACACTGGAATCATTACACTTTTTGGAAGCAATTAGTTTTTTTTTTTGACCTTTTTGTTTATTTAGAAATAGGGTACATTTGACATTTTACAAAAGTTTAATGGAGGAAATTGACGATTTTCACAAAGTTTGTTAAATCTGAAAGTGAAATGTCCAAATTAAAAGGATATGGATAATTTTGTAAACAAGTGAAAAATAGGAACATTCGTCCCAATTACCTCTAATTTTTTGCTTGTCCAAGTTTCGTAGCTAAGAATCAGGTTTCGAAAGTAGAGATCTCACAATTTTGTCAAGTAATTTTCTTGTTTATTTTGTCCTCGTCTCTTTGGCATTCTCACAAGTCTATTTTTTTTCTTTTTCTTTTGGAGTTCTTTGGCATTTCAATTATGGTCGAACATTTTAGTTAGGCCAATAGTAGAAATATTTTAACAACAAAATTATCTCAACACCAAAATACTTCATAAAATACCACATGTTTTAAATGGTCTTTTGCTAATTCACCAGGTGTTCTATTGTACTAGAGGGTTAAATTGTCTAGAACGACTAACTGAAATGGTTGTTTATAGTATTTTATGTCTAGAATGACAGTTTGCTAATGAAATCATAATGGTGGAGGTGGAGATGGAGATGGAGATGGAGATGGAAGTAAGATATAATTTTAATATACAGTTTGAAATTACGAGGTTTGACTCAAATTACACCTAGAGGGGATGAATAGGTGATTATGCAGAATTAAAAATTAAATAACAAAAAGTCACTTTAAATTATTTCTAGATGATTAATCAAACAGTCCAATTTTCCTATGTTAAATTACCACAGTTATATGAAAACAGTAACAACACACAAAATGATCACGGAGAAACCCCAACTAGGTAAAAACTTCACCACTTTGCCAGTCAAAAATCCACTATAAACTAATTTTGAACTTACAATCCGCTAGACACGGCTACCACTAGTACTTTCTGACCTCCTGATTGTAATTCTCACAGCCCTCCTAGATTGCGTGCTTTTGCACCAACTCCTGGCTGCAATTTTCAAAGCCATCTTGGATTGCGTGCTCCTACACCAACTCCCGACTTTATGAATTCATCTATCTCATGTGGATCAACGAAGAGCTCTGTGTTCTCTAACAACTGGAACTACAGTCACATTTTCTTGATCTTCAGAACTCCGAGAGATGTTTAGGAAGTAGCAGTTTGGTATTTTGATTATATGGATTTGATGTTTTCACCGCCAAGAATAAAACAAACTGTGAAAGTTGAAAGCTTATAGATGATTTTGATGAAGATGATATGAAGCAATATATGTTTTTTCAATGTTCAACCTTCTCAAAACCGGTTCAAAGGATTTCTTGTATTTATACTGTAGGTTTAGGGTTGAATGGGGCGGATAAAAAGCTTTAAAAACGTGAATTAAAGTTCTCTAGACAACCCTATTGCTCGAGCGAAGGCCAGGCGGTAGGTGAACAACAATGTTTCTGTTTCTGCTGCTCAAGCAAAGTTAGGGCAACAGTCTAGTGAAATTGCGGCGCCTTTTTTTTTCTTCTTTCCATTCTCGAATCCTAGACCTAATACAACTCAATTTATAATATTTGCAACTTACTCTTTGACTTTTACAACATACTAATTCTAGTCCTATTTGTTCATAGATTTGCCAATTACATTAAAAACTTAACAACTTTGGTATCTTGTGACAAAATTACAGATCTAAAATCAATGTAGTAAAAGAAACAAACTCAAAACAACAACTACTACCAAACCAACTTTTTCTTGGCTGAAATGTGTTTTTTCTTTGTCAAAACATATTTCTTAAAACAGACAACTCAAATATTCAGTGTAAAAGCACGTGAAACAGGAAATAATAGAATCAATAAACACATGATATCAACAGTAGCTAGATTGAGACGTAACACGTCAATCCAAATACCAACAAGAACATCAAAAACTCAAACAGCTAAGTAGATGTGGTATAAAATGCAATGCAATCAATAAATCTCATGCTACTTCACCTCAACGGTTAAAAATTCAAACATTTCAAATCTTCAAATAAAAACTTTAAAAATACTTCGTCAATCATTTATTTCATTCTCCCCCCTTTTATCACAAATGACAAGGGACCGATAATTAACATATAATACCTAAAAAATAGCATGCACAAATATAATCAATGGACAATAATCCTTTCCACTTACATAATTCAAGTCATCATGGAGTAAATTATATAAGTAACCCATATGTGTAAAGTGTCACTAATCCTTCGTAAGTATGACTCCAAATCTTAATTTTATGAGAAATGACACGCTAAATATCACTATCAATAAGAGTGTTCCTCTACTTATGAAAGTCAAACCATTTAAAATACATTAGAACCTATAAAGAAAAGCTCATTTTGTACAGATATTTTCTTTTCTCTTCCTGACTTTGAGCATATTTTATTTTCACAATTTTTAATATTTTAAGCTCATTATTATATTTTACATTTTTAGTGCAGACTTTTATCCATTAAGCCACTAAAATGACCCATGTAGAGAGGTTTAGGCCGGTTAACCCAAGTTAGTTGACCATAGGCACTACGTTATGAGAAACCCCGCATGCTTAATTGCTCGAATCAAATAGGCTCCGAAAAAGAACATAAGATATTAAGTTTTTTCTTACCGAGGATAGCTGTGAGTTTAGGTCTAATAAATAAGGTCAATTCATGTTAAAAGACACCTTACTAACATGTGATTATCATCCCAAACCTCACACACACTGTAAAGTCCCATTAACAATATCATAGTGTATGCATTGTAGATGGTACACGAAGACACATATACTAAGTACTCTATAATAACATAAGTCAGCAATAAAAACTATGTTATAGCTCACTGATTAAACATATGCTTGATCACATCAAACAAATTCAAGTATATTATATATTATGCTGTAAAAACACTTTCCCGCCTTTTTATTTTCCAATTTTCAAAATTCTTTTTATTTTATTTTAAAGTATGAATACACCAAACACACTATAATAGTACAAATAAGTACATAAAAAAATATGCATGAGTCTTCTACATAGAAAACAAATAAACAAATATGACGCATGCATAATTCAATGAACCACACAATGCTAAAGCACGAGCATACACCACAGTACCTAATCAATAATGTACACAAACACCAATAGCATTCCTAAGGGATTTAGACCTCAGACCATCTAATGTTTTGGTAAATAAGTTAGCTAATTGGTTTTCTGTAGAGACGTACTGAAGAGTTACAACACAGGTCTGTACAAGCTTTCGAATAAAATGATGTCGTATAACAATATATTTT
Source organism: Fraxinus americana (assembly GCA_035079005.1). Taxonomy (NCBI): domain Eukaryota; kingdom Viridiplantae; phylum Streptophyta; class Magnoliopsida; order Lamiales; family Oleaceae; genus Fraxinus; species Fraxinus americana. The sequence continues at coordinate 14,593,191 of CM068719.1, read as the reverse complement.
GTTCGAGAGTATTGAATGAGATTTTTGGAAATATTAATGGCACTAGTGTTATTACAAAATACAATCATAGTACCATGTTTAATTCCATAATCACCCAACATCTGCTTTATCCAAAGCAGTTGAGTGCAACAACTTCCTGCAGCTTTATATTCGACCTCTACCGTGGACAATGAGATATAATTTTTTTTTTCTTACTCATCCAAACTACAAGATTAGTACCAACATAAAAAAACCTCCAGAAGTACTTTTTTCTATCATGGGCATTTTCAGTCCAATCGGTATTTGAATAGCTAGCAAGGTTAAGATTAGAGTCCTGAGAGTACATGATTACATAATCTATGGTTCTATTAATATATCTAATGATACGTCGCATGACACTCAGGTGAGATTCCTTGGGACCAGCTTGAAAGCGTCCACATATCCTAACACTAAAGCTATTCATGTACAGCGTCTAATCAACACTCTTACCTGTAGGGTCATGACTTAACTTGACACTAGTGCTCATAAGGGTTTTAGTGTGTTTCTGGTTGTCTAGTCCAAAATGTTTGACAAGATCTTTTGCGTACTTCGATTGAGATATGAACAACCCATCATCAGTTTTTTTACTTGGAACCCAAGAAAGTAATTTAAATCTCCAACCATACTCATCTCAAATTCTTACTTCATGCATTCAGTGAATTCATGAACAAGGTAATTAATAGGAGAACAAAAAATGATGTCATCGACTTAAATCTGAACTATAGTGATGATTTCTTCAATATGTGTAATGAATAAAGTTTTATCTGCACCACCTCTAGAAAAATCATGCTCTATGATATATACAGTTAGTTTATCGTACCAAGCTCTAGGAACTTGTTTAAGACCATATAAGGTTTTGTTCAATTTATAGACATAATGCGGAAACTTAGGATCAATGGATTTTTCTTGAAGTATTTCATTCAAGAAAGCACTCTTGGCGTCTATTTGATATAATTTGAATTTTAAAGTGCAAGCAACAGTCAGAAAATTTCTAATGGATTCAAATTGAGCTATCAGGGCAAATGTGTAATACCCAGACTAGGAAAACTTAGAAGATTTGATAGGTACTAATCGTACCAATAGGTGTTTTTTCTTTCCGGAAGTCAATCGTTAGAAACTCCATAGTTAAGTGTGCTTAATTTGGAGGAATTCTATGATGGGTGACCCCCTGGGAAGTTTTCTTAGGGAGCGTGCGAGTGAAGATAAAGCATGCTGAAAAAACTCATGTGGTACAGCGTGGACAGTACGTCGTCGATCTAATGGTCGGGATAGCCCATTAAGTGAGATTCAGGTCATTACAAATGGTATTAGAGCTCGATTGCCACCGAAAATTGGGAACTAAGTGCTATGCGGGACAAAATGCTACGCCATAGAGCGAGAGCCACCTCTTAAACCCGTAGGAGCCACCTCTAAAATCCCAACGCCTGGCAACGGATCTTCAGATGGATCAAACGTGATGAGGACGTCACGAGTCTAGTGGGGGGTGATTGTAATACCCAGACCAGAAAAGCTTAAAAGATTTGATAGGTATTACTCATACTAACAAGGTGCACCTTCTTTTCCGGAAGACCATCGTTAGAAACTCTACAGTTAAGCATGCTTGACTTGGAGCAATTCTATGATGGGTGATCCCTTAGAAAGTTTTCTTGGGGAGCGTATAAGTGAGGATAAAACATGCTGAAAAGACCCATGTTGGTACAGTGGGGACAGTATGTCGTCGATCTAACGGTTGGGACAGCCTGTTAAGTGGGACTCGGGTGGTTACAAATGGTATCAGAAACCGGTTGCCAGTCGAAAATCGAGAACTAAGTGTTATGCGGGACAAAGTGCTACGCCATAGGGCAGGAGCCACCTCTTGAATCCCGTAGGAGCCACCTCTAGAATCACAACGCCTGGCAATGGATCCTCAGATGAATCAAGCACGACAAGGACGTCGTGAGTCTAACAAGGGATGATTGTACTACCCAAATTAGGAAAGTTTAAAAAATTTGATAGGTACTACTCATACCAACAATGTACACCTTCTTTTTCGGAAGTCTATCGTTAGAAACTCTACAGTTAAGCATGTTTGACTTGGAGCAATTCTATGATGGGTGACCCCTTGGAAAGTTTCTTGGGGTGCGTGCGAGTGAGGATAAAACATGCTAAAAAGACCAATGTTGGTACAGTGGGGACAGTATATCGTCGATCTAACAGCTGGGCAGTCCGTTAAGTAGGACTCGAGTTGTTACAAAATGTTTCATCAAAATCAACTCCTTCAACCTGAGTATATCGTTGGGCAATTAACCTAGTCTTGTTTCGAGTTATGGTACCTTGATAATCGGTTTTATTCTTAAATATCGACTTAGTACCTATAACATTAGAATCATCAGGCCTAGGAACTAAATGTCATACGTTATTTCTCACAAACTGATTTAGCTCCCCATGCATGGCATTTACCCAACATTCATCACTAAGGGTATCTTCGACTTTCTTAGGCTCAATCAGATACACATAACTATAAAATGTTAGGTTGTTTAAAACCTCTACGAAGTCTCATCCCTTCATCTAAATCCCCAATAATATTTAATTTAGGATGATTAGACTCAACTCTAGACGAAAGTTCTTTAGGATGTTTAGTTTTATCATCAGGTGAGGATTCCTCATTGGATGTTTCTAGACCTTTAGAAGCATGTGAGGAATCGGGAATTGGAGTTTCTTTATGTTCAGTTATCGTGACGGGATCTACACTCTAATGATCTAAATCTTTCCAATCTCCTCCAATCTATCCTTCACTGCAATGATCATATACCATTACATTGATGGATTTCATCATAACCCATGTACGAGAATTGGATACTCAACAGGTTCGACTATTTCTAGAGTATCCTAGGAAAATTTCCTCATAACTCTTGGAGTCAAACTTGCCCAAATTCTCTATATCTCTTAGAATACAGCACTTGTGCCAAACATACGAAAATACTTGACAGTAGACCTTTTACCATTCCAGATCTCATACGGTATTTTATTAGTTTTAGGTTTAGGTAAACTCTGTTCATAATGTGACACATAGTATTGATGGCTTCACCCCATAAAAGCATAGCTAGTCCCTTACCATGAAGCATGACTCTAGCAATTTGTTGAAACACACGATTTTTCCTTTCGATTACTCCATTTTCTTGTGGAGTGATCGGCGAGGAGAAATGATGCTGAATTCCCTCATCTAGGCAGAAATTCTCAAGATTAGAGTTTTCAAACTCTTTTCCATGATCACTCTGAATTCTAAATATGGTGAAGTCTTTCTCATTTCTAAGTCTTTTGTACAAAGATATGACAAGACTAAATACCTCAGATTTTTCTCTCAACAGTTTAATCCATGTGTATCGAGAGAAATCATCTGCCACAATTAAAATATATTGTTTACCACTAACACTCTTGGTCTTCTTGGTCGTCCTGCCGTCGTCCATACAAAAAGACATACTTGCTTCTCCATCCAAATGGCCAGCATAAATTGCAACAATACCATGCCAGCCACATTGTCGGCTCTCACTATTGCATCGACATAACAGAAAATCACTCCGTCTCTTCCCAACATGTGCTGCTCCAGTCTCTTCTCTTACCAACCATTGTTCCTAACACCCAAATCTGTAACCTTCAATAGCAATTGTCGATCCATCACTTCACCATCGTTCAGCAATCGTAAATCCTAAATAATTTACCAAAGTGCTTACTTAGTCAAGTTTGTTGAAAATTAGAACCTCAAGAACTTTAATAGATTAAAAATCCTTTCTTTAGTGCCAAGATTCTCCATGTCAAATCACCAAGAGAATAAGAGTGGAAGCTTGCCATGATCTATTGGAAATGAAGATTGATTGTGGGTTCTTGATCTTCCTCTTCAATACTGTTTTTCTTCAGAGAGAAGTTTCTATTTTCTTCTGATGATGGGATGGCAAAGAGAATAAGAAATCACGTATGAATTTGGGGACCATAATTCTATTAGATATTTTTCATATATATTTTTGGCCTATCATAAAATACAACCCAAAGGAAAATTGGTCTCTACACTTAGTTAGGCTCATACTATATTAGATGTCCAAAGTCCAATAACTTTAGGACTATCATGTGACTTTAAATGGACTTAACCTTAAAATAACCTTTAATACATACTTACATATGTTGGCTCACCAAGTTTGCTAACAATCACCACCCCGTTCATTCCCTTGTAGTTCGATCATCGTTGTCATCTATCAACTTCATCCACTGCCACCTTCATCACCATTTCTTCCGACAATGTTAGAATCGAGAGATATCCCGTACCTCAACATCCCATCAACATTGTTTTTAAAGTTCTACTACCGCGGGTTACTTCTTGGATTGCCACCAATACACTACTGTCTTGTCACCATTGGTACAAACTTTGAAAATATATATGTTCTACATTGCCATTGTAATTGTCATCGTACGAAGTCATCATCACTATCATCACCACATGTAATAGCCAGAACTTCACTTTACACACTTTGATATTATGATTCATGCATTACTTGCTATTTACATTGCCATTGCATTTGCATCAATAGTTCGAAATTGTGTTCTCTTATTATGGTACATTTGATCATTGAGGTTTTAAGATCTCTATATGGTGTTAGTCTTCGACCCCCTGACCTAGACGGTGAATCTTACATTGAGATATGGTATAAATTTAAGTTAATCTAGATGTTGGATATTGATTTTTTAAACAATTGTATTCTTGAAAGTGTTGAAATCATGGTTACAAGCTTTTAATTCGGTTAATCGTGGTTAACCTAAACTCTAATTAAGTCTTTAACATATTTGAGACATGAGGCATGAAGCGACATGATAACAATACAATAATATTAAGTTCGTGTGATGTTATAAATATTGAGGTGCAAATTGTTGAAGTTGGTCAATAATCAGGTGCCAATTGGGTAAAGAATCGAATGAACAGTTAATGAATTAACTCTATAAATTATTTTAGGATCCTATGGCAATTAAATTAGGTTGTAGACACACTAAAATAAGTCAAAGTCACTTGATTCTCTACTAGAAGGATAGGTGTAAAATGCTTTTTTTTTTTTTACTACAAAGCCACCTCACTCTTGGGAACACCTCATGTTTGATGCTACTTGTCCTTTTATAGCCCATTTCTTCATTCCTAAGCATTATGCACGACTCAAGCTCCTTAAAGAATTAATATCTTTCTCCTACATAAGATATTAACTCCTTCAACTCATACCAATTTGATTTCATGGGAAAACGAAAGCAAAAGAGCTAAAGAGAAGCTGAAAACAAGAAGCTGGAATTGAAAGTTATGGGCAGGTGAGTTAGCTCAAGGTTTTGAGGTTTGTCTTTATATTTTTTGAGGGTTTTATATCTTCTTGAACCTCTATACTTTCTTGAGATCACGTTGGGGGTAATTTGGTGATTTAATGGATGACAAAAGAGGGGTAATTAGTTGCAAAAACTTGAGTTAACTCAACATGGACAGAAATTAATGGTTGCTGGATTTTAGTAATTCAACCTTGAATTTTATGTTATACTTTCAAGGGAATGTATATGTATCACTTTGAATGTTCTCATATAAGGGTTATAGGTATGAAAATAAGTTTTAATAGGTTAGAAATTAGTTTGTGGCATGATGATGTAATGGAAACCAAAGACAATCATAGTAAGCTACCTGATTCAATGTGCTGTAAAAAGGACTTAACTTGAGGCTGAAAATCCTGTACTTGTGGTGAATTCTTGACATGGTTACATTCATATATATGTTATATAAGTGTGGTCAAAGGTTGGGAATGAATGGATGTAGTAAAGGATTTGAAAAGAGGCTGGAAAAATAACTGGACAGTGATAGAAAACAGAAAACAAATTCTGTCCAATTTGACAGTTGCATGGTTTCAACCTTTACATGTCCAATAATCACCTCTAAAGCTTGGATAATTGATTCAGATAAATGTTAAGTCATTATGAAAAAATTACATGATGTTTACAAGAGAACACACGCGCGCGCGCACAAAGGCGAAGGGTAAACGAAAATTCATTTGCAACTATGATGCAAGAACATGGTATTTGTGAAATATTTTCTATAGTAATGTTGAAATATTTACATAACTTTGATAAGGAGCTCATTTTATATCATATGATGGTTATGATAATTGAGTATGAGGTTTTGAAACATATTGACATCAGTTTTGATTAAGTATATCATTCATGAGCATTTTCATGTACATGCGCGACATATGTCCATTGTTAAAAATCTAGCATTCACAATATGATTGTATATATGAATTTACCTTATAAAATATTTTATTGACCACTATTAGCCACTGAGACATGTGAGACATGCTTATGCAATATGTTTTGGCATCACGGGTGAGATTTCTTGGGTGATCGTAAGGGTAGATAGGGGATGTGCCTTTGGTAATCATAAAAGAGTAAAGCACTTGACTGTGCTCTTGTGATTTTATGATATTTGTACCATAGGTGAGATACTTTTTGGGTGATCATAGGGGTAGTTATGGATGTACCTCTAGTAATCACAAGAGGATGGTCCACTCGACTGTATCGATATCATATTGGCCATTTGATTATGATATTGATCCTGTGTATTGTAAGTGGGTCAAGGGCTCAATTAAAGAAAAAAAAGATTTCAAAAGAAATTATTTCGAGCTAACTTTGACGAATATTTGATTAAGGCATTTTTAGTATAATGTTTAAAGAAAATGATATGGTGTCATATACTCTAATTACTCATACTCATGGCATGTATGGTTTTTACCGCTTACTGAGTATTAGCTAATGTCATTCTTGCATTGTAGGTACGTGTGAAACTTCATAGAAGACATAGATAGCTGTAAAACTCTTACGAGACTCCGAAGTTCGATATACATGGATGACGACCTGTAGGGTTACGTTGTGAGCTTCTATTTTGGTTTTACAATCTGTTGTATTATATTTTTGGGGATTATGTATTGTATAAGTATAAATTTTGACATGGTATGGTAGATACTTTTGTAACCTCAACGTAAATATGTTGGACTTTGGTTATATAGTATTTTGTCTTAATATGCTCTATGAACATCATATGTGATCAGGTAATATATAGGGACCTTTATTATGAAGATGCTATACATTTTATTGTGGAAAAAGAAAATAATAATAATGTGCAATCGTATTCCTAGGTCGAGTTGTCAAACTTTTACTTCTATACAGTTGAGTATATGGTTATCTATATAAATGGGGGATGATACCACCACTAGGAGCCTACACCACTAAGGCGTCTACGCTACCGCCGTACGCTTCCACCAGCACCTCCAGTTGCTGTCCATTTTTGGTTTTTTCACTTGTCTGGCAAGGTTTAAATCAGCTTTATTTTCTACACTACTATTTTATTTATCCATTTTCTAATTTTGAGTAGTTTAGTTATATTTTCGTGTCTGATATAAAAGAATATAAAGTATAAATTAATTAATTAAAAATAAATGAATAAACAAACAAAAGCATAAATGAAATAAAAGTAATAAAAAATAATCTCAACGACATTGAACACTCCAGTGAGGTCATATCTCAACTTTTAGAGTGCCTTCTTCACCACAGAACTCTTGAATTGCGTCTTACTACAAATCCTGTTTCGATGAGTTGTTGCACAATTGTGGTCTTGAAGAACCAAAGGATGTATCTATTACTAAGTTTTTTGATGCTTGTGGCTTGACCCTAAACAAGTCATCATACTCAGTCTACTCTTTTGATGATGCTTTTCACAAAGCCCTCGAATATGAGTGGTACAATCGATCAACCTACACTCGACGTGGTCCTTCAACCTTCATGTACCTTCGCCAATCCCATCATAATCTATCTATCACTCCTGCTAATGTCTCGATGTCAACTTCACACATTTGTTGGGTCATTATCAAATTTGCCCACACTTTCCCAAATGCCAATAAAATCAGCTTGCATACACCATTTCTTTCTATGTCCCTACATTTTTAGTCGTATGTCATAATTATCATAGCCGATGTCATATTACCGCTCGGTGTCCTTATTGTACCCTCACTCATGATCAAGAACCATTACTTTTGACTCCCTAGACCAATGAATGTTTCATAATCAATCTTATTGACCATTTAGATCAAGAGTCGACCATTTGAGTGTTACAAGGCAGAAGATGTTGTTGTCTTTGTTATGAGATGTATCCTCTTTACCTCTGTTAACTCTAATTCATGGAAATGGACTTGTATATTCCATATGTACATCTCGTGCAACTCTTGCTCTTTAAATTAGTAATTGAAGAACATAGCACCATGAATGTTATCTCCACATCAACTATAACCAAGTTTGACTTCAAATTCGAATCTCACCCTCGATCTTTTAAGGTGGCATGGAATGATAGGATTTCATTACCTTTCACTCATCATTGCCTTCTGTCCCTTAAAATACTTCAGTTTTAGAAATGTATATGATATGTAATCTATTGTTTTAGAAGTCAAGGCATGATTTGATATTGATATGTATCTATTATGTAATCTACCTTGTAAATATGCATAATCTAATGAGCTCAAAACATTTGCTATTATAACCAAAAGCATTTTCGAACAATCTCATCCATTAATTATGTCAATGTAGGACCAAAGTGATATTTGTTACATGTATTTTTACTAAACCCATCAATGATTACGTATATCAACATACTCAAAAAACATAGATAAAAAATGGATGTGTAGCATGAAAATTTCATGTAATATGATCCAAATATGCCTATTTTTAACTGATCCTACTTTATACTTTAACGAGATCAAATCAAAACTAATTGGAGTGAAAATAAACTAAATACTTAATTTTTGAAGAAAATATCCATAAACATAAAATGTGTCCAAAATCAAATAACATTCAAATACAAACTTCCACTAAACTACCATAAAATTAAAAGATAAAACGCCCATTTAAGTAGCGAGCTCATGAAAAACCTTGGGAGGTAATCCTTCGGTAGATGGATCCGATATCCTAGAATTTGTGCCAATATGTTCTATAGTAGCCTGACCACTTTGAACTCTCTCCTTAACAATTAGGAACTTGATGTCTATAAACTTTGACTTCGTCAAACTCTTGTTGTTAGAATATAACACTACTGACTTATTGTCATAAAAATAACTTAAGTAATCTTTTAATTCTATCCACAATGCCAGCCCAATGACAAAATATCCAATACATATTTCATGATTGGATGCCTTATAGCATGCAATAAATTAGGCTGCCATGGTTGAAGAAGTTATAAGTATCTGCTTGGTACTCTTCCAGGATAGAGTTTATTCATACAACAAGTCGATATATCCAATACATATTTCATGATTGGATGCCTTATAGCATGCAATAAATTAGGCTGCCATGGTTGAAGAAGTTATAAGTATCTGCTTGGTACTCTTCCAGGATAGAGTTTATTCAGACAACAAGTCGATATAGCCTAACGTAGATCTCCAACTGTCTTGGCATCCAATAAAATCAGAATCAGAATATTCTATGACCTCCAATTGATTCGATTTCCTATATGTGATCATGTAATCCTTTCGATATCGCATAACTCGCTTGGCTATTTCTAATTATCCATCCTGAGATTACTTAAATATTTGCCTAACATTCTAATAATGAATGCTCTAATGCTTGGAAGATTTTATAGAATAAAATTATTTGTTCTACATTTTATATTTTTGTGATCTTCGAAAGTTGTGGGACCGAAATGAGATAGTATTAAATTCATTTTTAATTAAGCCAAGTAATTAGATTTTGATAGAACAAAGATAAGTATATCAATATTGAGCTTGTTTTATATTTCGTATTAAATGATGTATTATGGACTCAAGTAAAACTTAATTTGGATAAGTTGGACCAAAGATATTGAAATTAAAAAAAATTATCTTTAACTCGTAATTAATATATGGGAAGAATTCATAAATAAGAGATTTAGTTTTTCCAATTTCTAATTTAAGAAATTAAACTTAAAATTTCAAATTTTAGAGTTTTTAAATTAATTAATGAAACATATATTTTATTAATTAAATATATTAAGGTCACAATTTCATATAATTTGGTCACAAATTCCATATAATTGGTCAAAAATCACAATTTTCTTATGTCACAAATTATTTTACGGTCACAATTCAAAAATTTTATAGGTCACAATTTGTTCATTACAAATAAAAAATTGAAATGTCACTAATTATTTTACGGCCACAATTTAAAAATTTTATATGTTACAAATCAGAAATTTTATAAATCACAAATTATTTTATGGCTACAAACAAAATTTTTATGTGTTACAAATTATTTTACGGTCACAATTCGAAAATTTTATATGTCACAATTTATTCATAGGCCACAAATAAAAAAATTATTCTTTACAATTTATTTATCGATCACAAATCACAAATATTATAAGTCACAACTTAGTAGACAATCACAAATTGTTAAATTATCGGTCACAAATTAAAATTTTTTTAGGTCACACATTATTTTTTGGTCACAATTTATCTTTTTCATTGGTCACGTATTATTTATTGGTCATAGATTAACCAATTTAATGGTCAGAATCAACCAAATAATTTGTGATCACCACAGCACCACTCTCTCCAGAAGCAGGACCGCCACTTTCGCCGCCAAAACCACCACCACCACCACCACCACCACCTTCCGACAGCAATACAACCACTTCAAACTAATCAACATATCATTGAAAAACACCACTACATTATCACGTCATTCCACCACCATCGTGACAAACCCATCGCTGTCGCCGCCGTCACCACCACCACCCCCACCCCACAACCTTACCAACACCGCTGCCAACACGACCATCACTTCCTCAATTTCATCACCACCACTGTGACCACTATCTACACTACAGTCATTGACCACAACGTGCTACATCCAACATCTACACCACCACCAAAACAACGAGACCTCACCCCCACCACCCCCATCCTACAACTTTAAAAAAATCCTCAACCCTATCATCATCTCTGCCGCCTTCACTGACCAACCACCATCACGCCAACAACCAAGAACCAACGCACCACGTCAAAACACACAGATTCACCACGACGCCAACCACCGCACCCAACCCCCACCACCGTATCCAAATCGCCGCACACCTCATCAAAGAAAAAAAGACGAACCACCACCACACAGATCACAAACCTCCACCGCACAGATAAAGATGCTACCCAAACCATTGCACACGACCGGCCTTGCAACGACGGCCTTGCGAGGTCTTCGACGACGGCGACGGGAAGAAGAGAGGGGAAGAAGAGAGAGGCGACCATAGGAGAGAAAATGAGAGGTTAGAGAGAGAATGAAGATGTGAAATGATTTTTTATTTTTAGGGTTTGGGTAATTATAATTTAGATAGAAATGAATTAATATCTGATTTTTGTATAAATAATGTTTATATTTGAAATTTGAAATTGAAAGTTTAAAAAATCGGATTTTTTATAATTTCCTCTTAATATATTTGGTTTATGATACAATTTCTATGGCAGCCTTAGTCACGTTAAAGATAAATTAAAATCCAGGTCAGATAAATGTTAAACGGTTAATTGTGATCTTAACTTATAATCTTTCAGCCAAACTACACATGATTTGTTTTAGTGTTTGACTAGAAAATAATGTATTTGTTATTATTCCAAACTGAAATTCTTATCCAAATTTTGTAAAGTCATTATTATCCAATTCCTTGTATAGCACGGCTCCACATATAGTTGCACCAAGACTCTTTTCTTTTTAAGACTATAAATATTCTGCAAAAGTTAGATTTTAGTCTCATATTTTTCCAAAGCATAAAGCAATTCTCCATCCGTAGAAAGATAAAAAAACGTTTATGGAAATAGCAGTAGAAAGTAAAAGATTTGGAACATGATTTTGGATTTTGCCTTTTAAAAATTTATTTGATTTAAAAAGATAGGATTACGAGATGCAAGTGATTTGTCCCGTTTAATTTTATTTATTCACCCTGATAAATGTTAAGCTAATAAAAGATATGATATGATACGATATAATATGGCCATCCGGTACCAAAGATATGATATATTATAAGTTTTTACTGGTTTCTAAAAATATGATATGATGATATGATTATTTTGATATACAAATTGATAATTTATTTAGGATTACACAATTACTTGTATCATACTGAGTATTTCCATATATTCACTCTTTTCCTCTACTTCTGACAGGTTAGAACGGATCATTGGTTAGAGGACAATGTGGTGCAGTCATGTGCCAGATTCATTGGACTCAATAAAGTCAATTTGGTGTCACGAGAATAAATTTCTATTTTTGAGATTAACTTTAGTCTTATTGTCCCATGGACCTTTTATTTAGGATTTTGAAATATGATTTTTTTTTTTTTTAAGGTTCAATTTGCGTTAAAATATATTGATGGAATTAAGGCCCCGTTTGACACCCATTATTTTGAAGAATGAGTTTTTGAATAGTGATTGATGTAAAGAATGTGTGGTTAAAAAGTAAGAAGAATTTTTGGGTTTATGTGTAATATTATTTTATTTGAAGAATGTGTGGTTAGAAATGAGTACTGTAGAAAAATGAGAATGAGATAAAAAATGGGTGTCAAACATGGGCTAAATTTTTTTTGTCTAGTAAACGTGATATGCATGAATTTTTTTTTTTTTTTTTATAGTATTAGTTACTGGAATTTATTATGATAAAGGTTATGAAATCGCATCAATTGGAATTCGATTGTATGCCCATAAATAGTATTACGTGGATTTGCTTGATTAGTAACTAATTGAATTATATATTAATTAGAAGAATTCTGGGTCAGAAACCAAATTTCTTTGTCTTTTTTAATCTTACCAGAGCGCTAGCATATTTGTGAATGTGTCTCTGCATGTGTGAAGGCAGTTAAACCCTTATTTTCTCATTTTTGAAATCAAGTGCAAAATCATGACTTTTGCTCAGTCAATCATGCTACAATGTCGCTTGCGTGTTTTAACTGTACTGAATTTGAAATTTCAAACGTATGAAGAATTATATTTCTATTTCGGAAATTACAAATTATATTTTTATGATCTTTTCAAATATGTATAGATTAGCTTTAATAATTAATAATTTTTCTTGAGACACAAGCTTAAAGATTATGTAAATCTTTTGTGAAATCCTTAAATATATAATAATATAAAAGATTATGGACACTCAATGACCACTCATCGACCACTCTCCGACAACTCTGAGGAAATAATTGACTTTGATAATAATGTTGACTGATTTTAAAAGGTTAAAATGGTAATTCTACATTTTTTAATAATAAAATAACCAAAATCAAATAATTAAAAGGGAAAATTGCAATTGTGGTCCCAAATCTTTCGATTTTTAGCATACTTTGCCTTAACCTTTAATTTATACAACCAGAGGTCCCAAACCTTTCATTTTGTTGTAGCGTAAGGACAAATGAGTGATTCCATTTGACAGTTAGTTGACAAGAGAAATTGATTTTGACCAAATTTAAAAAGGATAAAATGATAACTTTGCTATTTTAATATAAAATAGTTAAAAAAAAAGGGAAAATTGAAGACAACTGTTCATCATCTTCCTCCCATTGCCCTCCACCTCCATCCTACCCTCCCCTGCCAAACCCAAATCAAATCAATTACCTCTTTCCGCCGTCCCCTCCTTCCACAACCACCGTCGCCCCCTTCCCTGCTCTCCCACAAGCCCCACCAAAGGCTAGAGGTGTCAATTCGGGTGGTCCTGGCCGGGTCGGCCCGCCAATATGTGAGCCCGGTAACGGCCCGCGCTAAAAAAGCCCCCACGCTGCGGGTTCCGGGCCGGTTACGGGTCGGCCCACAATTTTGGACTACAATCCAGGCCCGCCCGCTGACCCATCCGGGTCGAGCCCGCTCGGGTCACGGGTCGCGCGGGTCGCGGTTCGTTCTAGTTTGACCCATATGATTATATAAATAAAATTATAAAAATATAGAATTTTTCATATTTATAGCAAAAAATATTTTTTTTTTGTTAAATGTAAACTTAGAATTGAACAAAATGATAAATTCATAATTATATCAAGAATTTTTTTTACATAGAATTCAAATTTAACGTAACATGAATTATTTATAACTTTACAAACTTAAATTTAACTTAAACAAATAACAACTACATCAAAATGCATGTCTAATTATTATTATCAAATATTTATAGCATAAGTACATCCCAACTAGGTTGACCCCTATTTAACTATAATTTAGTTGTTCAAAAATTATATTTTTGTTTTCCAATCAATCTTCAAGAATTGCAAGATTTTTGAAATCTTCAGCAATATCATCAATAATTTTATCTTGTATCTTTAGATCCGCGAATATCCAATTTTTCACGCATAGGAGAACTACCAAAATATCTTCTTTAAGTCTAGATCTTCTTTCATCCAATATCGAGAAGAAAGAAATATAATCAAGATGATGATGATATTTGCAATTGAATAATTATAATTGTAGTAAGGTAATAACAAGTATAAACTATGAAGTATAAATGTATAATAACTAATGAGAGGTAGAGAGGGTATTGTAAAAATAAATTGGAATTTATAGATGAAGGGAATGATATTACCGTTAGAAAATTTATATTACCATTAGTTAAAATTTAAAAAAAAATTAAAAAATAAAAAAATAATTGAATTTTTTTATTTTTATTTTTTCAATTTTTTTTGTTTGGCTCTCTCCCCTCCTTTTTTTTTTTTTTAATTTTTGTTTTATTTTTTTCTCAATTCTTTTTACGGGCCGCGGGTTAACCGTGGCCCGTGGGGGTGCAACCCGCGAAGCCCGCGGGTTACACCTCCTTGGCCCGTGAACCGCCCGCACGGGTCACGGGTCGGCCCGCGGTCCCCATTTTCACGGGTCATGGCCTGCCCGTCCGTCTTGACACCTCTACCAAAGGCCTCACAACCCTCGCATTCATTGTCGTCTCCTCAAGTAGACTAGGTTTGGGACCATTAATTAATGAATTGTAAATATGAGTATTTGGCCTAAGGTTCTTGAGGACCATCGTCTCAAACAGCATCCTGTAAAAATTCTTTCTTTCATTAAAACATCAATCAGTGTACCATATGTAATTTCAGAAGGAACCACACCAATTTATTCCAATGCATCAAACAATCTAAAAGCTTCAACCAGATATCCCTAGCGGTACAATCCCTTTATGACAGAATTATAAGTGATGATATTGAGAGCTATGCCTTTATTCTTAGCAAACGAGCAGAGATCTAAAGCCTTATCTACGTGACATTCCTTGTAAAGGGCGTCAATTATAACTGAGTAGTCAACAACATTCATAACATGGGCATTATTTTATGCACCCACAAGAAGCTCAGATGCATCCATAACCCTACCATCTTTGGCAAGTGTCTCAAGAACAACAAAAGGAATAGTGATAGCCCATGTCGTGTCTTTCGTCTTTGCAAGAAATTTAAGGGCATTTTTTATGGGTCTTGCTGCAGAGCAGGGAAGGGGGCGACGGTTGTTGTGGAAGAAGGGGACGATGGATAGGAGTAGTTGATTTGGTTTGGGATTGGCGGGGTAGGGTAGGGTAGGGTGGGATGGGAGGAAGATGATGAACAGTTGTCTTATGTTTTCCTTTTTTTTTTTTTTACTATTTTATGTTAAAATAGCAAAGTTACCATTTTGTCCTTTTAAAATTTGGTCAATCAATTTCTCTAGTCAACTTTGAGACCTCTGGTGGTACAAACTAAAGGTTAAGGTAAAGTCTGCTAAAAATTGAAAAGTTTGGGACCACTACTGCAATTTTCCCTAATTAAAATTAAAAACCTATTCCAACTTCTTTTTCTCTATCCACCCCCACCCTAAATCTGCAAATCTGGATTTGGAACTTCGAGAATGCTTCAACAAGCTCGGGAATGGAGTCCCCAGAACCGAATGTGCGTTTTGCCACAATGGCAATGGCTCTAAGGAACTTTGTCTGTACATTTGGCCCAAAACTTCATCTTGATTGACCATGGAATCAGAAACCCAAAACTTCATTCGAAATAATTCATCTTCTTCCCACCCCCACACTTATCCCCACCTTCCCTCACCTAACCCCAACCAAACGAACCAAAATCCACCTACCTCCACCGTGCCAACTATTGCAATCCACCCACACACAGGTTGCAGCGACCGCTACAAATGCCCTCGCAAATTAGCAGCAATAAATGGACCTTATCGGAAACTTGCTTAGATGTTATATAGAAAATCCCTAAACCCTTTTCAATTTCTTATATCTTCTTATCCCCTTTTGTCAAGATAGTCTCTTCGGCGAACCATTTTTGCAGAAAATCCATATTTTTATCGAGAAGCTCCATTTCTGATCGGTTGTTAAGTCCAAATCTCTAATCCAGCCTCCGTAGATCTACATAGTTGGGCAACAAGTTTCTAATGCCATGAATTTGAGGATTCGAAGAGGTTGATTTCCCATATTTGCAGATTTGGGGTGGAGGTGGAGAACAAGAAGGTGGAATGAGTTTTTAATTTTAATTATTTAATTTTGGTTATGTTATTATTAAAAAATGTAAAATTACCATTTTAACCTTTTTTAAAATCGGTCAACATTATTATCAAAGTCAATTATTTGGTCAACTAACGGTCAAACTAACAGAAACCATCCATTTGGACTTCAGCTGTGGACATTTTGAAAGGTTTGGTACGGTTGGTGGCAAAAGTGAAAGGTTTGGTACAATGGGTGGCACAAATTAAAGGTTTGTTACCGCTGCTGTAATTATCCCTTTCTTTAATTTGCAAACCATTTTCTTTAGGTCTCCCAACATAATATTTTTCAGTTGCACCATATAAATCATCTGATCAATGTCAACATTGAGAAATACTGTCTTTATATCCATTTCATGTAACTCAAGATCAAAATGCACCACAAGTGCTATAATAGTTCTGAAAGAGTTTTTCTTTTGAGTTAAGCCAATTGTACCAAGGCAAGCCTTATATCTCTCCACATCTTCCTTCGAATCAAACTTGGTTTTAAATATCCATTTGCAGCTAATGGGCTTCGCACCTTCAAGCAATGCGACGAGTTTCCCAATGATATTGTCTTTCATGGACTTTATCTATTCATTCATGACATCAATCCACTTTTGAGAGTTAGTGAAATCTTCTTCAACCAATCCAATGCCATCATTTATGTTTTTGGAGAAAAAACTATAAAGTTATCAGAAATTTGTTTTCTCTTATCTCTAGTGGATCTCCTTAGTGGCACATGTTCTTGAGATTGTAGAGTTTTTTCTTCTCGAACAATCTCTTAATATTGAAACTGGTTCTAAAATATTGTCTTGATCCAGAAATGCTTATTGAATAAAATCAGGAATAGGAATTTGTTCCTGATCTTAATCATTATCAATGGCAACCAAAGGAATAGTTACATATTCCTCCTCAAACATAAAATCCGTAACCTATCTACCTCGATAAACTCCACATCCTTAAAGAACTAGGCATTTCATGTTTCAAAAATTGACCTAAAAGTGAGATCATAAAATTTGTGGCACTTGACCTCTCAGAATATCCAATAAAATATTAGTTGACGTTTCAAAAGTCTAGTTTCTTTTCATTTAGCTTATAAGACATTACCTCAGCTAGACAACCATAGATGTGCAAGTGTTTCAAACTGGGCTTCTTGCATGTCTAAAGCTTAGAGGGGTTTTGACAGTTGCTTTAATTAGAACTCTATGTAAACTACAGTCTTTAGTGCTTCTCCATAGAGAGATTTTTATAATGTAGAATGACTAAGCATGCTCATTAGCATTTTTAAGTATTATGTTTCGTCTTTTAGCAACGTCATTCATGCTAGGGGATTCGACATAGTGTACTGTGAGATAATTCCACATTCCTGTAGATATTTAGCAAAAGACCATGGACGTTGTTCGCCTGATCCATCATATGTGCCATAATATTCATCACCACGATCAGATTTGACATATTTAATTATTTTGCTGAGTTGATTTTCAATCACAGTCTTGTAAGCTTTGTACATGTCCAGTGATTAGGCTTCTCATGGATGAGATATAGGTAGCCATAACGTGAAAAATCATCTATGGATGTGATAAATAACTTTGAGCATTCTAAGAAGCCGTAGGGGATGGCCCACATATATATGTATGTATTAGTTTTTAAATGTTCAAAGTCCTATTGGTATCTAATCTTCTTATATTTATTTTTTTTCCCTCAATGCAATTAACATAAAAATTAAGGCCCTATTTGTTTCAGATTAAAATCAGTTTTTAATCTAAATTAAAGTCAAACAATCGATATTAACCACATCTTTCATGGGTCCCACAACTTTTCAACCACAAAATTCAAAAGCTTCCATCACAATCTACTAAAAATCAAATTTTAATCCCTACCAAACACCCATTAAAATAGGAAAAATCAATGGGATCAAGAATCTCATCTAACACAAGCTTTCCAATTCTCTTTTGTGAGATATGACCTAATTGTTTGTGCCATAATGAAGCAAAATTATCATAGGTTAATTTATGTTTAATAGCACATTAATTTAAATACAAGGTTTGTGTTGACTTCGTTTTCCACATGGTTGATGTGGACAAAAGATAATGGGCCCACTCGAGTTCTGTCAAGCTAATTCCAACACACGTAGTATGAGTGTCTATCGACAAAAATGGTCGGGCTCCGATGAGAGATATGAGATAAGTTATACGATAATGAACGATCAATCAAGAATCAAACTCACAAATGTGATTATACCTTAATCAATAAGAAAACACAAAGTTAATCATAAGAGAATAAATATGTCGTGGTTTTTTCAAAAAAAATAAAAATAAAATTCATTACCCTCTCATTTTTTCCATTGAGGGGATATTTATAGTGTTAAATATGCAATAACAACCCTTAGATGAGAGGACATGTGGCTTCATCTCCTTTAGTGAAGCATGCCATCTTAAGAATCAATTTTGACTCCACTAGCCTGGGGTACATTAAATGCCCAAAAAGAAGGTGGCCACCCCATGCCTTATGCTGACAAAATTGACCTTTTTACTTATTATAGTAGTCCAATCAATCATTCTAAAAGTATTTTACAAATTTAAGATCTTCAAACGCAGGTTATCATTTGCCACAGTTGAGCTTCAGATTCTTCTTCGTTAGGCCATGTGTATAGCTCCAGCATAGGGGCTTCGGCAAAAGTAAGGGCCTCGCAAAAAATAAGCTTTGGCTACTTTTGGCCTCGACATGGTGGCGTATCGGCAAAAATGGCACCTCGGCAAAGATGGGCTTCAACCAATTTGGTGTAACAGTAATCCCAAGTCCATGTATGATTATTTATGTCATGCATGGACTTCTATCTTGAGCAAAGTTTCTTTAAGCCATATTTCCTGTCATGGTTAGGTTTTTGACAAACACAATACAATAATCCCCCCAATCCAAGTATAGATATTTATGTCATAGTTAGAGTTTGATGCTGAACCTGATTCCCATACGAAGTAAAGTCACTGAAACTTACTTGTTAAGCCAAAGTAGGGAGGGGCTGACATGTTGAGGCTTCCCATTTTTTGTCGTAGCTGAAATTTTCATTTTGAGCCAAAGCAGGGAAGCGATGAAATTCCGAAGCTCCTTTTTGGTGGTAGCTGAAATTTTCATTTTGAGCCGAAGCGAGGAAGTACTGAATTGTCGAGGCTCTTGTTTCATTGTCCATAAAGCATGCTTTTAAGAATTGGGCCAATGATTTGATACTTTTGAATACTACCAAGGAAAGACAATGAGGCGTTTCGACTTTCGATACTCGTACAACTATTTCATATTAAAATGCGCAATGATGGCCAAGTCGTCGCAAGTTTAGATCGACATGCAAGGCTCGTGCATGAGAAACACGCATCAATCTGAAGCTTTAACAACAAAAATCATTTGGATTCAATGCCTCATATGAATTTAAAAACGAACGCTTTAGATGAAGTAAATCTAGATCCAACTGCTAAGCTTCGTCATCTTTTTCCTATGAAAACCAAAATCATTTTGCTTGTATTAGTTTATTCTCTTCTTCAATTTTTAAAATCTCTCAGCAATCAAAAGCTTTTCTGGTCATTACTGTTCTTTGGCGACGTCACACTCCTAGGTTTCCCTTACAACATTTGCATTCCTTTCCTTTTCGTCTACTATCCTTTTAAATTTTAATGGCCTCTGCTTGAGTGCTAGCAGTGGTAAGGTTACCATTGCAAGGGTTGGGAAATAGGTTATAACTGGGGGGTTGAATGGTGGTTATTGGGCTATGAGTAAGGGTCCCGTATATTATGAGGCAGGGTGGGGGACTGTAAGAATCCCATATGTCATAACCTCCATGAAGTTAGCCGAAATTAGGAAAAGATATAGGATCACAGAGTCTATAGAACTTTTAGTGCCCGAAGCCCCTGCTATCTGAAATTAGGATGTGTGGCCATGAGTGAATTCTTATATAGGGCCAGCGTGCGTCTACATCTGCACCCATTTTTTAGGGTGGTCCTGAGGTCGTTATATTGACTCACACCTAGCTATTGCCAAATGGGTAGAGCCAGTTGGTTGGGGCATACTTTCTCTAGAAGAAGACCCTGTTTGGAGAGGATATACTCATCCACATCCTTTAGACACTTTTTCAACCATGAGTACTTGGGAAGGGATAGTCTGGTATTAGATGACCACTTAGGGGCCCAAACCCCTTTTGTGGTGGGTTTGCCGTCTTCCATCAAGGGTTGGAAGGAACCGTGATTTTGGGTTAAGGGCAAATGGTAAATGTTTAAGGGGGATAAGGCCCAGCTTGCACTATGCCGACCCATTATTCTAAAGCCTGTGAGTTATTTTCTACATTTTTTTTTATTTATGACTTGTATGATGTCCTTTGTTTTCTATTTGCAGGATCCCGCTTCCAACTTTCCCAAGCTGAATGGGATGTTATTGAAGATATCTACCGGCATCCATAGAGATCACGCCAGTTCGACCGCCTCATCGACCGAAGTAAATTCTTCTTAGACTTCATATTAATGGCTTCAAAAGGTAGATTTTAATGCCTTCTGTTTGATACATTGCTTAGGTTTTAACATAACTTTTACATTTTGCAGATGACTTTGGGAAGAAGAAGTACCCCACTCCAAATATAACGTCAATATTATGAGCCACATCCACAGTAAAACGCCAAACTCGTACTAGGTCGACCGAGAAGTTCGGCCAAACTATTGTTCCATCCACTTAGGAAACCTTGTCTCCTCCTCCCAAGTTAATGGAAGCTTCAATGAATACAGTTAAGGCCCAAAAGGTAAGGAAGGCCAATGAAAAGGCTGCAAATGAGACAGAACATACCTTTAAGGTTGTGAAAAAGGTACCGGTGGCAAGGACCCCTAGGAAGTTTGGAAGGTTCATGGTGGGGTAGGATAAGGAGATCGCCCCAGTGGTTATAGAGATGTTACTATCCGAAGTTCATAGTGCCATTGCCAATTTTTGACAAGTTTCAGACTGAAAGGTAGAAGAACTACGTCTCCACTTACGACGCGGTAGACCTTACGGTGACTCTTTTCAACCAAAGTGCCAAAGCTTTTGGGGTTGCCCTTAAGTGCCAAAAGTGCTAAAAGATATTCAAACATGCAATCGGGAGTTGGTTAAAAAGTTGGTCTCAACGGAGAAGGAGATGAAGAAAATAAAGTCTGAGGTTTAAGAGCTAGGAGCTCAACGTACTGAAAAGGTAGCTAAATTGGATTCTGACTTAGCGGAGATCAAAGCTCTAAAGAAGAAGGTCCACAAATCCTAGTGTGAGGTTGCATCCCTAACAAAAATGGTGGAAACTTTAAACAATCATCGGAAGCTAATGGCTGAAGCTTTGGAGAAAGCTAACTTCGAGAATGCTAGGCTCAAGGATGCCAATGGGTTTTTGGATACCCAAATAAGGCATTACGTAAAGGAGGCTGAGAAGGCCAGTGCTAATGCTCAAAAAGCAGGTGAGGAGGTGGTGAAGGACTGCATTGCCAATTTCCATCCAACAGAAGAGTATCAACGCTTGGACATCTATTGGAGAAGATTTGCCTATGTCGAGGTGGTATTAAGGGTAGAAGAACTTTACCCAGAACTTAATGCCTCCGAATTGAAGGCAGAGTTTTTGGAGAAAGTACCCCAGACCCGAGCTGATGATGCAGTGGAGGCAAATGACTTAGAGGGTGCTATTGTGGATGAAACTTCAAACCAAGGAGCCCCAATTGCTGAAGCATCTGCTAGAAAAGCATCAGACTCTTAGCCTTCTCCAACTTAGGATAAAGTTTTATATTTACTTTGCAATTTACTGGCTGAGGCCCCCCCAATGTAAAAATTTATTTTAATGAAATGCATATTTTTCTTTATCTTGTTTCAATTTTCTATGTTTTGAAATATCTACTAACTTCCTTACACAATATGTCTTGCAATAAGTATTGGGACCTCTGTAGAGTATATAACTTTAACAATATGCTTTGCAAGCAAGATTAAAGTAATCACGATGATCTTCAACAATAAATTATAACTTTAGTACATGACTTCTCCCATGATGTTCAGTTTCGTCATGGGAGGCTTGTAATGTTAGCATCAGAGAGAAAATGAGATAATCTCTTTTGGGATCTGATCCTCATCTTTGGGGTACCCACGCTTCAATACATGGAGGATGGTTCATCCATATAGACACTTCTTCCATTACGTTCAGTTTCATCATGGGAGGTTTATATTGTCTGCCTCGGAAAGTAAATGAGGTGATCTATTTTGAGATTTGATCTTCTTTTTCCAGGTGCCCATATACATGGTGGATGGTTCATCCATATAGAGGCTTTTCCCATGATATTCAACTTCATCACGGGAGGCGTGTGTTGTTTGTCTAGGAGAGCAAATAAGGTAATCCCTTTTGGGATATGATCATCTTCTCCGAGATGCTCGCGTTTCAATACATGGTGGATGGCTAATCTATGTAGATGTTTTTCCCATGATGTTCAGCTTTTTCATGGAAGGCTTGTGTTGTCAACCTCAGAGAGCAAATGAGGTAATCCCTTTTGGGATCTGATCCTCTTCTTCGAGGCGCCTACACTTCAATACATGGTGGACGATCCATCTATGTGGAGGCTTCTCCCATGAAGTTCAGCTTTATTATGGGAGACTTATGCTTTAGACGTATTAACGAAAACTTACTTCAAGATATTTACAAGAGCTAGGAGGGTCCTCCCGGCCGTATGGCCCATTTACTGGTAGTATATTCTTAGATGTTCTATGTTCCATGAGCGAGGCTGCATTTTTCCATCCAGATCTTCTATCCAATAAGTACCAGGCTGTAACTCTCCTTTTATGCGATACGATCTTTCCCAGTTTGGATCCAGCATGCCTACCCTTGGTTCCTTGAAGGATAGGAAAACTCTTCGAAGTACATTATCATTTATCCAGAAGGACCTTTTATTAACTCTTGCATTATAGTAACGGGCTATCTTCATTTGATATGTGGATAGCTTTGCCTGGGATTTGTCCATCTTTTCGTCGAGGAAGTTGAGTTCACATTTTCTTGACTCGTCATTGGATATCTCGTTGAATTGCAATCGACAGAGAGAATGTAGCCCAACTTTTATCAGGATCATTGCTTCAGTACCATAAGCCATTGAGAATAGGATTTCTCCAATTGGGGTACGACTTGTAGTTTGAAATTCCCATAGTACCTATGGTAGTTCATCGACCCACTCTCTTTTGGAGACGTCAAGTTTTCTCTTCAAAGTATACTTAATGGTTTTGTTTACTGCCTCTACCTGTCCATTTGCCCGAGTGTGGTGAGGTGTCGAAAAATGCTTCTTGATCCCAAGTTCCTCACACGGTCCCTGACTTTATTGTTATCAAACTGATGGCCATTATCTGAGATAATTGAATGAAGAATTCCGAACCAAGAATTTAGAAGTGTTCTTTCACAGGAATTTAGAAGTGTTGGCTTCTGTAATCTTAGCTAGAGGTTCGGCCTCGACCCATTTTGTAAAGTAATCAATGGCAGCTATATCAAAGTTTATGCTACCGTTACCTTTGGGTAAAGGGCCAACATGGTCAATTCTCTATTTGCCAAATGCCTATGGGCTGGACACCACTGTTAGCTTCTGGGAGGGCTGTCTTTAGATAGAAGAGAAACGTTGACATTTATCGCACTTTCCCAAATTGGATCGAGTCTTTTTTCAAAGTTGGCCAAAAATACCGTTGCCGTAGTGTTTTTTATGCCAACGCGAGTCCTCCAGTATGGTTGCCACAAATGTCCCATGGATTTCGTGGAGGATGTAAGTGACTTCTTCTTTCTTCTACACATCGAATGAGGGATAAGGACAAACATCTCTTGTAAAGCACATCATCAGGGAATATAAAGTGGGTAGCCTTTCTCTTGAGTTTGTAAGTTTCTTCTTTTTTGATGGGAAGTGTTTGATTATTTAGAAAAAGCCATTATTGGTTGCATCCATGTAGGCATTCCTTCCACCCACATCATCTCATTTCTTTTGGAAGTGGAAGGTTCCGAGAGATGTTCAATTGGGACGATCGTCAGTAGTAAGTCTTTGTTACTAGCCAACTTGGACAAAGCATTAGCGTGGGCATTTTCATCACGCGAAATTTGAGTCAACTCGAATTTTTTAAAAGACGGGAGTAAATCCATCACCAGTTTCAGGTATATCGCCATACTTTTGTCTCTAGTAGCGAAGTTTCCATTAACCTAACTGATTACCAGCTGGGAATCACTATTGATGAGTAATTTTCTCACTTGCATCTCTTTAGCTAACCTTAAGTCGGCAAGTAGTGCCTCATAGTCCACCATATTGTTAGTAGCCTTGAACCCAAACCTTACCGCAAAGTTGAGCTTGTGTTCTTCAGGGCTAATCAAAACCACTTCTGCTCCTAAGCTTGTGTCTCCAGACAAACTATCCGCGAATAGGTTCCATGTAAGTTCCACGGGTTACATGACCTTATCCATTACCTGGACGTTGGAAAATTTTACCACGAAGTCTCCGAAGGCTTGGCTTTTGATAGCGATTCTCGTTTTGAAAACAATGTCAAACTTACTAAGCTCAACTGCCTATTTCAACAATCTCCCTAAAGAGTCGGGTATCTGAAGCACTTGCCTAAGCGGGAAGTTGGTCAATACAAGTATCGTGTGAGCTTAGAATTATGGCCTCAACTTTTTAGACGCATTGATAAAGGTAAAAGCTAACTTTTCCATGTCGCAATAACGGGTTTTAGTAGCCAAAAGAGCCTTCCTCCATAATCAACAGGCAGTTGGTGAGTGTCTTCTTCTCTTACGAGAACGGCGCTAACCGCTTCTTTAGAAATGGACAAATAAAGCTGCAAAGCTTCTCCAGATTTGGGTTTTGAGATGAAGATGACTTATCCTATAAGCTTTTTTATCCCCTAGATGGCCTCTTCACACTTCTTTGTCCATTGAAACTTCTTGCTCCCTTTCAAGATTTTAAAGAAAGGGAGGCAATTGTCAGTGGCTTTAGAGATGAAACGACTTAAAGCTACTACACGTATAGTCAAGCTTTGTACCTCCTTTGTCTTTGTAGGAGACTTCAGCTCTATCGAGGCCTGAATTTTAATTGGATCTATCTTTATGCCCCTTTGGTTAACCATGTACCCTAGGAATTTATCGGAAGCAACTCCGAATGCACATTTTAGGGAGTTCAACCTCACCCTATACCTTTGTAGGATTTGGAACATTTCATACAGGTGATTTACATGGTCATCCATCTTCAATCTTTTCACGAGCATGTTATCTACGTAGACTTCCATGGTTCTGCCAATGTGGTTGGCAAACATTTTGTTAACAAGTATCTGGTAGATCGGTACGTAGTCTTAAGCCCAAAGTGCGTCATCTTGTAACAATAAAGACCTCTGTCTATGATGAAATAGGTGTTTTCCTCGTCTGTCGAGTGTACTAGAATTCGATTATAGCCTGAGTAAGCTTCCATAAAACTCAATAGTTTGTGCCCAGCAGTGGAGTCCACAAGTTGGTCTATCCTTGGAAGGGGAAAGCCATCCTTTGGACAAGCCTAGTTAAGGTTGTAGAAGTCTATGCACATCCTCCATTTGCCATTGTGTTTCTTTACGAAGACTGGATTTAAGACCCACTTTAGATAAATGGCCTCCCAGATAAAGCCATTCTTTATCAACTTTTGTACTTCGTCCTCTAGGGCCTCATGTCTTTCCAGGTTGTGGCCCTTCTCTTTTGTCTATGCAGGGAAACATTAGGATCTATTTTCAGGTAGTGACAACTGACTTTCGGGTCAATACCTACCATGTCCTCATGACTCCTTGCAAAGATATCAAGATTCTTATGCAAAAACTCCTTCAACCTCTCTTTGTTCTCTGAAGGAAGGTCTTTTCCCACCTGCAATGCCTTATTAGGGTCTTGAGGATCTACCGGAAAGATTTCTAGCTTTTCTACCAATGTTGCTCAAGATTTAGATTCGATGATACTTGGGTCCAAATCGTCGTTCTCGACCACATGCTTAAGGACATCTGTTATTTTGACATCTTCTCGATTAAAATTTTGGTCTCCTAGGACATCCACTATATCAATGTCCATTACCACTATGTTGACATCCCTGAGCTCAGACTTTCTTATTGAATTAAGGTAACATTCCCTTGCTCCTCTTTGGTTATACCTAACTATAGCAATTCCGTGATTAGTAGGGAATTTCATACATAAGTGGTGAATAGAGGTGACAACCACGAGTCCTTTAGGGTGGGTCAGACCCCATTGCAAGCCGACCTATTATCTACTACCAAAAATTCCATGAAATTCAGAGCTGTTCAGGGTGGCTCTCCCATTTCCAAAGAATAGTTATTTTCCCCCCTTGGGATGATACTGTCACACGTGAAACCGTATAAGGGGTTGTAACTGGGGATAATTCGTGATCAACAATTATCTTGTCGAAAGTTGCCTTGAAAAGGATGTTGACGGAGCTACCATTATCAACCAACATTCATTTCAAACCGTTACAGGATACAATGACCCTCATTACAAGGGCATCACAATGAGGAAAGTGCACACCTTCGGCATCTTCCTAAGTAAATGCAACGATGGATCATGATGGAACGATGTTGCCTCTTCACGCCTAGGCCTTTGATCTTACCTAGGTGGGGGCATGTCCTTAGAAGGGCGGTCATGTCTCTGGTTGTTTCGTGTACTCATCCGCCTAGGATGTTGGGCTATATCCCTACAATCTATTGTGTCATGACTGTAGGAGTGATGATAGGTGCAATATTGAGGGGTGTTCGACCTATTCCTAGGCCCCGAACCCCTTCCCCAGCCTTTTCCTATTTGGGGGGCCTGTTGCCTTGTTCTAGTTTGCCTCATATTAACTTCAGAGGTTATTTCCTCATTAACCAACGTAGGTACAACATTAAATGTAACCGTGGAAAGTACTTGCTTGGAATTGGAGATTTCATTACCAACTTAGTTCATTGGTGATCCATTAATTGAGAGGTGGGTCCTCTTCAACGTTGTCTCTGAGGGGGTTGAAGACCACTGGTAGCCTTATTCCGGTGATCGATCAAATCATCATTGATGATTTCTCACCACATCATTTCCAGTAAGGCATCATAGCTCGCAGTATCTTGATTTCGTACATACCTCCTAAACAAAGTGCTCATGTTTAGCCCACCTTGAAGTGTGGATAACATTTCTCGATTAGTGACTTGCATGTAATATGTCATTTTATCAGTAAAACGAACCAAAAAACTCTTCAATGTCTATCCAGGTTGTTGCCTCATGTCTTGAAGGCGTTGGATATGAGCCTCACCTTCCTTGCTGACAGTAAACCAATTCAAGAACGTATTTTTGAACTCCAGCCAACTCTTAATGCTTCATGGAGTATCCTATTGTACCAGATATTAGTTGCCCCACATAAAGTTAGATGGAAACCTTTGCATTTGACTCTCCGGGGTGGCACTTCTCAGATTCATATGTATTTTGTAATTATTCAAATTCTTGGCTGGGTCTCCTCTTCCGTCATTCTTTGGTACGTTTGGTAGCACATAATGACTCGAGATAGAAGTATTTCTCAATTTTTGTAGAAAGACAAAATTTTCGTCATTGTCATCAAGTTCACAAGATCTTTGGGATTTATTCGAATTTTCTTCATCAGCCTGATACCCAGGCAGTGGGTGAGATGGTCATGCCTGATCCCTTACCATGTCCTTTCTCATGTGGCACCTATTTCTAGGTGGGTAGCACTTGGAGCAATCCTCAAATTTCCTCTGGTAATTGGTTCATCAGAGATGGAGGTGGAGGTGGAGATGAAGGCCTCTTCCCAAGAGTGGGATGTGACTGGGATGGCATGTGCCTGTTTTCTGCTAGGCTGATTCTGAAAAACATACTAACAGACTATTGCGGCCTATGTTATGGCTCGTACTCAAGAGGAAAATTGTCCTCCACATTAACATGAGCTTCTATGGGTTGGTTAGAAGCATAATTTGAAGAAATATCATTCCCTACTTTACTTTCAAGGGCGCTAACATCTCTAGCATGCCTGGGAGATGGAGACCTCTAACTTTGGACTTCATCTTCTTGTAGGAAGAATCCTTGTGGTGCAGAAGGGACTCAAGGTCCTCCCTGGCCTTGCATTTGCATCAGGAGTTCCTACATAGCCATATTTTGGTAGGTGATATTCCTCATGTTGGCTACCATAGTGGCAATTTCTCAGGTAAGCTGAGTAGCTACGTTCATCTCGCCATGCTTACGATGGTAGTGGGGTCGACACCTACCGGCATGGGCTGCCGCTCATGGAGCCTCTTCACTAGGATCTTCTCTCCCGTAGGGACATTACGATCTGAACTCATTTTTTATCTACTGTCAAATTTTCTCAACTTTTGGGGCTTCCTCTTGTTCTTTTGCAAGAACCAATCCTTTTTCAAGGAGCAAACCCAACTATTCTCCGATAAATTGCCGTAGAAACATTTGTGGTTATTATGATGCTTCCTACAAATGGTGCCGTCTAGTGACCTCATTTTTGTATGGTTGACGTGGACAATAGAAACTGGGCTGTGGCTTAAATCTCCTCTACTAAAGCATGACATCTTATGTATCAATTTTGAATCCACTAGCCCAGGGCGCATTAAATGCCCAAGAAGAAGACTGCCACCTCATGTTGACAAGATTAACATTTTTACTCATTACAGTAGTCAAATCAATAATTCTAAAAGGATTTTACAAATTTAAGATCTTCAAACGTATGTCATCATTTGCCACGATTGAGCTTCGAATTCCTCTTTGGTAGAAGTAAGGGCATCGCCGAAAATAAGCTTCGGCATTGTGGTGCCTTGGCAAAGATGGGCTTTAGCCAATTTGGTGTAATAGTTTTGCTAAATTAGGTAACCATAATAAACAAATATAGGTTATCATAAACAGATAAAGAACCGGTACTCACAAGACTAAACTAATTATTATCAAGAGAACAAGAGTAATCGAATTTGTCCAATACAGAAATGGAAACCAAATTCCGTCTAAAAGACGATAGCATAAATGTTTTTCAAATTTAAATAATAACTGGTCTTTAATAATAAACTAAAAATCCCTATAGCCACAACTTCAATTGATTTCCCACATTCCACATGAATGAATCTTTTAATATCATTTGGCTTTGGGGCTATTTAGGCAACCCTGTATAGACGCACTTATGTGAGTCATGGTACTATAATCTATCTACCAAGTATGTGTAGATATTGAAACTAAATTAACCTTAGAACAAATCAAAGTGAGAAGTTTAAATTTATTTTCACGCAAAGAACGATATTTTGGTGCAGTCCCTATTCATGTGTCCTTGATTTCCACAAAATGAATAGCCAAATAGTTCATCCTTTTCAGGCTTTTGCCATTTTTTTAAACTGGACCAGTTGTAGTAATCTTATCCTTATTCCTTTTCTTGAACTTGGCATTGAAGTACTTGCCAATTGAACACTCTCAGTCTTTTCTTACTTCAGTCTTTCTTCTTCTTGCACACTATAAGAGATGAGCTCATTAAGAGACCACTTCTCCTTTTGACAATTGTCATTGTCTTTAATTAAGTTGATTGAATTGTGCATGAAGAGAAATCAAAACTAAATACACGAGCAAGTTCTCAATCAACTCCACCTTTAGTACCTTTAGTTTTGAAGAAAGATGAGACATCTCCATGATGTACTCCCTTATGTTTCCTTTAGTCTTATACCTTAACAAAACCAAGTTCACCAAAAGCGTACTTTTTTCATCTTTATCGTTTTCATAGAACGTTTTTCAATTTCTTCAAGGAACTCTTTCGTAGTAGTTACTTATTGGAAACAACGTCCCTAAATGTTTTTGGAATACCACGTTTCCCGATCATAAAACTTATGCGATTTGAACAATGCCACTTATCAAAGTTCCATTTTTCATTAGTGAAACTCTTATCTATAAGTGCAACAGGTAACAAGAAGTAACAATTCTTAATGCAAGATCTAGATCTATGCGGCCAAGAACAATCTGAATGTTCTCTTCTTAAAGTTGGTTCCATTAAGCACAAAAAATGAGTTGATATTGGCAGATATTGTATAAGCAAATGAGTTAACTGAATAGATAACAAAACTAAAACAACATGTTCACATAAGAATCCATATAAAAAAAATCAATGAATTCAAATAACAGTGGGCCCCATCACAAGAGACCGAACGCAACAGGACATCTAGTCTTTGAACATAAATATCAACTTGTAAGTGGTATTTTTGGTGTAGTAATCAAATATTGATAATAATCTCGTCAAACATTGAGTATATCTTTGGACCCACCTAATGTTCACGTAATAAAAAACTTTATAATTGTCATATATTTATTACAACAGATGTGTATGTAATACGACCAAATATTGATCTTCCTTTGGACCTGTTAATACCTGCGTGAATTACATATACATAGCTATCTAAATATTCCAAATAAATCTATTCACACAGGAGATGTTACTTTTTTAACATGTTGCTTCAGCTAACCTATTTTAGAATATTAGACATCTGAAAGAAACTAATAGTAACAAAATTTGAATTTGATTGCCTCAAAAAAATTTCGGAAACCCACGAGATAAATACCCCGCTCGAGCATCGGATGACTTGATGAGAATCAACACACAACATCAAAAGATCCATTACATAGTCCAGTTAGGCCTATTACAGGAGTAAGATCCAAGAACATCAAAGAAGCACATAAGGGCTGATTCTAAGACGGGGCATTCCAAGCTTGGCCCAGAGGAAGATGAAGGCACAATAAATTTAATCCAAGCTAAGGGGGTTGATCTTGTTTAAATTGGGCGTAAGTTCCTTGGCAAATGGCATGGATTAAAGACTGATTATTGCTTGATTTGGGCAAAGAATTAGGAGAAAGTGGCTGATTACTTTCCAATTTCAGACCAATTAAGTGGCTGATTGACTTGCCTATATCAAACATTCCTTAAACATGATTCCTTGACCATTTCAGTATATTATTGACATGGAAGAGCTGCTAAATTTCAGACCAAAATTAGTGTTAATTTTAGGCTTCTATTTTTAGTCATTTTTATCTACTTTCCTATTTTGGAACCAAGTTAGTCTCTCTCTTTTTTTTTTTTTTTTTTGTCTCCTTAGAGTGGATGTGTAGGGCTGAAAATGGGGCTGATTGTAGCCTTATTTTCATTATAAATAGTATGCACTCTTTGTAAGAAAAGACACATTGAATTTGAAATAAGAAAAGAAGGGCAAGGCTTATTTTTCCTACCGGTTCTTCACAGAACTTGTGAACTTATCAAGGATTCTCCCTATGGCGTTCAAATTTTATTCCTTCGGTTTGTGATTCCATTATAATGACTGGGTTGGAGTTTGTTAGTTTACTCCTTCCATCACAAATCTGAAATTTAGCATTCTTGGACAAGTATTCCAATATTATTTGTTGGATTTCAAAGCCTGTTGGTTGAGGCTCGTATCATTTGGTATTAGACCTTAGGTGCTAAAAAACTTAGGTTTACTATACTTTTATCTTTCGTTATCATCCTATCTTGTTCCTATCTTGTTCATTATTCCTTGTTTTTGTTCTATATCGTACACCAAGTTGTTCCATTTGTTTTGTTTTAATTCCATAGAATTTACATTACTATCAAATCAAAAAAAGGTGAAACTAAAGCGGCGGAATAGTTCATTTACCATACCCATCAAAGTTATTTTTTTTCCTTGAATCACAACTTTTGTCATTTCAGTTCTTTCATAAAAAAAAAAAAAAAAAAAAAAATCTGATCTTTATCCTTTTTCCTTTGATTTACCTTTTCTATAATATTTTCTTGTCGCCGGTATTGGTTTAAATAATACAAATTGAATTTCCTAATCAAGTTTATTAGTTTAATAAAGAACTGAAAAAGTGGAAGCTATGAGTCGAAATAGGCAAGAGAGCGTGGGACTAATATCGGGAAAAAGCCAATATAAGAGTGAAACACGAGTTTGAGTGACATAATTTGAGTTCAAACACGTGAGGGAGTGTTGTGGGAATTATTTCTAACATTTCTCTGTTGTTTTCAAAAATGTCTTCCAGGGGCGACATATCAAACAACGAAGGAAGGGAGGAGTCGTTCTTCGTGTTGCAAGCTATCGAACAACAATTTGAACGCATGAACGTGGTGTTTAAAGAGATTCGGGATCAGATGGATAGGCAAGACATTATTATTGCTACTTGGCACGAGAGGCATCCCCAAAGAGTCCCTAATGCTAGAAGGTAAGAATGGCATGCGTCTGTGGATAGGTTTGATGAAGACCACGAGGATGAGTACAAAGATGAAGAGGATAAAGCTCCATTGAACGATGAGGGCAGGTTCGTGCCAAGGGCAGAAAGGCTTGGTAAAGGTTTCTGAAGATATCCGAGATGGCAAAATGGGGCTGATAAAAACCTAGGAAACATCAAAATGAAGATACCATTGTTCCAAGGATAAAACGATGCTGAAGTGTACTTGGAATGAGATAAAAAGGTGGAGTTGATTTTTTTGAGTGCCACTACTCCGAGGAGAAAAAGGCAAAACTCACTGTCATTGGGTTTACTGACTATACTATTATTTGGTGAGATCAATTTGTGATGAATAGGAAGAGAAACCATGAGGGGCCTATTGAGACGTGGGAAGAAATGAAGGCCATCATGAAGGCGCGATTTGCCCCTAGTCACTACTATGGGGACTTGTATTACAAATTACAAAGTTTTACTCAAGGCTCTAAGACCGTGGATGACTACTACAAGGAGATGGAGATTGCCATGATTTGGGGCTAATGTAGAGGAAGATAGAGAAGCTACCATGGCGAGGTTTTTGAATGGGCTGAACCGGGATATTGCCAACGTGGTGGAGCTGCAACACTACTTGGAGTTGGAGGACATGGTGTACATGGCAATAAAGAGGGAATGACAGCTTGAAAGGAAAGAAACTCGGCCATCTCAAAATCTAGGCTTCTCTACGTCATGGAGGCCAAATTGGAAGAAAGACAAAGGAGCTATTTTTAAGTCCCAAACTGAACCACTGAAAAAGAGAGACGAAGTTCCCAGTGCTAACAAAGGTAAAACCAAATCCCAAACTCGTAATCGTGATATTAAGTATTTTCGTTGTTTGGGAGTAGGACACATATCTTTACAATGCCCAAATAAGAGGACCATGATCGCACGTGTTGATGGAAAAGTGGAAACCGAAAGCGATAAAGATGATGACCAAATGCTGTTACTTGAGGACATTTGCGAGATGAAGTGGAGTATCCAGTGTAAGGGTGAGTTACTTGAGGCTAGGTGTGCTTTAAGTGCCCAAGTCAAAGAGGATAACATGAAACAACAAAAAGAGAACGTTTTTCATACTAGGTGCTACATAAACAACAAGGTATGTAGTGCGATCATTGATGGGGGAAATTGCACTAATGTGGCTAGCACTACTTTATTGACAGATTGAATTTATCTATCTCGAAACACCCTAGACCGTACAGGTTGTAGTGGTTAAATGATGTTGAGAGGTTAAGGTAGATAAGCAAGTGCTAGTTTCATTTTCAATTGGGTTGTGGCAATTTGATAGGAAGGTCACTCATGACAGGTTCAAGAATAGGCATTCTTTTGTAAAGGACACTAAAACTATTACTCTTGTACAGTTGACTCCAAGACAAGTGCAAGAAGATCAAATGAAATTGAAAAGAGAGAATGAGTTAAAAAAATTGTGAGAATGAGAGTTCAAAAAAAAGATGATGAAAGGAAGAAAGAGAGTGAAAAGAAAAGAGAGAGTGAAGAAAATGAGAGATAAACAAAAAAACAAGTGAGTTTTTATGCTAAGGCATAAAATGAGAGTGCTTTTTTGACAAACTAGACTATATTTTGTACTCTTGTACAAAGAAGCATGTTTCAATACTAAAGAACTTGACAAATATGCCTGGCGTTGTCTCCTTGTTGCAGGAATATGATGACGTGTTTCTTAACGATGCGTCGAGTAGATGATCACCTATTAGAGAAATAGAGCATCGAATTGATTTTTGCTAGGTACAACAATTCCTAACCAACCAGTCTATAGGAGTAACTTGGAGGAAATAAAGGAACTTCAAAGGTAAGTTGAGGAGTTGTTGGCCAAAGGACACGTAAGAGAAAGCATGAGCCCATGCGTGGTACTGAGATTCAATTTTTGTGGTTGATGATATTTTTTCTAAGATGGCACATTTCGTATCCTGTCATAAAATCAATGATGCAACCCACATCGTTGATTTGTTCATTAGAGAGATAGAACGACTCCATGGTGTTCCCAGGAGTATTGTGTCTGATTGTAATGTTAAGTTTCTTGCTTATTGTAGCGATCGAGAAAAAAAAATCTTGTATTTCGTTTTAAAAGAAATTTTCTTGTAGAAACCGAAAATAATTTAAGTTATATTAAGTCCCTACTACCCTTCCTAAGAGTTCGAATTAAAGTTTTGTAATGGTATCGTATTTTTCTTAAACGACAATTATTTTATTTTATTTTATTTTATTTTGATTTTGTTATGTTATTTGTGATGACATACTCTATTTTAATTGTTGCTTATAGGTTAAGTGCTTTAAATTTATAAAATAAAGGGATAATTGTAGTAGCAGTACCAAACCTTTCACTTAGTGGCAGACTTTACCCAAACCTTTAATTTGTGCCACCCACGGTACCAAACCTTTAATTTTTGTCACCAACAGTACTAAACCTTTCAAAATGTCCGCAATTGAAGTCCAAATAGATGGTTTCTATTAGTTTGACTGTTAGTTGACCAAATAATTGACTTTGACAATAATGTTGACTGATTTTAAAAGGTTAAAATGATAATTTTATATATTTTAATAATAAAATAATCAAAATCAAATAATTAAAATTAAAAACTCATTCCACCATTTTATTCTTCTCCACCGACCCCACCCCATCCCCATCCCCATCCCCATCCCAATCCCAAATTTGCAAATATGGGAAATCAACATCTTTAAATCCTCGAATCCATGGCGTCAAAAACCTATTGCCCAACTATGTAGATCTACATAGGCCGAATTATAGATTTTGACTTAACAACCGATCAGAAATGGAGCTCCTCGATAAAAATATGGATTTCCTGCTGAAATGGTCCGCCAAAGACACTATCTTGACTAAAGAGGAGAATAAGAGATAAGAGATTGAAAAGGGTTTAGAGATTTTCTGTATGACGTCTAAGCAAGTTTCTGGTAAGGTCCATTTCTTACTGCTAATTTGCGGGGGCGCTTCTGGCGGTCGTTGTAGCTTGTATATAGGTGGATTGCCATCATCGGCACAGTAAAGGTGTGTGGATTTTGGTTCGTTTGGTTGGGGTTGGGTGAGGGTGAGGAAAGGTGGGGGTAAGTGTTGGGGATTGGAAGAAGATGAACTGTTTCAGATGAAGTTTTGGGTTTCTGATTCCATGGTCAATCAAGATGAAGTTTTGGGCTAAAGTACATGCAGAGTTCCTTAGAGCCACTTCTATTGTAGCAAAGCGCACATTCGATTCTGGGAACTCTATTCCCTAGCTTGTTGAAGCGTTCTCAAAGTTCCAAACCAAAGAATGTGGAATGTGTTTTTAATTTTAATTATTTGAATTTTGTTATTTGTTTATTAAAAAATGTAAAATTACATTTTAACCTTTTAGAATCAGTCAACATTATTGTCAAAGTCAATTATTTGGTCAACTAACGGTCAAACTAACAGATATCATTCATTTGGACTTCAGTTGCGGATATTTTGAAAGGTTTGATACCATTGGTGGCAAAAATGTAAGGTTTGGTACCGTTGATAGCACAAATTAAAAGTTTGGGTAAAATCTGCTACTAAATGAAAGGTTTGGTACCGCTACTGTAATTATCCCTAAACTAAAATAGATAAATCGATTATATTGTACCAAACAATCCCAATTTCATTCCATTACAATTTTTCTCATTTACGGTTTTCCTCCACTAATTCATCTGCATGTTTAACTCCCATTTCAAATGAAAAGGTAACCTGAACATCAGATCATTAATATCCCATAACCATTGTTTTAAATCCCTTTTAGGTTGCTACCAATCACCATTATCATTTTGCAATTGAAAAACAAAAGAAAAAAAAAATCTCCTACAACCTCTTAAGCAACGTTTTCTCTTTCAAACCCGTTGAGTCTAAAAATTTCTAAAGAAGAGGTAAAGAGCATGCTAGATTTTATTATATATTGAACGCAAAAGGATATTCGAACTCCAATCATTCAAAGTAGAGGTGTTTCAGCACTTTTGTAAGTGAAGTAAAATTTATTTGTTTTCAATTTGCATTTAATGTGTTATTGTGTTACTCATGAGAGAATGGAAGCACCCTTTGGTATTTCAAATAAGAGATGAATAGATGATTTATGACACATGAAAGGGGTTAATAAAACTCGAGAGTAAACTAACTGATTGATCACCGATTTGTATTGCAGAATTGACGGTGACACAAATAACCAAAGTTGCATTTATGAAAAAATATATATTTTTACCATTTATTTAAGTGTTTCCTACTGAGTATTACTTGTGATACTCACTCCCACAAAATTTACAGGTTAATTGAAAAATGGCAAGGGTTTGGCATGGTGGCAAGTGCTCAGCAATTGAAATTCTTTTAACTTTCTAGTAAAAAAATTTTTTGTGTAATTTTTTTATGAATAACTAGAAAACACTTTTAAAATATTTAAATTTCTGTTTCGCCAAGTTTTATATATATTGCATGTCGACTATAATTTAGAAACGTTGGAAAGATTATGCATGAAATTTATTTATTGTTGGATTGAATTTCAGATTTTGTTCTCCTGCTTAAAAATAGTATACCTTGGGCTAAAATGCATGTTTTAGAGTAAATAAATGGGGTTTGACAAGACTATGAGTCTTTTAATAGGTGTATTTGGAATCACACTAAAATATTATCTAGAGAAAAAGTTAAGTCCACTTTGGTAGACTGTGTCGAGTCAGTTTCGAAATTTCTGTCCAGTATAGTTGAAAAATATTTTCGTACTTCAAACATTATCGTCGAGACCTGAAATTTTTATATGATACTTGTATGAATGACATAGTCGATGTTTGGTAGGCCAAACTTTTCAGTCGACGTTTACTAGGCCAAACATTTTTTTCTTTCCGCTACTGCGTAACCGATAGTTGCTGAAATTCCTCCAATGTTTTATTTTTTTTTTTTTCAAAATCAAATTACACAATAATTTTCTAAAGTCTATATGGATATATATCTCCCATTATAATTTTTTTATATGTTTCAAACTCCAAATTTTTTCTTATTTACAATTTATTAAAGAGGTCAAATAACGAAGAAGATTTTTTTAAAAATGCTTCGAGTTCCTAGAATTTGGGGCGTTACATCTATTTTTGGAAAGTCTTGTGGGGAAAGTTGGGAACTAAATTG
This sequence comes from Fraxinus americana, assembly GCA_035079005.1. NCBI lineage: Eukaryota > Viridiplantae > Streptophyta > Magnoliopsida > Lamiales > Oleaceae > Fraxinus > Fraxinus americana. The sequence continues at coordinate 14,555,267 of CM068719.1, read as the reverse complement.
TTATTTTTGACTATTTGTCATCCCCAATCGATGGACAAACCGAGGTAATGAATAGAACTTTATTTACTCTGTTGTGTACTATAATTCAAAAAACCTAGAAAATTGGGAGGATTATTTTCGGTTCATTGAATTTGCATGTAATTGGATAGTTCATTCTACTACTGATTTTTCACCATTTGAGATTGTTTATGGTTTTAATCTACTAATTTCTTTTGGACTCGTTGTCTTTGTAGAATAATGAAATGACTAGTGTGGATGGTCAAAAGAAGGTCGAGATGGTGAAGAAACTCCATGAAAGTGTATCACAACATGTAGAGAAGAAAATGAGCAATATGCGACAAAAGCCAACAAGGGCTATAGATAAGTCATCTTTGAACTGGATGATTGGGTATGGGTGCATATGAGAAAGGAAAGATTTCCAACCCGTAGGCGGTCCAAGCTATCTCCTAGAGGGTACGATCCATTTCAAGTCCATGAAAGGGTCAATAATAATGTATACAAGTTGGATCTTCCACGTGAGTATAACATTAGTGCTACATTTAATGTTTTCGATCTTTTGCCTTTTGATGTAGACGATTTGAGATCAAATCATGTTGAAGGGAGAGAAAATGATGAGAATCAACACACACCGTCAAAAAATCAATTGCATGTTTCAATTGGGGTTTGTTACTTTATACCTTCTGTTCGCGTTTTATTTATCAGTGTCGGGTCGAGATTTTTTTATCACAAATTTGAATTTTAGCTTTTCTTGGGCAAGTATTCCAATATCATTTGTTGGATTTCAAAACGATGCTCGTATCATGATTGCTGAGCAGTAAGTCCGAAGTCATCATTACTATCTTCCCCGCCACTATCATGCCTATATCACTATGTTGTCTATGCCACTGCCATACGCTGCCACCAACACCTCCAGTTTCCGTCCATTTTCGATTTGCTCACTTGTGTTTGGCAATGTTTAAATTTGCTTTATTTTGAAACTACTGTTTGATTTACCCATTTCCTACTATTTAGTAGTTTTGTTATATTTTCGGGTCTGATATAAAAAAAAATATAAAGTTTAAAATTAATTAATTAATTAAATATAAATAAATAAACAAACAAAAACATAAATAAAATAAAAATAATAAAAATGAATCTCAAGGACATTGAATACAATATGAGGCCTCAAGTTTTTAATCACCGTCTTAACTATAGTTAGAATTGCTCAATTCTGTCTGACTCCAAATCCCGTTTCGATCAGTTGTTGCACGATTTTGGTCTTGAAGAACCGAAGGATGTATCTGTTACTAAGTTTTTTGACGGCTTGAGGCCTGAACTTAAACAAGTCATTATACTCAATCCATACTCCCTAGATGATGCTCTCCACAAAGCCCTCGATTATGAGTGGTACAATCGATCAACCTACGCATGACGTAATGCATTGGAGTCAAAAACTTGTACTATTAGTCTGAACTTTTTTGGGCGACTCCATGTCCTAGGGAGCCACTACCCACCAAACCGCTCGATCCGCCACCTATTTTATCATAAAACAGCACCCATATCAGTGTCTCTTCATCCCTAACAAAATCCAATATAGTAAATAAACATATAGCAATAGATTCAAGCCAAAAAGAAGAAGATTTGAATCAAAAAATCTAGACATGTAACCCAATGAACCCGTTTCGACCATTTCTATCAGAATTTTAAAACGGGACCACTACCATGAACTTAGAAGGCCCAAAACCCTTGGAGTGGTATCACGGGACCACTACCACAACTTTCGTGCCTCAAAAAACTTATTTTTCGATTATTCACTGTGCAAACTAGATACAAGTACACTCATTGGATAACAAGATTTCCCATCATATGGCACAACTTTGACAAAAAAATCATGGCAATCTGCCATCGACGTACCCTAACGACGATTTTCAGTTTCGCCAAGCTCGTCGAAAACCTCAAATTTCGACTATTGTAGATTCACCTCAACCCACATGCTACTCCGCTCGACTCAGCTAGAAATTCCGCTTCATGGTGTGAAAATTAGAATTTTATGTATATAGGTGACTCCGGAAACCAACCCTGACGGTTGTCGGTCGGCGGCCCTCTGACGATCCTCTGGAAACCTTTAACCATAACACTCATCCATTTAATCAGAGTTCATCTTCACCATCGATTTTCCTTCATGAGGCACAGACGATGCTTAATCAGGCCTATTGAGCTACGCTACCGCAGTTTCAAGGCATCTGGGCATCTCCCAAAGGGAGAGGAGTTTCCAAAATTCATTTCTATTGGTTTTATAGGCCATAGATGACTCTTCTGTTACTGTGTTCTCTACTAAGGAGCCCTTTACACATGGGTGAGTCAGCAGTTGAATTGACAAATTCTGAGGAAGTTACTTTAGCTGATCCTTATAAGTACTCACTTGTAGTGAAATTCTCCCACTGCAACCTAACAATGAGGAAGGAGCATAAGATCGTTTCTATGTTTGGTTTCTATGGTAACTTTGAGGTTATGTTGATTGACGCTGGAAACATACCCATCCATCTTACATACGAGGAGGATTATATTAGGTTGTTCCTTAAGCCCTCATGGAATATTGACGGATGTTCGAAGAGGGTCCTTAAGTGGACATGTGATTTTAGACTTGAGCAGAAGACTTCGATAGTTCCCATATGGATTTCATTTCTTCTGCTTTCGATACATCTACGTGCCAGGGGTTCATAATTGCTCTATCTAGGGCAATAAGAAAGCCCTTTAGGATCGATTAGGGCACCAATGATTTGAGACGGCCTAGTGATGCTAGGGTATGTATTAAGATGAATTTGGAGCACAAATTACCTGATAGGGTTCAGGGGCAGACACAGACTTTCGAAACTAGGGGGCCACAATCTAACTTTCACAAAGTAAGTAAAAAATGCCCGTCTGAGATCTCTTATTACAATTATTTTTTACGTGTTCTCATATTTTGATAATGTTCCATAATTACATCATTTTCGATCTTGCCTATCAATAGCTTCACAAATCACAATTGCCTACTCGGCTACTCAATAGATAAAGTTTCATCAAAATCCCTAAATGCTTAAATCCTTGAATAAAGCTTCACAAATCACAATTGCAGTATATAATACTTTACAATTGCAGCATATAATAAAGCTTCACAAATCACCAATAAATCAAAGTCCTTAAATGCTAAATCCCTAAGCTTCACAAATCACAATTGCAGCATATATTACTTTACAATTGCAGCATATAAATCACAATTGCAGCATATAAAGCTTCACAAATCACTAATAAATCAAAATCCCTAAATAAAGCTAGAAACAATCAATAAATTATAAATCAATCGGGTAAACAAAAGAAAAATAGACTAAAAAAAACCCTAAATCCATTACTTTCATTTTGAGAGGAAAACGGGAACTTACCTCGTTACAGGCTGACGGGAGCAGTGCAACGGCAACGACGACTGGAGTTGGAGCTTGGAACGGGCGGAGCTCGGAAACGGAACGCGGACGTGTGTGGGAGATGGAAGACGGGACATGAGAAATGACAATTAAGGAATGAGAGGTAAGTCTCAGATTTTTTTGGAAGAGATGAGAGGAGAAACGGGAGAAATCCGTGTGGGAGACGGCTCAGACGGGAAAGACTAGAGAGGAGAGGCGAGCTCAAGCTGAAGTTGGGCTGCTGCCTAATGGAGTTTGGAGAGTTTCAGATCTTTTTTTTCCTTTTATGTTTAAGAAAAATTCAAAATCTAGTAGGGCTAGTGGGGCACGTACCCCACTAGGCCCCCACTGTAGATCCGCCCATGATGGGGTTTGGATTGAGTGTAGTGGTAACTGTAGCTTTTGGCAGACAGTCATTTGTGAGAACCAGGCGACATTTTATTTTAGTTGTCGACATATGGACTATTCTTATGATCGTGTACTTCGGAACATCTCCTCTTCCCTCCCAGTTGTAGTGACTCCTCTTGTTCAGCCCCATTCACTATTTCTACTGCTAGTAGGGCTAACAAAGGTAAAGGCAAGATAACATTTGTAAGTGGAGCCAAGAAAGCGGTGGGTGCCAGTTTCAGCAGCGGCTTCCATATCTAATGGATCTAAGTGCAACTTCGAAAATAAAGCATGGAAAGCTCACTTATGATTTAAGAAGAGCCTCAAAGAGTGGCCGAATCAAGTTTCATATCGAATATTAGATGAATAACACGAAGGGAGGAAAATTCTCTTTTTTGGTGGAACATTAAAGGGTGGTTATATTAACAACACGATTGTTACAAAATGCATCACATTTTAATTGAATTATAAGTCTCTAATCTTTATTAATTATCAAATTTGCGTTTCTAAATTCTTTGTCATATTTTTATCTTTAATTGTCCATTAATTAGCACAACTTGTTTCTAACGATATTCTTCGCCCAAATATTTTGTTAGCATGCTTTAAAATGAAGAAAAAGTATTTAGTCATTTTCGTATTTGTTGATTTTTTTTTCTTAGTTAAAAATATGAGGGACAAAGAAGCATTTTTGACAATCTTAACGGGAAAAAAAATATTTGGATAGAAATTAAAATGGTTAAGAATCAAGCCTCTGTGACCTCTTGGCGGTGCAAGGTACTTTTACTGCTCTGATGAACAAATGCTACCTGCAAAATGAGGTTGGAGTTTTCTCCCCCATTTTACCTCCAGCATAAGAATTAGTGAGAGATTCAAAAATGTAATATCAGGAAGAAAAGATCACATGCGTATTGAGATAGCTAGAGTCTCTCGAACCACATCACTTGCCCGAGGAGTATTTATAAGTGCTTGAAACCATATAACCCCCAGGTGGTTATCATGACACGTATCCCACATAGCGCCTCCCACTACCCCTACGTCCTGAGTGGAGGACCTCCACCTATCCAACGGTTAGTTGTATCCATGATAACCGATAATCGGTTCCCATCCAACTCAATGATATTTTATGATTAAGTGTTGCATTAATCTGGTAGTAGTAGACAACTCAGCGCATATGTAGAGGCCTCAAAGCGGTAGACGAGTCAACATAAATGTAGAGGGCCTTATAGAAGTAGACAACTCAAGATGAGTGTACACGGCTTCATAACGATAGACGACCCAACATGAATGTAGAGAGCTTTAAAGAGGCAGGTGGCTCAACATGAATGTAGTGGGCCTCATAGTGATAGGAGGCCTAGCATGAATTTAGAGGGCCTCATAGTGGTAGGCAGCTTAGCATGGGGTGTTCTACGTAGAGAATAGATTTAGTAGCCTTTTCCATATTGGCCATAATAAACAACTATTGTTGCCTCTAATATCATTAGCTCCTCTACTTCTTGTCGATGTTATCAATAAAGGGTAAGATCTTCATTCCTCCTTGTTAAAGATTGATTTTTTTTCTACATATCGGCATATGGTACAATGTAAGAGGTTGAGCACTCCAAATGGCGTAGGATAATGAAATACCGTACAAATGACACCCCATGTGTGGGCTTGGTTTTGGGGAGAAATTTCATTAAAAAATTCAAAATTTTCATCTATATAAGGAGGTAAAAACCTCATTTCTACCCCCACTCATCCATTTACAAAAAAATTATGTCCCTCAAACTCTCAAGGTAACTTCTTTCTCTTCTCTTCCTTTATCCTTTTTTTTTTTGTTGTCTTTCCTCCTATCATGTATAAAACTATCTTAACATCTTCATCAGACGAAAGTGATAGTGAGAGGGTGAGCAAATTGACCAACCAATCGTCGGATGGGCCGGTCGATGCCGATCTGAGCGCGGCGCTAGACCATAGATCGGCCCCACCGACTGTCTGCCCCGGGGTGTCGATCGATTCTCCCCTGATTCTAATAGTCTACCCATTCGGTTGACTTCCTATTTTCCAACCAAATTTTCCCAAGAAACAATTGGCTCGACTAAGTCTTTGAACCAAAACTTAGAAATTGGACAAGATCCGACGGGCGAGGTGGTGGTTCATGAGATTCCAAAATGTTATAGTATTTTTAATTCCCTACTTAAATTGAAAAAAAATCACTTAGCAAATTCGATTTTGTTGACAATTATATTTATAAAGCCCTTAGGCCCAAAGAAAGGCTAACAGCGAGTGGAAACTCGATTATTCTTTGTTCGACCTTCTGAGGTTCAATTCATTTTCAGCACCAATTGGAGACATCTTCAAATTCGTCTCTTCAATAGTTAGGTTGAGCTTACTCTTATTTTAAGAGCACAAATCCAGCAAGTGACTAATACACCACCTCTTACACCCAACCTAGGGTCAGTTCTCACAATGAAGAATATGTTGATAGTGGGGATCGATCTACCTACTGGTAAGTCCTCTTTGCCTGCTTGTACTTTTACACTTGTATACATTCTTACTTTCTATTCTTCCACTTTCTATTTTTTTGCTTGATAAACTCAATTGTGTACATGTAGATATGGAATTTGATTTGATGAGATATTCAGGTCTCTGCCCATGTCGGGGAGCAATGAGGGATTTATCCCTACTAATAGTTGGTTCTCACATATTTTGCTCTTAGTTCCATATTTGTGCATACCTTTATCTATTTTTCTCTGAGCTTGATGAACTTTACCTTGTGTATACAGGTATGAAATTCGACCTAGAGGAGACCATGGACTCTATGCCCTAGCATAGGCATGAGAGTAATGTCGACCTAACTTTGATTCCATAGAAAAGGAAGAAAATTACTAATGGATGAGCAATATGTCATACTGCTGAAAAGACATTGTAACCTTTGAATGTGCCCATCAAAGCTATCCCACCGCCCGAGACTAAAGGGGGCAGCTTGAGTCCCGTCAGGTCCGAGGGCGAAGGCTCTCCTCTTCCGAATTTTGGATTTTCCCCACTTGGGGCTATCTCGAGATGAGGATACTCAGGTCTTTAGTTATGCCAGCTCATACTAGAGCGACTGCTGAGAAAAGTGCTGATGACGTAAAATGGGTTTTGGCTGTCTACACTCAAAGGGTACGCTTCTTACTGTACTTAATCATTTTTATTGGTTTATTCTCTCAAGCATGCCTAATGGTTATTTATCATTTTGGCTCTTTACCTGTTAGGTTGGCCTTACAAATTGGACTTATTGAGTCGAGTAGCCGTCAGTTATCGAAGTTAAAAAGCTCTCGCATAGGAAAAAAAAGAAAGCTCACCACTACAAGAAGAAAGTTTCTTCTTTGAAGAAGTCTCTCGAAACTTTAGAGGCTCGAGCTCCCGAGCAGGAGATAGAAATGGATAACCTGCGATCTATTTTGGCTCGAGCTCCCGAGGAGGCAATGGAGTGATATAAAGCTTCAGTGGACTATGTTGAGGATTTGAAGGCGTCTGTTGAGCAGTATAAATCTTCATCTAGTTACGCTAAGGCCTTTCATTCATACGGGGTAAAGGAGATGGCGGCGTCCATTAAATTGACAAAGGAGTGGATATCTGCTGATCACCCTTCTATTGAACCTTCAGGTTCCGATAGGTTTCTGGTGCAGCGCAAAGGAAGAGAGAGTAGAGCCCCTCTATCTAAGACATTTGGGCACATCGCAGGTGGGAGCAAAGGGACTTCGCATTCGGGTTGACATAATCTTTTGTTGTAGATCTTTCAGCACTTTCTATTGTTATTCATTTTTGTCTTTCGATTGTTTAGCGATTTCTCCTGATCCGGGATGTGGACACACAATCACACTTCATTTTGAGTATGGATGCATTCTTATGGAACAATATTGTCACTTAGTTTTTTAGTTTTTTTTTTTTTTGTTGCTCACCACTATGTGTCAAACAATTTAGGATTGTAGAGTACGAAGTCCAGTGATTTTGTGTTTAACTATTTCTTAGTTTTGAAAACTCACCATTAGATCTAGAGCGATTTTGAGCTAACTAATTTTTTGGTTTCGTCGCTCACCGCTATGTGTCGAGTGATTTAGGACTGTAGAGTATGAGATCTAGTGATTTTAAGCTCTAACCATTCTAGGATTCGAAAACTCACCACTAGACTGTAGGACAATATTGAGCTAACCACTATTTTGTATTCGTTGCTCAGTGATATGTCGAGTGATTTATGATTGTAGAGCATGTGGTCTTGTAATTTTGAGCTAACGAATTTTTTTGTATTCGTGATTTTGAGCTTTAACAATATCTTGGTTTTGAAAACTCACCAATAGACTGTAGAGTGATTTTTAAGCTAACCATTTTTTTTTGGCTTCGTTGCTTACCGCTATCCCCTGTTCTACCTCGAGGCATTGATGGAAGTTTGTATCCCTCATTTCAATCGATAACAAATCAAGTTCTCGTACTGACATTTAACTTGCCTAGATTTGGAGACTCGGTAGGCATTCCGGGACATCCCAGCTTGGTTGGCCCTTAACGCCCTTATCATCAGTTGCCACTTAGACCTTTTATTAAATGATTACAATATAGTGTGCCCGTAGTAGTCATTACATTAAGGAAACCAATAAAACATCCTAATGACTATAATTACAAAAAAAATTAAACACTACATTAGAAAAACTTGTAAAATACCCTAACGACTATATTTATGAAAGACATCATTTGATTTGAAATCCCTACCTGCCGATCTATTGATAGTATTTCTTGAGATGCTCGGTGTTCCACAGCCTGCGTAGTGGTTTATCTTTCAAGTCCTTTAGACTACAAGCTCATTTTCCAAGGCCGCAAATCACCTCGAACGGTCTTTCCCAATTAGGCCCAAGCTTCGATGGAGGGTACCCTACTGTTGTTGTTGTCTCCTTTAATATGAGATCGCTTGGCTGAAAAATTCTTGGTCTCACCCTTCAATTAAAGTATTCGATGGCCATTCCTTGTAAGTCGCCATCCTGATAGCTGCTTTTTCTCTCACCCTCTCAAGTAAGTCAAGCTTCGTAGTGGTAGTTGCGACGTCGGGCTATTTGACTTTCATCCTGCTAGTTTTGCTTAAGATTTCCACAGCGACAGCAGCTTCCATTCCGAAAGATAACTTGAAAGGTGTTTTTCTTATTAGTTCGTGCAGGTCGTGTGATACGCCCACAACTCATTAGGGAATTTGTCTGCCTAAGGCCCATTTTCTTTCTCCAACCTCCTCTTTAAATCCTGTAATATCACTCGATTTGTTATTTTCGCATGTCCATTACACTAGGGGTGAGTAACAAAAGTGAGTTTATGATCTATATGATAATTTGCATAGAAGTCCTTAAAGCCATAATTGTCGAAATGTGTGCCATCGTAGGTAATGGGGACTCTCGTTATGTCAAACTTGCATATAACATTTTTTCAAATAAAACTTTGTATTTTAGCCATCGTGATTATGGCCAAAGATTTCTACTCGACCCATTTGGTAAAATAATCAATGACCACTAGTAAGAACATTCTATGTCCTTTGGCCATAGGCAAGGCCCCAGAATATACATCCTCCATTGAAAAAGATGGCATACCCCGAAAATAGCTAACTGTAGCTTGAGTGGAATATGAATCAAATTCCCATGACGCCGACATCCATCATACTTTCTTACCAACGTTTTGGCATTCTCTTTCATCGTGGGCCAATAATACCCCAATCGCAGAGCTTTGAATGTGAAGGTAGTAGCCCCTTGATGATTGCTACAAATTCTCGCATGTATCTCGAATAACACTAGATGCACCTCAGTTGGGCACAAGAACTTTAAGTATGGGATGCTCAATCCTCGTTTGTAGAGTTGTCCATCGATAATTGCAAACAAAGCTGCTCGAATTTTCAGTCTCCTTCCCTCAGGTACATCTTCTAGCAGTTTATCTTCCATAAGGTAATCGATTAATGGGTCCATTCAAATTTTCTCATATTCCATTTCACTATGTGAACTATGTGCATAATGCTCGACTGTTGCATGATTTGTACATTTGCTGTGCTATGGAGATTTTTTGGGTTTGCGGACGCAAGCTTGAACAAAGCTTTGGATTGTTCATTGTCTCTGCGGGGGACTTTGGTTATTTTGAAATTTACAAATCCTCTTTGCAGGTCCATAAGTTTCATCAAATAAGCTACGATTTTTCAATCCCTTACTTCAAATTCTTTGATCACTTGTCCAACTATCAACTGAGAGTCACTACAAATTTCTACTGACGACACCCTAAGTTTGGTTGCCAAGCCTATGCCTACGATTACTGCCTCATACTCAGCATCATTATTTGTTGCCAAGAACTCGGAGCTTAAAGAATACTCCAACTCTTCAGATTCCGTCCCTATCATAATGATGACTGTTCCTGATCCGTCATAGTTCGAAGACCCATCCATAAAGATTTTACAAACCGCTTCCTATCAAAGGGACAATCAGACGAGGTTGTAAGTGGATATCCATTTTTGGCTTAAACTCAATGTGAAATTCACTTAACTCGACAGCCCACTTTAACATCCTCCTAGAAATTTCAGGTCGATGCAAAATTTGCTGACGAGCTAATCCGTCATGACTTGTATTGTGTGAGACTAGAAGTATGGCCTTAACTTTTTGACTGCCACAATTAACGCAAACACTAGTTGCTCTATAAGGCTATACCGTGTTTTCGAGCCTCTCAAACTTGGCTAACATAGTATAATGGCTTTTGTAGCTTTGAAAATTCCTTCACCAGCACTACACTGACAGCATGCTTTGATATTGCCATATCCCCATGCAAGGCCTAGTCAAGATCGGTGGCTGTTGTGGTAACTGTTTCAAGGATTCAAGAGAATCCTTACACTTCTTGGTCCATTCAAAGTTGGTAGAGCCCCTAATTACCTTGAAGAAGTGTAGCACTTATCTACTACTCGACTCATTAAACGATTCAACGCTGCTACCCTACCTGTTAGCCTTTGGACGTCCTTCATACTCTCAAGGCTTTTCATCTCTAGAATAGCTAAAATCTTATCTGGGTTTACTTCAATGGCTCTTTGTGTTATCATGAAACCCAAGAAATTTCCACCCAATATACCAATGACACACTTCTCAGGATTGAATTTCAATCTATTTTGTCGGGCGACATTGAACACTTTCTGTAAATTGGTTACATGGTCGTTGGCGTAGGCACTCTTGATGACCATGTCATCATCTACGTATGCTTTAATAACATTCCCAACCAGGTCTCTGAAGACCTTATTCACCATTCACCAATAGGTTGTTCCGGCATTTTTCAAACCAAACGGCATAGCCGTATAACAGTACATCCCAAAATCAATTATGAAAAAGGGTTTTCTCCTAGCCTGACTCGACTAAGGAGATCTGATGATACCCAGAAAATGCGTCCAGAAAACCTAATCATTCATGACCAAATGTAGCATCCACCAAGTGATCTATTCTGGGTAACTCGTATGAGTCTTTCGGACATACTTTGTTCAACCCAGTGTAATCTATGCACATGCGCCATTTTCCATTTGATTTTTTTCACAAGGATGACATTCACCAACCATTCGGAATATTGGATTTCCTACTTGCAGCAGCTTTTCAACCTCTACTTTCGTCGCAGCCTGTTGTTCCGAGGTAAGGTTTATTTTCTTCTACTTTATGAGCTTAGTCCCCGGTGAAACACAAAGACGATGTTGAGCGACTGATGGGTCGATCCCTTGAATATCATTTGGGTACCATGCAAAAAAGTCCAAATTGCTAGATGTTTACTTCACCAATTCTTCTCTTTCTTCTGATTTAAGTCTGCACCAATGCTACATTCTCATCCTTCTGCCGTCGAGATTTTTCCGTTATGTTGAGGGGCTCAATTTGTCCCTTCGAAGGCTTGAGATCCAATATCATAACTGGTGGAGATCCCTTAGCTTGTAAACTATCAACATAACACTTTGTCGAAGATTTTGGTTGTCCCTTACACAACCAACACCATGGCTGGTTGGGAATTTCATAACTTGATGATAAGTGGAAGGAATAGCACCAGCATCATTTAGCAGAGGTCGAATGTCGATTGCATTATATGCCATGGGGGTCTTGACAACTAGAATTTTTCTAGGATCAACACGCTTATAAGATAAGGACCTATTATCACTAGGAGCTCTACAACTTCTTCTGGTATGACAGTGGCCCTTCCGAATCCTTGGAGGGGGGTGGATACTACTTTCAATATTTTTAGAGAACTTTTCAAGCCAACAAATGCTTCTCAAGTAAGGATATTTTTTGCTCTACCACCATCGATAAACACCCTCTTGACATCGTAATTTGCTATGTCACCGACGATTACCAAAGCATCGTCATGGGGGGTCGTCATGCCAATTAGATCTTCCTCACTAAAAGCGATGCTTTGATTGTACCTCGCCTCCTCTTGAATGTAGCAGACCCAAACTGCATGAGCTTAACTCCAAGTTTGAATCCCCATCTATACAATCCCTCCAATCACATTTATTACACCGACCTTGGGTAGTGACCGATCGTCAACCTTTTGCTTACCTCAATCATTCTTTATGTACTTAGTTAGGAGCCCCCGCTTCAAGAGATGTTCAATCTCCTCCTTCAAATGGATACATTCTTCTATGTCATGCCCACGGTCCTATGGAGGTGACAATATCAACTTTTGTCTCTCTTGCTAGCAGACACTGCCATTGGTTTTGGCCAGTCAAGCTTTTTCATACCTCGTATTTCCATCAGGACCTTGACCTGCTCTTACCTCTGCCTGATAGAGTGATCCTAAGCGTACCCCTTGTTTATGCTCTCATTCTTCGGCTTGCCTTTGTCGGTGGGTTTTCGCTCATTACTTGACTTTCTCTTGTGACTTTCTGCCTCCCATCCTTCCTTGAGGTTTTTCATGACCTTCTCTACTTCTTCTACGTCATGCATCGATTCTTGGGAGTTTTAGGAGAGTGGCATCTTAAAGGCCTGGTTCCGCGTCCCATTCATCAACGTTGTTACCACTATAGACATTTGAAGGTCTTTTATGCCAAGTGTCACCCGGCTAAACCTAGCCAAGTATTCCTGCAAAGATTCGTCTTTCTCTTGTACAATCTGCATCAATCCAATGGTTGTCTTCGTCTTCCTCTTGCTACTTAAGAAGTATGCCACAAAACTCTTAGAGAGCTCATGAAATGTTTTCATAGATCGGGGTGCCAAAGTGGCCACCTAGTCTCTGGCATCTTTCCTAAGTGTAGGGGAAAAGAGCAGCACATCACTGCATCCGAAGCTGCATAAAGTCTAATTAAATCAACAAAGGTCCACAAGTAGTCAAGCGGATCTGTGAATCTATCGTATGCCTCTGTCATCGGCTGTTTCAAGCCTTTCAGTAGAAGAATCGCCATGATCTCAAGCGCAAATGGGTCGTCTTCCAAAACCACTTGCTGTTCATGTCTTTCATCTTAGATAATGCATCGTCTATCTTCGAGGCCATCATTTCCTTCATCTTTCTTTCCAGGTCTATCACAGGTCAAGAAAATTGAGAAACTACAACCCTTGTAGTCCCCAAGTCTCCTATTGTTTGCTGAATAACAAGTGGGGCAACAGTTTATGCCACTTGGGGTGGTTGCTCGCATATGATCTCCGGTGGGTTCTGTGATGGGACTGCAACTCTTTGCGATTAACTTTGTAGGAGGGACATCATGGCTGCCAACTGAGTTTCCAGAATATTGAATTGGTTCCGCGTCACATACTGCGGTGACGACGGGTCGTGGCCCCTTGTAATGAACTCCGAATTCATCTCTGTTGTATTCTTGACCATGCGCATTTTATTCCTAGTTTGTTTCCTTGACATAGCTTCTCTATTCAGTAGTATCCCACAGACGACGCCAATGAAATGGTAAAAAATCAAGCCTATGTGGCCTCCTGGCACTGTAAGGTACTTCTGATGCTTCGATGAACAAATGCTACCTACAAAATAAGGTTAGGGCTTTCTTCTCCATTTTACTTCTGGGGTGAGAAATAGCGAGGGATTCAAAAATGTAATATTAGGAAGAAAAGATCAAATGCATATACAGATAGTCGAGTCTCTCAACCATATATGTCTTACCTTATGAGTATTTATAGGTGTCTAAAACTATATAACCGTCGATTGGTTATCGTGACACGTGTCTCACATAACGCCTCCCACTACCCCTATGTTCTGAATGGAGGACCTTCGCCTATCTAGCAGTTGGTTGTGTTCAAGATAACCGCTGATAAGTTCTCATCTAACTCAATGATATTTTTTGGTGAAATGGTACATTGATCTCGCAGTGGTAAATATCCCAGCATTAATGTAGAGGACCTCATAGTGGTAGATGGCCAAGAATGAATGTAGATGGTCTCATAGTGACAAACGGACCAGCATGAATATAGTGGGCCTCATAGTGGTAGGTGACCTAGCATGAATGTAGAGGGCTTTATAGTGTTAGGTGGCCTTGCACGGGGGTGCTCTACGTAAAGTGTAGATTGAGTAGCCTTCTCCTTATTGTCCATAGTAGACAATTGTTGTTGCCCCTAATGTCAAAAATCGTCACAACAAACAAAATATGCTAATTTTTGGAAGGTTGATGATAAGAATGCAATGCAAAAAATGTGGGAATATATGTGTGACAATGACTAAATATCAAGGAGCTTCCATACAATTAAAATGTGGTTCACATATATGTGGTGTCAATAGATTTAGACATATAAAATTGTCTACTATTCATAATTTAATGCCAAAATGGCAAGTGAAAATTTCACTTTTCCATTTTATAAATACCTATTTATCCTCCTCCTCCTCATCATCTTGTAATTACTACATTTCATTTACCATTAATTATCTGTAAGTATTTTTGTTGTGGTAAGAATTATAAATGGTTAAATACATTTACACCATAGTTTTTGACAACTAGACTATATTTTAATTATATAAAAAGTTCATAATCTGTACGCATTATCATATTTATGTCTCAAACTTTTTTTAATCACATTCTTATTCTTAAATTAATATAAATTATTCCTGATTATGATTTGTTTGCAAAAAAAATTCAAGACAAAGTAAAATGACTCATTTGCCCATTGTATTTTTAAATAAGTAAAATAAATAATAATGCAAAAATACGATTAAATATTCGAACCTCCTTTTAAAGTACGCTAACAATATTTTTGGATGAAATTCATGATTAATGGAAAAATTTTATGATCAATGAAACGTTAAAAATAAGAATGTGATGAAGAAAAAAGTTAAGGAGATAAATGTAATAATTAATAAATGTTAATGACCCATAATGCAATTAAAATATGGTGTATTTATAATAAAAATGTGATGTGAATATAACCACCCATTATAAATATATGGCATCTTATCAATACAATTTTAAGGTTAACTTCTTCAAAAATACCTTGTTTACTTTAATTTCAACACGATGTTAGAGCCCATTAAGTTCAAATGATAAATTTGATTCGATTAGGATTCTAAAAAGCAATTTGCTCCAATAGACTTAAAGAAGCAAGAAACAAGTTTTGCAAGGCCCAACAAGTAGCAAGTTTGCAAAACCTAAACAATAAGTATCCGAATAGTCCAGATCCATCAATTTGAATAATTAAATAGTATGACTTTTATTCATTGTCACTCTCGACCATACTTTACACATGTCCATCCTAAGAACTCTTCTTGGGGCATCATGCGAAAAGTCTAAATCAGAACTAGATGTTATTATGCTAAATATTGGATATCATTTTATGGCACATTTGTATTTGATTAAGAAAGCGCTGGAATATGTATTTGGTGGTATATTTTATTTCTCTTATTTCTACTTGGATATTAGGTTTGTATTGTCAATTCACAAATTTTAACAAGGAAGTATTGACCTATGGTTGATTTTATCCTTAATTTTTTGATTATAACAAACAAAATTAATATTGCTTCTAACAATTGATTTTGAGTGATGATAGTTCAATGTTAAAATCAATGAAGTAATGTCAAAATCAACACATTATAAATCTAACTCGAAATGAAGATCAAATGAAAAGTTAAGCATTCAAGTCAAATCATTCGAGACGAGAGCTTAAAAGACGAACGTCAAGAAAAAACAAGATCAAGACGAGAAGTCTAAGACGCAAACTTCGAAACAAGATCAAATACTAATATTTAGTAATAAATGATAAAATCTCAAAAAATGTTTTATACCTTGATAAGAATGTGATGATAGATGGATATGATCAAAATGCTTGCCTTGATAAACATATGCTGTAAAATGAATGGTTATTGATTTGTAAAAGATAGGGGGAATATATGGATTACATGAAAAATTTATAATGTATATTCCTTTATTAATATGATATCAATTGTTCAATCTTAACTTTCAAATCATCTTGTTTGTCATAATCATAAAGGAGGAACTTGTTGACCTATGGTTGATTTCATCCTTAATGTTTTGATCATAACAAATAAGATTATTATTGTTTCTAATAATTGATTTGAGTGATGATATTTCAATGTCAATCAAGTATTGCCAAAATCAACACATTATAAATCGGACTTGAAATGAAATTCAAAGGAGAAGTTAAGCATTCAAATCA
Organism: Fraxinus americana; assembly: GCA_035079005.1. Taxonomy (NCBI): domain Eukaryota; kingdom Viridiplantae; phylum Streptophyta; class Magnoliopsida; order Lamiales; family Oleaceae; genus Fraxinus; species Fraxinus americana. The sequence continues at coordinate 14,538,871 of CM068719.1, read as the reverse complement.
AATCATTTGAGAAGAGAGCTTAAAAGACAAACATCAAGAAAAAACAAGCCAATACGAGAAGTCTAAGAGGTAAACTTTAAAACAAGATCAAAAACTAGACTTCTTAGTTCAAATATAAATGTACTAGTACTGAATGATAAAAGCTCAAAAATCATTTTATACACAGAAATATTATTTCATAAAAACAATTACATAAAATAATAATTATTTTCCAAACGTAAGAATTTCAATTTGATATTTAAAATTTTACATTGTTACTTATTCAAAAGTCCACAATTTTCCACAAAAAAATGTCAAAGTCAAAGCAGACTTTTGGTTAATCGTGTGGACACCCGGTTCGTCAACTGTCATTTTTTTAGCCATTCTAATTTCTGACGCACAACGGCTAGTTGGGTTGTCCGGTTGGTCAGAAATTTCGGCGTTTTGATTGCTATAAATACAAGTTCACTTTGTATTCATAAAACAATTAGAAGAGAGCTTCTTGTGAAATATATTTGTCAAAATATATTTTTAAAACTTACATTTTTACATTCATTACATTTATTTCTTCATACAAAAAACTTTGATTATTGAATCAAATTTCTTGAATCATTTCTCTCATTGAGCTTAACTTATTTATATCAATCTCAAAAGAGACATATTTTTGAAGAAGATTTTTGCACTTACATTGCATAAATGTTTCTACTTCTTCATATTGAGAACTTTGATTGATTGAATCAAACTTGTAAAATTATCATATTCATCAAAATTTCTCATATTTCTCTTAGTACATAACACAATTACTCATTAAAAGAGAGATATATCTTAAGAAGATTTTTGAACTTACATTACATTTATTTCTTCTTTATCTTCTCATCGAAACACTTAGATTGATTGAATCTAATTTTTGATTATCATACTATCAAAACTTTTCATCTAACACTTGACCTATCATTTATTATTATTTATTGAAGTGTTAGCCTCTCTTAGTAATTAACTTCTTTGTATTATTTATCAAGGGAAGAATTCCATTGTAAAATCACTTTAATACCGTGTTGGTCATATTGAGGTCCCGTGAAAGCTCAATAGTGGGTCGTGTTGAGATCTCGTAAAGGTCAATATTGTATAAGGATCGGTACTCCTTGTTTGTAAATCATCGAAAGCGTTGTAAATGGTTGTATTGCACCATAAGTCAATCAATATAATGAAAAAGCCTTGCTTGTGCCGGAGAGCTTGGTAACGGAGGACATAGATCATTGCTTTGGATCGAAACTCCACAATTACATTGTTTGTTTCCTCTCTCCCTTTTACTAATCACTTTTATATTTGTACTTATTATTTAAATTAATCTATTTAGTCTTTACGTGCTTGAATTTAGATTAATTTCTTTTAAAATGTTTTAAAAACCAATCCACCCTCCTCTTGGTTAGTTATTCTTGGGCTATCAAGAAGTTGTGGGTAAAACCAAATTGGAGTTGAAATCGATTGCTCGAGTTTGGGACTAATAATTACGTTGAACCAAATAGTTCCATTTACAAAATACTTGAAGTGTAATGGGTGGTATTGAAACACCCAAATTGATCCACCTGACGTCCAGCATACCACCACCCCCAATTGTGTATGTATTTAGACAAAGCCTTCTTTGAGGCTAAACCATCTATAGCCTCAAAGAAGTGCCGTAGGAGTGGTACACCAAATTGAAAAAAAAAAAGATTTACTTACCAATAGTTTTTATATTCCAAATTTGATACATCTTTATTTGTTGGCATAACCTCCAATAGACAATGATGTTTAACGATTAATTTTATAGGCTTCGATTGAAGATTGAAATGTGAAATCAACACCACAATTGTTTGACTGGACCAAAAAGTAAATTGGGCCATTTGAAGCAAGAGTGAAAACCGGCCAGAGGGATATTCTAAACGGAGGAAGGTGCAAGATTTTCTTGCTTCACCAGGAAACGGAGAGCGGACAAAGTGTCGAACGATTTAGGAATGTTTTTAGGTAAGAAGGGTGTATGATAAGAGTAAGCAGACGATATCTCTAGTATTTTACATATCACGGCAATTAGGAATGGGAAATCTATATTAATGAAAGGTCTAACTAGTGGAATAAAGGTCTCTTCCAGATCTCTTCTTTTCAGAACATTCCATAAAAACACATACGACACTTTTTCAATTAAAGTCTGGGAAAGACAAAGTCTTACGAGAAGGAAATTACTTTTTCTTTCTCGCAATGAATTGGAAGTACAACAATAGGCTTTTTCGAATTCCTCCATGAGATTAATATTCGAACTTGAAATCGAGTTTCACAGATGTTGGATCTATTTTTATTCTTTCTCTTTCCTCCCTAATTCTAAAAGAGGAAAAAGAAACATAAATCCGATCCGAATAAATAAATAAAAAAGGTAGCTACTACTCTAGGCTCACTTCGTTTCTTCAAAGGGCTTATTATTCATAACTCGGACGAAGTTGCCCACCCCGATCCCTATCAAGAAGAGCGTATTGTACTTCTTCTCGAAGTGCAAGTATTTCTTGTCTATCATTGATGATTATTCGAGAAAAGTGTGGGTTTATATTTTAAAAGATAAATCTGACACTTCACATCTTTAATAATTGAAAAAGACAAGTTGAGAATCTAATTGGTAATAAGTTCTTGAGGACATACGACGGGCTAGAGTTTTGTAGCATTGAATTTGATAATATGCGTAAAGAAAGTTGAATAACAAGGTATAAGACAGTTCATTACACTCCCCAGCAAAATGTCATAGTTGAAAAGATGAATAGAACCCAACTTAATGGTGTCCCAAAATCATTTTGGGTTGAAGCTATTATAACCACTTGTTATTTGATTAATTTGACTTTATTCTATACTAAAAATGATCTAGTAAGCTTACTAATTATTCTATACTAAAGACTTTTGCTTGTGCTGCATTTTCTTATCAAAAGTAAGGAAAAGCTTGAACCTAGAGTTAGGAAATGTGTTTTTCTAGGTTATCCCGAGGGTGTTAAGGGATATAGGTTTGAATAAAAAGCCAAAAGGGGTTAAGATCATTGTATGTCGAGACATTACATTTAGCGAGGCTGAAATATCATGTTTAAAAACTCATTTTGAACTTGTCTGTAAAAAAAAGAGAAAAATGAAGAGAAAGATAGTTGGGTGGAGTTAGGAAAGTCAAGTATACATGTCCCTATCACATCTAATGAGGTGGAGACCCAAATTCAACAACCCGGGGTGGGGAATAGAGAAAAAATAGTGATAAAAGAACATCCCAATGAGTGAAATTTCTTAGTAGATTATCATTTAGCTGGAAACGGAGAGAGCCTAGAAGATTTGGATACGAGTCTGAGTTAGATTTTGAATATTCTTGCTGTGAGTAGCTAGTTGATAGAGAGCTAAATACCTTTGATGAGGCGATGAAGAGTAAACAATTAGAAGAGTGGTTGAAAGCAATGAGAGATGAATGAGTTCCTTAGAAAAGAATCAAACTTGAGAGTTAGTACCTAGACCTAAAAACAAATCAAATATTGATTGTAAGTAGGCTTTAAGGTTATGGAGGGTACTAGTACATCGGAACCCTTAAGGTATAATGCTAGGTTAGTAGATAAATGATACACACAGAATGAGAGTATTGATTATAATGAGATATTTTTTACCAGTTGTTGAGTACACAACTATTAGGGTCATGGTTGTATTAGTTGCACATTTTGATTGGGAATATGAACAACTTGATGTGAAAATTGTTTTTTTGCACGGTGAATTTGATGAACAAATTTTCATGAATCAACCTAAAGGTTTTAAAGACAAACAAAAAAATGATCATGTGTGTCTCCTTAAAAGGTTTATTGTATGACTTAAAGCAATCATCTAGACATTGGTATAAAAGATTCGACTATTTTATACTATCTATAGGGTTTCAAAAAAGTAAGTTTGATCAATGCTTGTACTTCCAACATGATGATGCTAATATTGATTATGTATTTCTATTGCTCTAGATTGATGATATGCTCTTGGTTGGAGCATCTTCTAAATGGATAAGTAAGATAAAAGCGAATTTGAATAGCGAATTTGACATGAAAGATCTAGAAGCAAAGATATTCATAGGTATGGAAATTGAAAGAGATATGTCAAATTTTATGTTGTTTTTGCATCAAACTCCTCATGTTTTAAAAAATGTTAAATTGATTTAGTATTCATGATTGCAAACATGTTTCATTACCTTTAGCTAATCATGGCCTGTTCATTAGTTGGATAGCCATTTTAATTGTGTTAGCCAGCCTACTTCACTTGTCTTGGCACATCTTATGTTAGCCTTAATCTTACATATACCCATTTGCTTGTTTGAGATAAACGGTGTGTTTGCAATTGAGATTGAAGGCATACACTTTTATACTCCTTTTCTTGGTGAAACGATAACCCTAAACTGCTAACTTTCTTGTTCTTCTTTCTATGTGATATTGCAGCCACCATTCTCCTTTGTGGGTTATACAATTGGACAACCATAGTGAATATATGCAGGTTGAGCAATCAATTATTGAGGTGTTTGATATTAATTTGAGAAATCGAGCCCGTTCCTGCACACAATAAAAAATCTTGGTATATATTTCCATCACAATTTACATGTTTATATTATTTATAGTTGTTGAATCAATAAATACGCACAACGAACCTTGTTATCTTCTTGTAGGGTATAAATAATGCGAAGGGAGAACCAAGTGTAAAAGTCTCGCACAAAGTAGGCAAGTGACTCTTCCATCCAGGTTGGCTAGAAGCCGTTAATAAGGCATGTAAGCCAATGATTAAACATAATACTCTAACAGAACTAGTTACAAGTTAGCCAATAAAGGGTCTCTATCTATCATTTACTCAAAATGACCATATCACCCCAAGGCCTTTAGGGAAATCTATAAGAATTAATTTACTTGTACGATGATAGTTGACAAGATTCGATGACAATGTTTGATGTGGAGGAATCTGGATGGTTGATTTAAAAAATAGCTTTTGAAACTTTTTGAATTGGATGAATGTGATGATGCCAAATCATGATTGTCAACAATCATTGTACATATAGCATAATTGAATCTATAAATACTCCTGCCTAAGAGAAAAATCAAATTATCTCCCTCCCAAATAATTATTTATCCTCTTACTCAAGTTTGAGCATCAAAACTAATGAATTTAAGAGGCAAAAATCCTAGCTACATGAGAGGAATTTGTTGATCTGATTTCTATCGTTAAAGAAACTCGTGCCTATATAGATGATCTTATTGTCACAAAGAATACATAAAGTTCGTTACTAAATTTGCCTCACAGTTATCCACTAGGTTTTCTATAAAAGACCTTGAGACACTCATAGTTTATCAGGACTAAGGTTGCATCCACCAAAGCAAGTCGTCTCCTCTCACAACCAACAGTCTCATAATATTTTACATCGAACTTAGATGATAAATGTTAAGGCATTCGAGACTCCACTTTTCACCTCACCTAATCTCCGTTTGCATGATGGGAGCTAATTATTTGGTGCTACTGAGTATGGACAAGTTGTTAATAGTACGCAGTCTGTTGTTCTTACAAGACCTAATTAGCCCACACACTGTCTACTACATAGCACTTGTGAACCGTTAAGTGTCTTCTGAGACATCTTTATGGGACGTTACATTACGGCCTGTTTCTTTGAGATCTTTCACCTCTTGGGGAGCCATGCCTTCTCATACGCTTATTGCGCTGGAAACATAGATGTCAGCATTTCTACTAGCGCTCATATAGTCTTTCTTGGATATAATCGCATTGCTCGGTGTTCTTACAAACAAAAGATTGTAGCTCACTCCTCCATTGAGACTAAGTATTGGTCCCATGCTACTTGCGGATACACAGTAGGTTTTGGTGGGTCACGTGACCAACCGACTTAAAATTGAATTTAAAAAAAAAAAAAAATCATATTTATTCTTGCATTTGAAGCATAAGCACAAGAACTCCAAAATTCCAAAAACCCATTTGCAAAGTTCGAATACCCATTCAAAATAGGGATAGTATAATTAGCAATTGTGAAATTTTTATGCTTAATTTTGTAGTACTTTTACCGATAGAAGAATAATTTTTTTTCACTTGAATTGATTGTTTTCATTGATTGGTGTATTGGTTGTGGAAAAATACTTTAAACGTAAATCTGCATTTTCTTGTGATGAGCAACATGTTAACGAAAGGAACGTTCGAGAAGGAGGAAAATGATGTTGGAGATAAAATGGGTGACAGACTTGGTGATCAAATGAATGTTGGAAATGAAACTAGTGAAATAGATGAAACTAATCTCGGAGATGTTCTGATTGAAACTAATGCCGGGGATATTGGAAATGAAAGTCTTGAACTTGATGTTGCACATCTTTCTTTCGGATCTTGGATTGAGAATTTCAATATGGAATTATAATGCTAATATTTGGGATGTGGTTCTAAAAGCATATGTGCAAATTGGTACTTGTCAGTTTCGCAATCATGAATTTCAACCTACAAGAATGGATAATAAATATAGGCGATTTTGTGTTTCATAAGTATTATCCGATAGATTTTGACGCAGCAAATATCTCAAAATTTGATGATCAATTAGATACATTTATTGTTAACATGCGCACTAACGAAGATTTGGGAGGATTACAAGGCCTTAGTAATTTTGCACAGAAGTTAGTTTCGAAAAATAAACATGAATTATATCCATTATTATACAAGCTTATTAGCATTATTTCTTCTCGTGGCTACTGCTATGTCGATAGAGCATTTTTTGCCATGTCTTATGTAAAAAATCGTCTGCGTAATCAAATCAGAGATCATGGTGAATGATAGTTTAATTGCATATATTAAGAAGAATGTATTTGACAATATTGAAAACGACATAATTATGGAAAGACATTAAAGTGTGAGAACACGTAGAGAATAATTGTAATAAGATATTGAATGACTTTATTTTTTTTCAATTTTTTTTGTAAGTTTGATTGTTTCCCCTAACTTAAACTGCCTCTGTCCGCCACTGCTAGTGCTAGAACTTGCTTTGTAATACTATAACTCAAGTCATTACTCATTGAACTTGGAATTTTCCTAACTTCACCTCATTTTATATATTGTGATAATGTGGGAGCCACATATTTATGCGTCAATAGTCTTTTACTCCAAAATGAAACAAATCGAGATATAGATAATTTTTGTTAGTGACCATGTTTAAAATGGTACCCTTCAACTAACTCATGTTTCCTCTGCTCACAACTTGCAGACGCTTGAACCAAGACTGGGTCTCTCATGCTAGACTACACAAACTCAGTTCCAAAATTGGCCTCTTTGATGGAACTACATCTTATTGGATATGTTAAAGATAGTATGGAAATCTTTATATTTATCTTGTGGTTATTATTATATAGCTATCATAATCTTATAGATAACTATTTAACATTATCATAATCTTGTAATGATCATAATCTGTTGACATTTTTTTGTATTTATCTCTTGACCATTAGTTATACGTTATATGTAAGTAGTATAATTGAGGTAGGTTACGTATACTACAAATATATGACATATGATCAATACAATTGTGTTGTTGATTTCTTCAATCACACTTTGTTCACTTTAATTCAATATAGATTTTTTTATTTTTTATTTTTAGAAAAAAGATGGATGACTGAAGAAATGATAATCAATTATGCTTGTTACAAGTTCTTTTTACATATTCTTTGCATCGCACACAATTTTCTTTTGAGGAAATTTCTGGAGAATGACAAATTAGCTAGTGAGATGAAATGAAAATGAGCATTCTTTTATTGTTTTATAAACAGCCATTTTCAATATTTATATTTAATAGCCAGTGCCACAACTTGCGTTTCTTTTAATTATAGTTTTATAGAAGACGAGCCTTGGATCAAAATTTTCTTACTATGGAAGGAAAGCCTATAAGTATTCACACATTGAGGCTAGTTTGTGGTTTTTTAATTATTGAAGGTCCTCACTTGTTATTTCCTTTGTGTTTAGGCAAGTTTTAAGTCCCCGCTCGTTTGAAGTCAACTTGTGAGCCCTCTAATTATTCAGGCAAGTCTTAGCTCACAATGTTTTAATTATTTAAGAGGAGCCTATAAGTCCTTGCACAAAAAGAGTGGCTCATGATTTTCTTCTTACCGAAGGCAAGTCATAGCTCATAATTCTCTTATTCTTCAAGATTTATCTTTATATATGTACTTTCAGGCAAGATAATCACATTTAGAAGTTGATTTACTGGGGAGCCATGACCCTTGCGAGAGAAATAACAGTAAGGATTCAATTGAAATTTCGTTGAAAGTTCAATAATCGCAAATGAAATTTACCCACCGTTTGCACAACTTTCTTATTGAAATAATTTAGGAGAAAATGGAGATGGAAAGACTTTTTTTTATGGTCATGTTTTCTTGTATATATATGAAGACAAAAAGAATAATAAGTGGGAGAGACAAAATTAATAGGAAAAAAAAAAAAAAAAAAATAAATATATATATATATATATATATATATATATATATATATATATATATATATATATATATATATATGTGTGTGTGTGTGTGTGTGTGATGCCCCCTCGACTTGATCAAGAGTGTTTTCAAATAAGAACATACCTAGTAATTTGCCATTCAAAGATTTTTTTTACAATATTTTTAATATTTTCTTTTTCGATTTTAACCTTTGAAAACGTGTCTTCTAGAAGAATTCATTCCAGAGTTCTGCTGCTGTGCCAGGTCGGTAAAAGACCTGGCACAGCCATGTGAGATAGGGTGGGTAGGTGTTTTAACATTTTTGGGGAGTTTTTTTAATGAGTTAGGTCCTCGGGACCCACCTCATGTGAGATAGTCTGTACAAAATCTGTGAACCAAAATCTGGTAGAGTAGAATAATTCTTCATTCCAAGAGAACTAATCTTATAGGCATCTTATAGCAACTACCACCTACCGGGATAGTTTCTTATAGTTATGACAAAACCAATATGTGACTCGTAATTAATTATAATAATTAATAATAAGCTATCTAAACTTTTTTTTTTTTACCAAACACAAAAATAAATAAATAAAAATTATAATTTGCTCTATTTAAAGAGTTTAAACATTAAATTTGAAAATTCTTATATTTGGAGAATGAAATATGACATAACGTGGTTTGACTTGAGTATTATTAAAGGTGTCAAGACGGATGGGCCGACCAGACCCATGAAAATTGGCCTGAATCGACTCGGGATCGTGGGCCGACCCGTGATCCGAGTGGGCGGTTCACGGGTCAAGGAGGTGTGACCCGTGGGTTTCGCGAGTTGGACCTTCACGGACCATGGTTAACCCGCTAGCCCGTGAAAAAAATTTAAAAAAAAAAATTTGAAAAAAATGGGGGGAAGAATTTGTTGATGATGTTCCTAATAGATGGAATTCAACTTTTTTAATGTTAAAATCGTAGGTGCCAACCTAGTTATAAATAATTCATATAATTTTGTAAAGTTATAAATAATTCATGTAACATTAAATTTAAATTCTATGTAAACATTTTTTTGCTATAAATATGAATTTATCATTGGACTTTACTTGGTGTACATAATTATTGTATATAGGGGTGTCCATAATGTTGGGAAATTATTTAATTTCCTGTGATTGACCAACATATGTAATTAACTGTGTATAAATGATATCTTAAAATTAAGCCCAAAATTAAAGTGATCTAATAAAGAATTAAGTAATTGGATTTTAAGCATCTAATTAAAATTGAGCCGGACTATATGTGTAGAGACCGGATCCATTAGGGTTTGTATTTGACGATGGGCCGAATACATATGGAAATATATAAAGGGTTATGGTCCCCAATTCATGAGTGATTTTCTCATTTTATGTGACATCCCATCAACACAAGAATACAAGAGAAAGCATATGAAGATGAAGATACATAAAACCCACAATCAGGAATTAAGATGGAGATTTGAAGCAACCAAACTGAAAATTTACAGATCCAGATTCAAGATTCATCATTCAAGTCAGAAATCAATTGATTAAGGTATTTTCCGCGTTAATTCAGTTTCTTGATGATTTGACATGAAGATCTTGACAAGATCATAAAGTTCAAGTTTTGATAAAGTTCTAACACATAACCCTCACATGGAGTAGAGCCCACATTATTGTGGATCACACCCCATGTGAGGGTTATGTACAATAATTATGTACACTTAGTATTTTTCTTTATCATTTTGTTTTATTCTTAGTTTACATTTTTAAAAAAATATTTTTTGCTATAAATATGAAAAATTATATATTTTTATAATTTTATTTATACAATAATACGGGCTAAATCGGATCAAACCGCAACCCGCGACCTGCATAAGTAAGCGAGCGGGTCTTGGTTGTAGTCCAAAATTTGTGGGCCGGCCCGAAACCCATAGTGGGCTGGCTTTTTTCACATGGGCCGTTATCGGGCTCATATGTTGACGGGCCGATCCAACCCGGACTACCAGGATTGACACCTCTAAGTATTATTCACTTGTGGCACGAGTTAATTTTTTAAATTGAATAAATTTATTCTTTATATTTCTATTATTCCATTGAATTTTTTATCGCTGGCTGAATGGATGACTTGGGACCTGATACTTTGGGTCATTGACCAAGTCAGGGAGATGGTAACTCCTTTGAGGTAAGATTTTCAATTATATCCTTTTACCATTTAATATATTAATATAGTTAGATAGAGATCGTTACCATCCCCCACATTGTTGTTAAAATAAGTATACTGCTGATGATACAAGTCGAATCAACAAATATCATTCATCTAGCTACAATTTTCATTTCCTTAACTTTCTAATTTGGATGCTCAAATAGGAAGAAGTAAAATAACTATTTGGGATGGAGATATTTGAATTACACGCCTTCTTATTCAAATAAGGGATATTTATAGATTTGCTTCCAAGTTTTGGGACGATTTGGTCATTTTGAAAGAATGATAGACAACGGCTCCTTATTGGTCATCTTCTAACTAATTCGGTTAAGAATTACACTTTATTTACTTGTCCACGTGCCCTTTATTGATAGTCTGTAGCCAATCTGGATGTAAAAAATGGTTCATGATTTTTTAGGCAAGCCTTCTACTTCTTCATTCCCTAATTCACGTGTCGCTTTGAGCCTCGCCAATGGGGTAACTCTTGTGAGATGTATTCCTTAATTCAACAAATTGTCGTTAAGTTCAATTTTATAATTTATATTTAAATCTAGGACTTTACTATTTCACAATTTTGAAGTCGTGAACTTCCTTAACGAACTGGATTTACTTATTTTGCAATTAATGCCTGGGCCAGATGAAACGTTTCTAGAGTCTTTTAATGCCGTTGGGACATGGATTCAAAAAAGTTCTTCTGACTTTTCCTGTCCTTCTTGCACGATATATGCTCGTTTATAACCGTTCATCTTGTGTCCTTCCATATTTGACGGTTAAATTTACTTGACATTTCGGATGAACGAGTCCATTGGGATATTTTGGCTGTGATAGGCTCCTTTCAGGACTATATGCTATTTATTTTATTTTTTCTGATCGTTCTAGGGAGAATTTCTTGTCCCCACTAGACTTCTTTTCCATGTTATCGTTATTTATTTACCTTCCTTCCTGATTTCACTATATCTTTGTGATGAATTATTATTTGATCTTATTAATAACTGTATTTTATACATTTATTTCGGGTCTAAAATAGTTATATTTAATAGTTATTTTGATAAAATATATCATATTATTGTATTTTTATACTATATAGGTAAAACTCAATGGTTGAAAGAGAAATTGAAAGAAATAAGTAAAAATTCATGAAAAATGACGAAATCCAAAGTTTAGGACCAAAATGCAAATATTCAATAGTTGATTAAGATTACAAGATGATACTTTGAAGATTACTACAAAACAATTGGATGCAATTAGAAGTTAAAAAGTAATGAAATGTGATCAAAATATTATCACAAAGTAATTTTCAATCAGACAAGTTATATTCCAGATTTTTAGTCAAAGATTGAAACCCATTTTTGGCATATTAAATTTTCGGATTGAAAAAATTCTATTTCTATAAAAGTTGTAGCCCTTTGAAGTAGATTTCCAACATACTTTGAATCGCTTCAATCTGATATCGAGAGAGAAAATTATGATTAAATTACTAACAACTATGCAGAGAAAAAAATATGCGCCCACAAATGCAATTTTCCTTATTCGATTGGAATTCTTTTGGAAACCAATTTGAACATAATTTTCAACCAATTTTCTACTCCTACAAATATCTAATAGGAAAATACATATTATACACCTCTCACATATACCTCATACTATATTCCATCAATTTTCATCATAAAAGATGGGCAAAATCATATATTATGAGTATATTTCAAAGGCGAAGTTCAAGAGCTCATCAATTGGAGATTAAAACTGGAATTTGTAGGCAAAGAAGCGGAAGAATTATTGAATATTTATCAAGATTATTTTGAAGAAATTCAAGAGCATCAAGATCCATCTTCTTTCATTCATTAATTCACAATTCCAAGTGATGTTCTATACATTTAACATGATTTCTTGTAATTCCAATATGCTAGGCTAGTTTTATACATTGTTAGGATGAGATGAACCCTTATCGTGATATTTTTTGTTTTTAATTAATTGTTTTGACTTTAATTTAGTTTGATTTGTAGATGTTTATTATCGTTTTTATCGTTCTTATCAATTACTTGATCGCCAATTGAATTGTTAGTGGATTTTATAGTTATCAAGCGAGACAATAGAGTTTAAACACAATATAATAAACATTGTAAGTTTCGATAGATGATAGATATAGACATTTACGTTTTATATGGTTTCAATAGGTGTTCTAGCACTTGTTAATACTTTTATCGTGTTCGCATTCTTCATCAAGAGATAGAACGATCACATGGGGGAATATATTAGATCGCTATGAGAGAGGCTTTCAATTAAATTAGGAACATTGACCAACTTGAATGATTTCAAATTTTCATTTTAATTGTTACACTAAAAATGGAATAACAAGGGGGATTCGACAACTTAACAACGCATCTCACACATTTACTTGCTTTCACTGGTCTAATTGATAATTTAGGGATTAATACAGAAAAATCACAACGACTTGTTTGCTATTCAATTAAAGTTGCAATTAATCTTAACTTTGTCAAACATATAGTTATCGTGGGTTTGATGTTCTATTTATCATTATATTACATGACCACGATCCCGTATACTTGTGGGTTTTCAAAGGACCACTTATACCTTTACCTTATGCAACAAGACAATTTTAGAATTGCCATAATATTTAACCTGCTATGCTATAGTCGCATATCTGTGATTCTGAATTTGTTGTGTATGATTCTCCATCTCTGCTTCATCTTCCAACTGTAAGAATCTTTGCGGGAACAATGGTTATGCAAGGTGATTCAATTTGTGAAACATGGCTTTTGACCGTGTAATAGTTTTTACTTTGCATAAGATGTCGTGTAACTAGTAGTTTTTACTTCGCATAATACGCCTTTTGGCTATGCAATTGATACAGTTTGGAAGTATCACTTGTCTTGTAGCTATCTTTTTCATTAATGAGAATTTTCATTTTGTTATATTTTCCTACTTTCGAACATTATTCAATTTTATTATTTGGTTTGCGTAATCAATATTAAACTAACACGATTGGCTTTGAGTAACAGAAAGGAACTTTCGCGATTAATATTAACTCTACTAAGTTTTCAAGAATTTGTTCTCATTTTATTGATAATAATTTCTCAAGTTCATGCCATTCCAAGAATGGTTAGGAGGTTCACCATCCTTTCTTACGAGCTTATACGTTCTTGCTCATACAATCTCGATTATAGTATATGGTCTTTCCCCTTTTTGACTGAGAGAGTTGGAGCTCATTTCTTTGTCTATGAAAAATACTTTTTTTAGGACTATGTCTCCTACTTTGAAGTTTTTCTTATGAACTTTATAGAATTGAAATACCTTTCCATCCTTTTCGAGTATGCCGCGAGCTTAACATGAGAATTATCTCTCTTTTCTTCTAAGAGGTCTAGGCTTGCTTTCATGGATTCCTCATTTTGTCCCTCATCATACCTTGTTCTTCTTGCTGAACTTATGTCAATTTCTCTTGGCACCTTGGCATCTACTAAATAAGCTAGGGAAAGGGGGTTTCTCCAGTGACGGGTTTTTGTGATGGTTCGGTATGCCCATAGGATTTATGGTAATTCGTTAGCACATAATCCCTTTGCTGAATCAAATTTCCTTATTAGGATATTTTTTAGTATTTTATTGGCAGTTTCTACTTACTTGTTAGCTTGAGGATAATATAGAGTGGAAAAGTGTCCGTGGATACCCAACTTATCACATATTGCTTTGAGCTTATTCCCCTGAAATTGTGTTCCTTTATTTGAAATTATTGAGTTGGGTACTTCGAGCCCGAATATAATGTTTTTCCATATGAATTTACAAGTGTTAGCCTTGGTAATATTTACAAGGGATTCAACTTCTACCTGCTTAGTAAAATGATCCACTGTCACTATCATAAATCTCATATTGGATCTTTCCCTAGACAGTAGTCTTGCGAAGTTGATTCTCCACTTGGCAAAGGGACATGGGCTATTGTTGGTTACCAACTCTTGTACATGTTGTTGAAGAATGAGTGCGAACGTTTGACACTTACCACATTTCCTGGTAAAGTTCATTACATCATTTTTCATATTAAGCAACTAATATCCATGTTTTAAGGCTTTTTGTAATAAGGAGTGTCCACTAGCATGATTACCACATACACCTTCATGGATTTCTTTCATTATGTATGAAGTTTCGTCTTTGCTTATGTACCTGAGCAGAGGAAGTGTGCACCTTCGTTTGAATAAGATGCCACCTTCAAGTGTGTATCTTGCAGCTCTTATTCAAAATTTTTGTGCTACTTTTTATCCTCATGGAGTACTTCGTCCTTTAAATTAGAAATTGTATCTAGCATCCACAAAGTTTTATTCCATATCCATGAGATTTCCTCCCTGTTTTGGCTAACGGATGATTTTGGTGACAATTCTGCAGGAACTATTTTAAACAGTTCCACGTCTTTTGAACTTGCTAACTTCGATACTACATGTTCATTTTCTCTCTTGGAATTTGAACAAGTTAAAACTTGTCAAAGCATTGAAGTAATTTTATGACTTCTACGAGATACGCAACCATTATTTTATCTTTGGTTGCGAATGTATCGTTTATTTGGTTTACTACCAACTACACATAGCTTTTTATCTCAATATTTCGTGCCTACATTTCTTTTGCCAACCTACAGCCCGCCAATAATGCTTCATATTTACCACATTATTGGTTGCTTTAAATGTGAACCTTTTTGCACAAATCCATTTATGCCCTTCCAAACTGGTTATACCTGTTCTCGAGCCAGCATCTCTCGACGATCCATCGACGGACAACTTCCACGGTCCCTATTTAGGCTCCTTCTCTGGAATTGGAAATGTTTGTGCTTTGGTCAAAAATCGTCCTTTATGAAATAAATAAAAATTGGCTAATGTTTGTGCTTTGGTCGAAAATCGTCCTTTATAGCTTAACTCAAGTTGCGGCAGTTCTATTGCCCATTTCATTAGATTTCCTGATGTATCAGGCTTTTACAGTACTTGTTTGAGTGGAAAATTTATTAATACTTTGATATTATGGATTTGAAATAATGTCACAAGTTAAAATTAATGAAAAGAGCTCAAGATTGAGCTTGTAAAACACAGAGAAGATTGAGAGCAAAAATACTTTGAATTATATTGCTATATCTTATATTACAATAAATCTGATACAGATATATATAATATCTTGCAGTGGTAAGCAAGTAAAAAATAACAAATCAATTGATTGAAATCTAACGTGCTGGTATATGCACTACTAACAGATTACAAAAGGACAAAATGGGACCACAAGAGGCTGTTAGATTAACTGATCCTTTATGCCTTGTTTGGTAGGTAAAATGTAAACTTTAACATCCTCCCTCAAGCTGGAGCTCATCTCTTGACTCCAAGCTTGTCTTTAAGGAATAAAAATCTGGCTTGTGCAAGAGGCTTGGTCAGCAAATCTGCTATCTGGTCTAATGATGGAACATATTGGATTTTTAGTTTTCCCTCAAGGACTTTATCTCTAACAAAGTGAACATCCAACTCAATGTGTTTGGTTCTTGCATGATAGACTGGATTTGAGGCTAAGGCACTTGCACTCAAGTTATCGTACCAGAGCACAGGAGGCGAAAAAGGCTGTAACTTAATTTCCTTAAGCAAGGATTCAATCCAAGTCAATTCTGCAGCTGCCTGTGCAAGTGCCCTGTACTCAGATTCTGTGCTCGATCTTGAGACAACTTGTTACTTCTTTGATGACCAAGCCACCAAGGTATCACCAAGGTAGACACAATATCCGGCTGTGGATTTTCTTTCATCAGGGCAAGAAGCCCAATCAGCATCAGCAAAGCCAGTGAGATCGGTTCTATCACTCCTTTGGATCCATAAGCCTTGTTCAATTGTTGCTTTAAGGTATCTAAAAATTCTTTTGACTGCCTTCCAATGAACATCAGTAGGTTTTTGCAAGAATTGGCTCATTTTGTTCACAGTAAAGGATATATCAGGTCTAGTGTGAGCTAGGTATTGCAGTCCACCTATGGCGCTTCTATACAGGGTAGGATCTGCCAGCTCTTCTCCTTCATTTTTGGAGATGTATTTCCCTACTGTCATTGGTGTCGCACATGGATTTAGATGCTGAAAATTGAACCTTTTCAGTAAGTCCTGTATGTATTTAACTTGAGTAAGGTGCATTCCAGATTCATGCCTTCTTACCTCGACTCCTAAGAATTGGTGTAACTTCTCCATATCCTTCAGTGCAAACTCAGTGTTTAACTTGTCAATGAAGTTCTGCAACACTCTTTGATCATTTCCTGTGATTACAATGTCATCGACATACACCAAGGCAAAAATTACCAGCTTCTGATTCATGTAGAAAAAGAGAGAGTTGTCTGCCTTTGATCTTGAGAATTTCCATTCTAACAGCGTCATTTTCAGTTGATTATACCATGCTCTAGGGGCTTGCTTGAGCCCATAGAGAGCCTTTCTAAGTCTACAAACAAAATTGGGTTTTTCTTCATTAACAAAACCTTATGGCTGCTTAATGTAAACCTCCTCATCAAGCTTTCCATTCAAAAAAGCATTGTTAATATCTACTTGTCGGATGCTCCAGCCTTTTGAAACTGCAAGGGTAAGAATAATTCTCAAGGTGGATGCCTTAATTACTGGACCAAACGTTTCGTGATAGTCCACGCCTGAGGTTTGTAAAAAACCTTTTGCAACAAGTCTCGCTTTGTGCTTCAGAATTTTTCCTCCAATATCACGCTTAAGTCTGAAAACCCACTTATTCCCAATGACTTTTTGATTTACCAGTGGTGGCACTAATTCCCAAGTTCCATTTCTCATCAAGGCATTATATTCATCCTCCATTGCTGCCCTCCAATTTTCATCAGACAGTGCCTCAGAAACATTGTTTGGTTCTTGATTATTGTGATTCAACTTGTACTCTTGACAAAGAGATGAGTAAACCTTGGGTTTGAAAATCCCTGCTTTGCTTCTGGTTATCATAGGATGGTGAACAACTTGATCCTCATGTTCTGCCACATCATGATTCAAGTCATTTCTTCCTTCAAGGTGCTCTTCCTGAATGATCTCATTTTGTTCTGGGAATTCACCTTCATTACTAGCCTCTGTGTTACCAGTCTCATCAGCTATCAGATTATCTGCTGACACAAGTGGATCATTGTTGGAAGGTGTTGCAGTCAGAGTAGCATCAAGGTGAGCTATATCAGTCAAACAATTTGGAGTACAGATTTGAGGATAGTGAAGAGGTAGATAGTGAATAATGGTTTCAGATTGCTGTTGATCAATTTTTTTGTTGAGAAAACCAGTTTGAAAAGGAAATTCATTCTCATTGAAAACTACATGTCTTGATATGTAGATTTTTCCCGTAGGACGAAGGTACTTATAGCCTTTGTGAGAGTTAGAAAAACCAAGGAAAACATACTTTATAGAGTGGAAATTAAATTTGTGATCCTAATAAGGTCTGAGGCAAGGGAAACAGGAGCAGCCAAAAATTTTTAGAGACTTGTAGTCGATTTGTTCATTGTTGAGAATTTGGCAAGGAGATTTCATCTTGAGAGTAGGACTTGGAAGTCTATTTATGAGGTAAGTAGCGGTGTGAAAAGCTTCCCACCAATAGTGCAGAGGCATACTTGCCTGGGAAAGGAGCGTGAGGCCAGTTTCTGTAATGTGTCTGTGTTTTCTCTCTGCTTTTCCATTTTGGGCTGAAGTATAAGGACACGAGAGACGTATAGCTATGCCAGACTGTTGAGTGAAGTGAGTGAATGCTCTGAATTCACCTCCCCAATCTGATTGGATTGTTTTAATCTTCCTATCAAATTTGTTTTCAACTAAGGCTTTGAACTGAATGAAAAGGTTTATAGCTTCAAATTTGTTTTTCATTGGGTAGATCCATGTGAATCTACTAAAGTCATCGATGAAAAAGATATAATATCTAAAACCTGAGGTTGAGTTGATGGGTGCAGGACCCCATACGTCTGTGTGAATTAATTCTAGAGGAGAAGAGGAATGTGAATCAGATAATTTGAAAGGCAGAGAGTGAGACTTTCCAAGCTGACAGGCATCACATAATTGATTGATTTCATTGAAATTGATTTTTTCATTACAAGACTTGAGTACTTGAGACATTACATGTGATGAGGGATGTCCAAGTCTCATATGCCATTGTTTCATTCTAGACTTATCCTTGACAGAAATTCTTGACACTTCAGGTTTGACAGTAAAAACTAAAGGACTCGATTTATTTGGATAGATTTGCTTTTGATATGAAGAGTCTTTTGATGGAACTGGATGCACGAACTGATATAGCCCATCTTTAAGCTTCCCCTCTAGCAACACTTCCTTCGTTTGTTGATCCTTAACAACACAGGAATTATGATGAAATTCCATAAACACACCATTATCAGAAATGAACTGAGACACACTTATCAAGTTTTTCTTGATTTCAGGTACCAGCAAAACGTTATTAAGAACTAAGGATTTACTCTTTAGTGTGCTCAGTTTATTAGTGCCAATATGAGAGATAGGAAGTTTGTTACCATTTCCAACCATAAGTTTTTCCTTACCAACATATTGGTGTGCCTCAGACAGATTCCTTGTCTCTGCAGTTACATGATTGCTAGCTCCTGAATCAGCGAACCAAGCAGGATCTGTAAGGTTGCTAGGAGTGGCCATATAAGCAGTGGTGCTGAACTATTGTTCTGAAAATGCTGATCAGGACTTGTGCCCATGTAATGCTAATCATATCGATTGCGACATCTCTCAGCTGAGTGATTACTCATTCCACAGATTTAGCAGGGACCTTTGTTACCAGTTTGCCTGCCACTTCTGGCTCTACCTCTTCCACCACTATAGTTAAAGTTTCTTCCACCAAAATTAGACCTATTTCCTCTGTTAAAACTAGGTCTATGCACAAAATTAGTAGAGGCTTGACTTAGGTTAACTGATGCTAAGTTGTTTTTCACAAAATTGAGATGCTCAATACGACTTTCATAGGTCATCAATACGGATTGTAGGTCATGCCAGGAAATTGATTCCCTGCTGTTAATCTGAACCACTATAGGAGTGTACTCCTCATCAAGCCCAGCCAAAACTTGTGTTACAAGATCTTTATGATGGACGTTTTTACCTGCAATTTCAAGGTTGTTTACCAACTGTTTGATGGTGTTAAGGTACTGATCAATGCTCATAGAGCCTTTCCTTGTCCTTCGGAGTTCACTAATAAGAAAAGTGACTCTTGATTTGTTCATAACTCCAAAGCTTTCTTGGACAGCATTCCAGAGGCTTGAGGAGGTCAGGGAACCCATAACTCTCATGGCAATTTTAGGAGTCATTGAAGAATAGAGCCAACCCATCAATAGTTGGTCTGTGGACATCCATTTCCCATGTTCTGCATTCGGTGTCATCTCAACTGTAACTCCAGCTGAACCAGTGGTTTGTATCGCCAGAAACTCAGCAGGGCAAGGTCTTGATCCAGTGATGAATCCTTCAAGGTTGTGGCCCTTGATGATGGGCATAACCATGTTTTTCCACAACAAAAAATTGCTCCTATCAAGCTTTACTGGAGGAACCTGAGTCAGATTTGTCCCAAATGACTGCACCTGATTTCCTCCCAACGTTGAAGGCATCAGTGTGCTGGTAGCTGGCTGTGCAGATTGGGCATTGTCGGTTGATCCTGTGTTGGCCATTTGGAGGCTCTGATACCAGTTAAAATTAATGAAAAGAGCTCAAGATTGAGCTTGTAAAACACAGAGAAGATTGAGAGCACAAATACATTGAATTATATTGCTATAACTTATATTACAATAAATCTGATACAGATATATATAATATCTTGCAGTGGTAAGCAAGTAAAAAATAACAAATCAATTGATTGAAATCTAACGTTCTGGTATATGCACTACTAACAGATTACAAAAGGACAAAATGGGACCACAAGAGGCTGTTAGATTAACTAATCCATTATGCCTTGTTTTGTAGGTAAAATGTAAACTTTAACATCACAGCTTATGCAATGTCATAACTAAAGTATGAGCCAACCTTTCCATATCTAGACACCTAGCCTCTGTTCTTTGTAGAGCTTTAATTATATAATAGATTGGTAATTGCTATTGCCCTTCATCTTTTACTATAGCTGACCGCCACCTTGGATACTACTAAATATAGTAGTAGTTTTTTTCCCAATTTCTCCCTAGGTGATCCTTTAGGCTTGAAATGCCAGTTCGCATTCGCTACTCCACTAGTACTTCTTTCATCCTTTCAACACTTGAAAGAAAGGAGAACATTTGTCCGTTGCTTGAGATGCAAACCTACTCAGGGAGGCGACTTAGGCTTTGCACTTCGTTTAGTTTAGATGGAGATCACATTTTTATGAGGGCCTGAAGTTTATCGAAGTTTGCTTCAATACCTAGCTGATTGACCATTTAATCGAGGAATTTTTCAAATTTTACTTTAAATGTGTACTTTAGAATATTGAGTTTTGTATTTTCACAATACATTGAAAGCCTCTTCTAAGTGTTTAAAGTAGTCTTTAGCCTGAAGCTTTTTTACAAGCATATCATCCATGTATACCTCTATCGTTTTCCTGATTTGGTCTGCGAACATTTTGTTCATTAATCTTTTATATGTTGCCCCCATATTTTTTTATTTTTTTTAGCCAAAACGGTATTAATTTTTAGCAATAAATCTCTGATATGTCACAGATGCGGTATGTTCCTCGTCAAGTCCGTACATAGGGATTTTGTTATACCTCGAATATGCAACCATGGCACTTAACAGCTGGTGTCCCACAAAGCATCCACCGGCTGATCAATTTTGGGGAGCAAAAAGCTTTCTTTTGGACAAGCTTTATTCAAGTTCGTAAAGTCTTGGCAGGTTCGCCACCTTTCAATGCTCTTTTGTATTAGGACCGGATTGCATATCCAAACTAGGTAGCAAGCTTAGCGAATAAAGCTATTATTCAATAACTTATCTACCTTACCTTCACTTATTGGCCAGCTCCTTTGTATTTTAGGTTTGATCTAGGGTCAAGCTTCAAGAGATGACAGGCAACTTTTGGGAACGATCCCGATCATGTCCATATGTTTTCAAGCGAATATATTTAGATTCGTGGCTAGGAAGCTTTCTATCATGCCTTTTATAGGTTCGCTAAACTCCTTGCGGATTTTGATATCTTTTCTTGAATTTTTTGAGCTAACAGAAAAGCTTTCTAACTCTTCGATCGTTGCCTTACGATGTGCACTCAGTTATGCAAGGTCAATAAAGTCATCAATTTCTAGTATATTCCTTGGTTACTTAGCTTAACTATAGCAATGATTTCTAGGGGCTCTCGGGCCTCTTTTTTGCTTACTTTTATAGTTCATGTGCAAGATTCCTTAATCATACTTTAAAGACATTTCACCTTTATTAGTGGAATATCTCACATATGAATGATGGGGAGACGTGATTATGTTTGCCTACCTCAAAGTAGGTTTTTCAAGGATTTTATTGTATAAGGATTTACCCTTGACGATTTCAAAATTCATAAACCGTTGGTAGGCCTGGGACTCCTTTCCTATTTTCACTAATAGAGTGGTCTATTCGCGAAGGACTTGACCTCCTCCGGTAAAGCAGTAAGGATCCGACACAGGAATTCGAGGGTTATTCTTTCATATCCGGTCTAATGCTTCATGGTATAGCAACTTTTTGTACATTTATATTATTTAGGAGTATGCGATGAAGATATTCGCCCCCTATTACTACATGAGACTCGACTACCTCATCATCAACGCTTAAAATGTCAATTCTAGGTTCGATAGAAGTAATTGAAAAGGTTAGGGATTGTGTATTACCTGTGAGTTTGACTTTTCGTGTACTCTTACCTTCTAGGTTCCATATCATCGTACGTAGAGCAAAGCATTATTTCATTGATACTTTTGGATGCACAAATAGGAACACGAAGTAAAATAGCTATTTGAGAGGGATATATTTGAGTTGCATGCATTATTCTTCAAATAATGTGGTATTTATAAATTTTTCTCCAAGCATTTAGGTAATTTGGTCATTTTGAGAGAATGACATATGGCGGCTCCTTATTGGCTATCTTCTAACCGATTTGGTTAAGAATCACGTTTTATTCACTTATCCACATGCCCTTTATTGATAGTCGATAGCCAGACTGGATGCGGAAAGTGGTTCGTGACTTTTTAAGGCATTTGAGACTTCACTTTTCACCTCACCTAGTCTCAAATTGCATTATGGGAATTAGTTACCTGGTGCTACTATGGAAAAATTGTTAGTAGTATGCAGTATGTTGTGCTTACAATACCTAATTGGCCTTTAGGGTCAAATTAGATTAGTTCATACAGTGACTATTACATAGCACTAGCAAACCGTTAAGTTTCTTTCGAGACATCTTTGTGAGACGTTACATTATGGCTTGTTTCTACGAGACCTTTCACCTCTTGGGCAGCATGCCTTCGCAGACGTATTGTGCTGGAAACGTTGATGTCGCCACTTCTTCTAGTGATGATATAGTCTTTCTTGGAAATAATCGTATTATACAGTGTTCTTACAAACAAAAGATTACAAGCTCACTCCTCCATTGAGATTGAGTATTGGTCTAGTGCTCATTGGCGGATGCACAATAGGTTTTGGTGGGTCACGTAACCCACCAACTTGAACTTGAATTCTTTTTTTTTTTTTTTTTTTTCAAAAAGGTCATATTCATGCTTGCATTTGAAGCAGAAGCAGAAGAATGCTAAAATCCCAAAAACCCATTTGCAAAGTTCCAAAACCCAATAAAATAGTGGCAGTATAATTAGGCAATTGTGAAATCTTTATGATCAATTTTGTAGCATTTTTATTGATAAAAGAATAATTTTTTCACTTGAATTGATTATTTGTATTAGTTATAAAAAATATTTGAAACATAAATCTGCATTTTATTGTGCTAAGCAAAATGTTAATGAAAGGAATGTTCGAGATGAAGGGGAGGAAACTGATATTGGAGATAAAAAGTATGACGGATTAGTGATTAAATGAATGTTGGGGATAAAGCTAATGAGACAGATGAAACTATTCTTTGAGATGTTCTAATTGAAACTAATGTCGGGGATGCTGGAAATGAAAGGGTAGAACTTGATGTTACATAGCTTTCTAAGAATCCTGGATTGAGAGTTCCGATACAGAATTATGATGATAATATTCGAGATGTGATCCTAAAAGCATATGTGCAAAGGGGTCCTCATTAGCCTAGCAATCATGAGTTTCCACCCACAAGAATGAGTAATAAAGATGGACGATTTTGTGTTTCATGATTATTATCCGATAGATTTTGATGCAGTAGATATCTCCGAACTTGATGATCAATTAGACACACATATTCTTGACATGTGCACTAACGAAGATTTGGGAAGATTACAAGGGTTTAGCGATCTTGCACATAAGTTGGTTGTAAAAAATAAACATGAAATATATCAATTATTGTATAAGCTTGTGACATTAGCCTTAATTTTTCTTGTAGCTAGTGCTACAGTCGATAGAGCTTCTTTTTTTTTTTTTTTGGGCGATGCTTTATGTTAAAAATCATTTGTGTAATCAAATCGGAGATCAGTGATTAAATAATAGTTTGATTAAATATATTGAGACTGATATATTTGACAATATTGAAAATGAAGTAGTTATGAGATGTTACCAAAGTATAAGAACTTGTATAAAACAATTGTAATAAGATATGGAATGCTTTTATTTTTTTCACTTTTTTTTCCAAGTTTGACTGTGCATTCCTAACTTAAAATGTCTGCATCTACCACTTCTTTTGCTAATACTTGCTTCATAATACTTTAGCTCAAGTCATTACTCATTGAACTCGGCATTTTTCTAACTTCACCTCATTTTATATATTGTGATAATGTAGGAGTCACCTATTTATGCATCAACCTAGTCTTTTACTCCAAAATGAAGCAAATCGAGATATAGATAATTTTTTGTTTGTGACCATGTTTAAAATGGTACCCTTCGACTGATTCATGTTTCCTCTACTAACAACTTGCACACGTTTGAACCAAGACTAGGTCTCTCATGCTCAACTACGCAAAATCTGTTCCAAAATTGGCCTCTTAGATGGAACTACCATCTTGTGGGATATGTTAAAGATATGAAATAGTTATATTTATCTTGTGGATAATATTAAATAAGTATCATAATCTTATAGATAACTATTTACTATTATCATAATCTGTTGGAATTTTTGGTATTTATCTCTTGTACCATTAGTTATATGTTATATGTAAGTAGTATAATTGAGGTAGGTTATTTGTACTACAAATATATGACATGTGATCAATTCAATCGTGTTGCTGATTTCAATCACACTTTAATACTATATTAAATATCGGTAATGTGGCAGTCTATTTGGAATAATGGAATTTGGCAATTCAATTTTTATGAGAAAGATAAATGTGAAAAATAATGAGTTATCACATCGTCGATATTCTATCATCATTATAATAAATATCATTAGTCATTAAATATAGAGTTATTTTCTAGAAAAAATAATGGATGACTAAATAATTAATTAATGCTTGATACAAGTTCTTCGATCTTGCTATATATAAGTTAAGATTTACATAATTGATTACATAATGGTATATGACACTCTATCATTTGCTAGTTTAAAACGCAATAAACTTTTACATCCAATATTTTCCCTTCACTTCATATTATGTAATCCATTATATATATGTTTTATGTGTAAATAGCAAAATCCTAATTTTTTTTACATATTCTTCGCATCGCACACAATTTTCTTTTGAGGAAATTTCTAGAGAATGAGCATTCTTTATTGTTTAGTAAACAGCGATTTTCATTATTTATATTTAATAGCCAGTGCCACAACTTGCATTTCTTTTAATTATAGTTTTGTAGAAGACGAACCTTGGATCAAAATTTTCTTAATATTGAAGGAAAGCCAAGTATTCACACATTGAGGCTAGCTTGTGGTTTTTAAATTATTGAAGCTCCTCACTTGTTATTTCCTTAGTGTTGAAGTCAACTTTTAAGGCCTCTAATTATTCAGGCAAGTCTCAGCTCGCAATATTTTATTTTAATTATTTAAGACGAGTCCATAAGTCTTTGTACAAAAAGACTGGCTCATAATTTTCAGCCATAGCCCTTAATTCTCTTGTTCTTCAACGATTATCTATATATATGTGCCTTGTAGGCAAGACGATCGTATTTAGAAGTTGATTCAGTGGGAAGCCATGACCCTTGCGAGGGAAACGACATTAAAGATTTAATTAAAATTTCGTTGGAAGTAAAATAACCGCAAATGAAATTTGACCACCATTTGCACCACTTTCTCATTGAAATAATTTCGGAGAAACTGAAGATAGAAAGACTTTTTTTATAGTCATGTTTTCTTGTATATGTATGAAAACAAAAGAATAATAAGAGGGGAAGACTGAATGAATAGAAAATTTTAAAAAATATACACGTTTGCATGACTGACGCCTCCTCGACTTGGTCAAGTGTGTTATTACCTACCCGTATAGTTTTTTATAATTATGGACAAAACCAATACGTGACAAATAGTAAAAAGTAAACCAAATATTTTAATTAATTTTAATAATTAATAATGAAATATCTAAACTATTTTTTCCGAATACAAAAATAAATAAATAAATAAATATTATAATTTGCTAATAGTTCAAACATTACATTTGAAAAATCTTATATTTGGAGAATGAAATATGACATGACCGAAGTATTATTCACTTGTGGAATGAGTTTTTCATTATGTTTCTACTATTTTATTGAAATTTTTATCGCTAGCTGAATTGATGACCAAGGACTTGATACTTTGATTGGGTCATTGAACAAGTAAGGAGACGAAAACTCCGTTAACCTAAGATTTTACATTTTTGTCCTTTTACCATGTCAAATATTAATATAGTTGGATAGATATCATTACCATCCCCACATTTTGTTGTTAAAATAAATAGACCCAAAAATCCTTATCTAATATTAATTATTCTCTGTTTGACTAAGAAAAAGGAATTTAAAAAAGTCACACAACTTGTGCCGTATTCATTTTTGGGCGGACTATAATAGTTTACTAGGTCTCCCCCGTTTAGTATTTCTTATTATAATGAAAGGAAAAAAAATAATATCACTTTCACATGTCAGCCATAGTTTTGTTATGGCAGATGCCTCTCTTCACATCCTTACAAACAACATTCTTCCAATTCTGTCTCTGTCTCAAACGACCTGCTTACAGAAATTAATCACTTCCTTTCCACAAAACAATCAATATACATTTTTTCAATACTAAAAATTTGAAATTTCTATGTGAATTGCAAAGAAGAAAGACAAACAAGAAGTAGAAGAATAGAGGCAAGTCTTGATGTATCTCTTACAAATTTCTTTTCCTCTTCTAGTTTGACCTGTAATATGAGAATTTGGAAGTCAGTCTTACAATTCTCTGTGTACTTTCTCAAGCAGAAACAGGTGCAATTCCCTTATCACTCTTTCACACCTCTCTCTAATTATATATGTTGTACTTATTCACGAATCGAAATTTCATCTTGTATAGTCTTGCGTATGTAAGAGTGATACGATTCTAATTCGCTATCGATTGTGTTTGGATCTGGTACAGCTTCAAGATAATCTTGCTGTTTTTGTTCACGAGCCCAGAAAATGGAAATATCAGATTTACAAGAGAAACAATCATTAGCTGGTGATTCTCCGGCCAAAAGTTTTATATCATCATCACCAGAAACAGAGACCATTGCAGAATTTTCGACTTTCATAGAGAAACTGAGTCCAATTCTTGATGAAATGAAAGATAGCAATGAGCTTGCAGACCTACCAACCATTCAGAAAGCTATTGAATCACTTGAAACTGATTTCCAACATGCCAAATTTGTTGTTGGAAGTCCAAATATCCGATCATCACCTGCCAAGCATATTGAAGATTTGACGCAGAATCTGGGAAGATCATTAGGCCTTGTGCTCTTTGCAAGCCATGATGTACCACTAGCTAATAAGGAAAAGATTAAAATTTTGCGCAATGAAATGATGAATGTAAGATTTGATTTGAGTTCAGAGCGTGAATCAGAGTTTCCAAGTGAGGCAGAGGATGAAACGATGGAGGAAGAAACGGAAGAGGAAAAAACAGAAAACGAGATAGAGGAGGAGGAGGAGGACATGGAGGAAGAAACGGAAGAGGAAAAAACAGAAAACGAGATAGAGGAAGAGGAGGAGGAGACGGAAGAGGAGGATAAAATTATATTGGACATTGATGATGCTATTATGCAGATCAAGAATGGTAAGGACAGAAAATTTAAAAATGCACTTTTGGGGTTAAATACACTGATCATGGATGGTATGATTTCAAATGAAAGAATGAATGATGAAGGTATGATCAAGGTTTTATCTCAACGATTGGGTTCGAGTAAAGGAGACGACAGAGTGACTATAATTCAAATACTAAGATATCTTATCGCGCAGAATAATCAAAGCATGGTACTGTAAGTATTATATGAGTTCATTATTTAAGTAGCCTACTAGTAATGGAATGTTTGGTGTGCACTCATGACTCAACCGGACCGAACTAGACTAGACGAATGACAAATTTTTTAACACGACTCTCTTTAGTACCTTATGCAGTCTTCCAAAGTCCAGCATACCAAATATTCTTAAAGTGTTATATTATGACTTACATTGTTTAGTAGCATGCAGGAAGAGATGAAGGATTTGGGATTTCTATCAGCATTGGTGAAGTCACTGGCACGGGATGTGGACGAGCAAAGGGAGGCTGTAGGGCTTTTATTGAATCTTGCAGATGATCCAGCAGTCAGAAGAAGAATTGGGAGAACCCAAGGATGCATTGTAATGTTGGTGACAATTTCCAATGGAGATGATCAAGAGGCTTCTAGAGATGCAAGAAAACTGCTAAATGCAATGTCAAGCAATACTCAACATGCTCTTCATATGGCTGAGGCTGGTTACTTCAAGCCTCTAATCCACTACCTAAAGGAAGGTATTTTTTTTCTCTCACTTTCTTCCTCAAAATATGGCTTTTTTGTGTTTCATATAGTAAATACCTTCAGTCGATTTTGGGACGGAGTTCCTATTTCAGCTTTTGAAATTTCCTTTGCAGGTTCCGATATGAGTAAAGTTCTGATGGCAACAGCGATATCAAGAATGGAACTCACAGATCAAAACAAAGCTTCCCTTGGAGAAAATGGGGCAATTGAACCCCTTGTGAAAATGTTCAGCAAGGGTAACCTTGAAGCTAAACTTTCAGCATTAAACGCGCTGCAAACTTTATCAAGCTTGAAGGAGAATATCCAACTCTTGATTCATTCAGGAATTGCAGCAGCTCTTCTACAGCTTCTTTTCTCTGTGACATCTGTTCTCATGACTCTGCGTGAACCAGCATCAGCAATTCTTGCAAAGATTTCTCAATCTGAAAGTATACTTTTCAAACAAGATGTTGCTCAGCAGATACTCTCACTTTTAAACCTTTCTAGTCCGGTAATTCAGAATCATCTCTTAGAAGCACTAAATAACATTGCCTCCCATTCAAGCGCGTCAAAAGTCAGGAAGAAAATGAGAGAAAGTTGTGCAATTCAGCTCCTCCTACCATTCTTTACAGAAAGAAACACTAAAATCAGGACGGCTGCCTTAAAATTGGTTTACACACTGTCCAAAGATATACCGGGAGAATTCAGAGAACAGCTCGGGGATACACATCTGACTACTATTGCAGATATAGTTTCAACATCAACATATGAGTGTGAAAAGGCTGCTGCCCTAGCCATACTAAGCAATTTGCCGGTGAATGACAGGGAAATTACATATGTACTCAAGAATGAGAACTTATTGCCCGTGTTAATTTCCATAGTAAGTTCAATGTCTTCTACTCCGACCCCAACAATGATACGGTTGACTGAGAGCATAGCAGGTATATTAATCCGGTTCACAATCCCGACAGACAAAAAACTACAACACTACGCTGCTGAGAATGGCATAATTCCTGTTCTTCTAAAGCTACTTTCAAGTTGTTCATCAGTTACTAAATCTAAGGCTGCCACTTGCTTGACTCAACTGTCTCAGAATTCTCTACATCTAAGCAAGTCGAGAAAATCAAAGTGGTTTTGCATCCCTCCCACGGACGTAGTTTGTGAAGTTCATGATGGATACTGCTCTCTCAGAAGCACATTTTGTTTAGTGAAAACCGGTGCCGTTTCTCCATTGATTCAAATCTTGGAAGGTAGTGAAAGGGAATCAGATGAGGCAGTTCTTAGTTGCCTATCAACGCTTCTACAAGATGAAATTTGGGAGAATGGGATCAATTACATCTCGAAAAACTCAGGAATTCAAGCCATTCTGAAAGTTATTGAATCAGGGAATTCAAAGTCTCAAGAAAAAGCCCTTCGGATATTGGAAAAAATTTTCAGAGTTGAGGCTCATAGAGTAGAGTATGGTCAATCTGCACAAATGCTTCTCATTGATCTAGCAAAAAATGGTGATCCTATATTGAAACCAATAGTCGCTAAGTTATTGGCACAACTTGAACTCTTGCAAACTCTATCTAGTTACTTTTGAGATGTTACGTGCTTTTTTTTTTTTTTTTAGGCTTGTCCTCATCCCATTTGTTTTTTACTAGTCGAATTTATACTTGCAAGTTGCAACTGCCTCATGATAGTGTATTCCTCTATTGTATTTATTGTTTCCATTGTATAGGTTTTTGTTCTGTTTTCCTGTACAAGATGCTTGCACGGGTTAGAAACCTCTCCATCTCGTTCCATTTACAAATAAGCAAAAATAATATTTAATTTTTCAAATGGTCTGGAGTGATAGATGGAAAACAACATTAAAAATACAATTACTAATAAACAACTTTAAAATTACAATAAATTTTTTTTTTAATTAAGTGAACGTTGTGAAAACAACTTTAAAAGTACTGTGAATATTCTGAATTTTTTCAAAGTTGGACTATTGTTGAGAAATAATGTTGAAAGTATAGTGGTCATAGAGAATTTTTACCCGAACTTTAATGTAGGATTAGTTAACTACATTATTCCACAAAATTAAGTTTACGGTATCAGAACACTTATTACTAAGAGCTATCAAGATCCAATTTTCTTTACAACGGTATATATATATATAGAACTGATCTCATAAGCATTGGTGCTTTACTTATGTTAAGCACTCTGATGACATGACACAATACAATAGATGACAAGAGATATTAATTGGTTATAAAACTGATTATATAACATGTTAGAATTTGGGTGTGACTTGAATTCCTTGTTGAAGTAATTGAAGAATTCTAATTGAAGTGCACATCAAGAAAAATTCAGTTTGGAATGCTATTGGAATCCTATGTCAAGTTGAAATTTTATTTTGGAAACTCATTTGGAGTTGTAATTTATTTTGGACTCGATTGTTTGGTATCTTACTTCATTAACAACTCTACTATGAGGGTTTGGAAATCTCCTACATGTTCCGTATAAATACTAGGCTCTTTTATACAATTTTATGCACTACAACATACGGCAACGTTTGAACGTGTGTTGCAAATCAAGGTGTTGTCGTAGAGTAGAAACATACGGCAACGTTTAAAAAAGTTGCCAAAGACCTACGTCAACGTTTTTTAAACGTTGACGTGGCCTGTTTGGTAGGG
This sequence comes from Fraxinus americana, assembly GCA_035079005.1. Lineage (NCBI taxonomy): Eukaryota > Viridiplantae > Streptophyta > Magnoliopsida > Lamiales > Oleaceae > Fraxinus > Fraxinus americana. The sequence continues at coordinate 14,507,558 of CM068719.1, read as the reverse complement.
ATTTTTGGGGGAAGAATTGATTTTGAATAGTGATATGATGAGAAATGTGTGGTTGAAAAAGAAGAAAAAAGTATTGATGTAATGGAAAATATTATTTTATTGAAGAATGTGTAGTTGAAAATGAGAATTGATTTGAGAATTGATTTGAGAATCAGAAACAAACAGGGCCTATATAAATTGATCGAAAAAATTGAAAATACTCATTTTGAACAAATTTTAAAATTGCATAAAAATTAATAATTTCATTAAAATTTTTTGAATCCATACACTTGAACATTAAAATGTAATACAACATCACCTAAATAAAAATGAGTTTCAAAATGAAATAAAATTAGGAATAAAATTTTGGACAAACAGCAACAGATATGAAAATGTTACCCTAAGAACTTCACAACATTCCCACTACATTTAAAAGAACTTGCATTAGCCGCTTTTCATCACCAATGGCATATTCTGGCAATAACACTAGACGAGAGTCTTTTAACATCAGTTTCTTTTCACATTTCTTCTACCAATAACTTCTTTATTGGTGTTCTAGTGGCTCGTCTCGAAGAGCTTTGCCCCAGCTCAACCATGAAAGGTGTTCTTTGCCCCAACTTTGCCAATAACTTCACATCCACAGCGACGGGAGTATTCTCTGCATCATCATTTCTTCTGCATCAAGCATACAAAAATGGTTCTCTCTAAGGTTATTGAGATATTACACAATGTATATTTAGTGGAGTACACCTTTATGCCACTTATACATCACTAAACTTCCTTTATTTATATGCATGCAGAACAAATATAGGTACATATAAAACCAAGAAAGAAAAAGGAGAAATTTACTTTTTCCTTGTTTGCTTCTCCTTTGAGTAGCTCTTCTCAGTCGCTTCACTTTTTACTTTACTTGACCGAAGGAGTGGCTTCCTTTCCTTTTCTTTATCGTCCAAATCTCGTGAATGGTCAACCAAATGCTTCTCTGCATTTCTCCCATTCACATTTTCAGCACTATTCTTTCCCCTCGTTGCCAATTTCTTCAACTCATTGCAGAACTCTGCAACCTTATTCAGTAGATCGCCACCAGAAAACAAATTCCGGGCTGACAAAGTACTTTTCAGCCTCGGTGCTTGATTTTTCATTATCGTGATATTATCGGTCTCTTTCTTCCTCTCAGTGATTGATTTGATTGCCTATTTCATCATACAACCTTTGCGATTTGGAGGGGTCGAAAAATTGGGATTTTGATTTTCACTATCTCCAACAATCCTATTATATTTCATGTTTGGTGATATAAATGGTTGATTCATCCCTCTCTTCTTCAGTGTTGCATCTCTGAAATTGTAAATGAAGTCACGTTCTAAATTACACATGAATAATAGTTTAAATTACGCTGCTTAGAGCAGGAAGTTTCATCAGTACCTTCTGTTTCTATTGTCAAACAAAAGAATTTCAGATACACTAGCTAATCTCTGAAGCTGCACAAGACCATATACTGATGAGAATCGGACACAAAAAATAATCTGAATTCCTATTTGGAACTAAGAAAAACTATGATAGGAGCGAGACGAAATTGAAAAATGCCTTTAATAGACAAACTATTTCTCTTTTATCTTCCTACTACGAGATTTTATACTGAAAATTTTGAGCACGGCCATTCCTTTTTCCTTTACCAAATCCATGAATAACAGAACGCATTAAAAACAGACATTCTTGCAAATCTACAAATTCCACGACAACATAAATTAGTACCAAAAACAAGAATTCATCTTTACTCAACAGATTAAATTATAATAGCAGCCAACAAAGTAAACAATCAGATAGAAGTTACAAAGGATTCACCCAAATATATGCATCTAACCGAGAAAGAACAAATAAAGTGACTTTTACCAGTTCTTCCCATCTGCGCCTAAAGTGAACTGCATTGGGGACAAGTGATTGCCATCAAATCATACCAACCAAAGACTCATTTTTTCAAAGTATCTAAATAAGTGGTGCCTTATCACCTGAAGAAATGCAATCATCAGAGACTTTCATTCCAGATTGTTCTCACAGAGCCCTAACTGCAGCCATGAATTCATTGCATGCTGGGCAAAATTGGACTTGACCCATGGTTGGGCAAGGTGCACCAGGTGGGGAGGAAGATAAGATAACGGAATGTGAACTCTTTTGGGTTCTTTATAATAAAATGTGAAATCCTCCGGGAATTCAAAATGAGAAATAATGGGTATCTCGCTTGGTCATCGATATACTCCACAAAGAGAAATGTGGTATGAATCGTCTATGTTATTGTTATGTAATTGCGTATGGAAACTGTACGTATCTTACTAAGTGTTTTTAAAATACTCACTTCTACAATTTTTTACAGGCTAGATCGGGTCCATTGGAGCTGTAGTGAGATGATGCAGCGGATTGTCAATGGATTTCAACATACGAAAATAATAAGTTTAATGCCTTTAAATTCATTAGTTTGTTTTGTTGAATAACGTTATTATTCTTTTTTTTTTTTTTGATAACCGTGGATGTCCGGGCCAGCTTGCGCGCACCTCGACTAATTCCACGGGGCCCTAAATTTTACAGTCGGATACTCACCTCAATGGCCCTGAGAGGACTCGAACTGGTGACCATTGGGGAGCAAACCTAAGATCTGACCAATTGAGTAACCCCTCAGGTTTAGTTGAATAATGTTATTATCGAGTTTATTAGTTGAGAATTTTTAAAAAAAATTTAAAAGACACGATTTATTAATTCAAATTCAAATTTATGGATGCTCTGATATTTTGTTATTAAAAAATTTTATGGTTCCGCATTTTAAGCAAATAAAGGTAAATGAAATTAATTTTTGGTAACACCTCAAGATGTATGAAATTTTGGGGCGTTACAGTTTGTTATCAGAGCAAAGGTTTTACTTTCCTGCAGAAAAAAAAGTGAAAAGTGTTCTGCGAACAGTGACGAAAAAAATCTTCTTTCTTTTATTTTGAAGGGTGGATGTTGGCTTAAATAAATTTTGAATAATAAAGAGACCTAAACTGTCTAAGAAGAGCTTGGGATTTAAGCGGTCTGTTGTGACCCCTCTCCTCATCTGGAAGCCTTTTGATTGCACGTTATTCAAATTAACGAGATGAAATACAATATTTCAAACCTTTCAAAAAAAAAAAGATCTATTCCTAGAAACTTCCATTTTGAGAAAATCCTATTTTTGGAGATTAAAAAAAATGCAGTATTTTTCATAAACATTAGGGGTTTACGAACAATGTAAAATTTTTAAAGTCTTAAACATGTAATGAAATGAAGAATCCTTGACACGTAACGCTCACAACTCGATCACTCTCCAATTGATCTAAAATATGAAAAGAAATGTCATTTTTTTAGCATGATTATGAGTTTTCTTACTTTATGTTAGGTACTATTATGAGTATGTCAAAGTCAAGTATCTAAAACTTTTCAAATAGTTGAAGTAATTTCGAAGACGAAATTTTTTAAGGAGGGGAGATTGTAACACCCCGAAAATTTTAGAAAAAAATTTATTTATTATATATACCATATGTTATTCTTTAAAAAATTGAGGGACTAAAGTGATATACATATTAACTTACTATGCTATTGTTATAAATATATCTATGTTATTGTTATATAATTGCGTATGGAAACTGCACGTATCTTATTGAGTGTTTTTAAAATACTCACTTCTACAATTTTTTACAGACTAGATCGGGTTGATTGGAGCTGTGGCGAAATGGTGCAACAGGACTGCCAATGGGTTTCGACATACAAAAATAATAAGTTTGATGCCTTTAAATTCATTAGTTTGTTTTGTTGAATAACGTTATTATCGAATTTATTATTTGAGAATGTTTAAGTTTTTTTTAAAAGACACGATTTATTAATTCAAATTCAAATTTATGGATGTTCTAATATTTTGTTATTAAAGGATTTTATGGTTCCGCATTTTAAGTAAATAAAGGTAAATGAAATTAATTTTTGGTAACACCTCAAGACGTATGAAATTTTGGGGCATTACAGATACGTTACTAGAACAACAACCAAGCCAGATGAAAATGATCCTACTCTTGCAACATGGATGCCCAGAACTCAATGGTGATGGCATGGATTATTAATTCTATGGGAGAGGATATCAAAGAATCTGATTTGTATTACTCTACCGCAAATGAACTATGGAATGCTCTTACCATGGCCTTCTCTGATATGGAGAACTCTGTCCAACTCTTTGAACTCAAGAATAAAGCTCGTGAAATTCACCAAGGATTTTGTGGAACTTTTCCTAAATTCAGTATTAAGCTCGATTGCCATAAAGACAATGAAAGTGAAATGATCAGCCAGAAGTTGATGTGATTTTCGATGGATTCGCTATCCTCAAGTTTAATCCGACCGACTTGATTAAACACCCAGAAGTTTTGTGGGTGGGTGCAGGTGGGTGCAACATGTTATGGGTTTCTAATGGACACTATATTCAGGGTAGTAGGTTGGCTAAATAAGTCCACCAACTTCCTCAGACCGAGAGATTCTTTTTCACCTCACTTATGATCGGAGTTTTTGCAGAGGAGAGAGGGCAGGGGTACGGTGTTCTGAATTCCTATAATTTTTCAACTTTCACCTTAAGAACAAGTTTGTTCCAGTTAATTGTTAGGTTTTTTAAGGGTACCATGCAGAATGTTAGAGGCATCTAACTATAAAATGGGGAATAGTCAATTTGGGAGAGAGATTAGCCTCTCAAATGCTTATCAACTATGTAGTTTATTCATAAATACATTTACAAATTTAGTTTCTGTTCTTTAGCCGCATAATATGCGTTGGTTCCTATCAGAGTGGCAAGATTGATTTACATTGATTAGTTAAGAGATTGAATGTAACTTAGAAGTTCTTGGAGTTATCCCACAATAGCCAAATATAATATTAAATTTGCGTGTTGTAACTTGGTGCATCCATGAGATGGGGTGCATCTAGGGTCCATGTCACTTAAAACTGTCAGACATTGGCAATAGGTATTGATTTTGTTCAACAAACGATGAAAGAGGGTGACAGGTGAGAATATATGAAGAAAAAGGCATTTTTGATCAACGCGTATAGGTGATGAATATGGAAGAAAAGAAAACACAAATGAAATGCCAGTGTGTGTAATCATAAGCAAGCAAGAATAAGCAAGCAGATTCAAATTAGAACAAACCTTGAGGTTTTCCAGTTCCAAAAAATTGTTAACAAACATTTAATGAGTAGAATTACACAAGAAAGAAGCACTAGCCATATTTTCACCAGAACACAGAAAAGATGGTAATCATACTATCATCTCTACTAAGAAAAAACCATCCACATAATGTATTAATCTTTTCAGTTCTAAGAAAATGTACTTTAAATAATCAAATAGTACTTGTCTGTTATTGCTCATGCCAGAGTTACAAAGGACTCTTTAGATATTTGCATATGGAGAATACCTTGAACTAGTTGAGATGACAAGAAGTGAGGTGAGCAGATAACGGTGGAAAGAAATGAACGAGCCATTTGACTAACATCCAAGTATATAAACCAAAAGGATACAGCAGAAAAGAATAGTACCTGAAAAGCATTGATCCTGAAAAGTAGATAATTGGTTTGTCTCTGCAATAGTTAGACTTCTTCCCTACAGTCATAATATAAAGTCAGAAATATCGTCACACACAATGTTTTGTAGAATTGCAAACCGGTCGCTGTCAAGTTGTATTGAAGTTATGCATATGTTTTATAGTAAAATGCCAATAAAGATAACATCCAGTGCTCTAATATTGATGACACAAGCCTCAAATAAATTTAACAATGAATTGACATTTATACAAGGAATCACAGTGCCAACCTGTGTAACAGGCTTGTAAAGATAAAACAGAAATCAAATACTGAAAGGAAATACTACAGCAGAATGTAACTAAGGAATGAGCCAATGGCACTACAACAAAATGAATGAAAATATATAGAATTTTGCAAAATGTTGAGATCACGAGATTTCTTATAGTTTATGATTTGCCACAAGATTAGTAAGTGTAAATCCAGTTATAGATAATCAACTGACATCAACCCTAAACAACCATGCATTGTAGAAATTATACAAAAAATAAAAAAATAAAATAAAACTTTAGAATATTCTGCCTTCTATATCTGTAACCTTGACTCTAGAAAAAACAAAAAGGAATGTGAAAAATCTTGTAAACAAACTCCAATAGACATCAGATTATACAACTGTCTTAACTGAATGAAGGAAACATGGTGACCAATTGTTAATAAAAGCTCATAGGAACATACCTCTCTTAGGCAAAGAACCTTCTCGAGAAATGCCTTAAACATATCCTTCCTATCATAGAAACAAATCCAAGCAGCCACATTCTCTCGAAACTGCAATTTCCAAATTTCAAATAAGGGGCAAGTCTGTGTGGGTGGTGGGGAGTGTGGGTGATAAGGAACAAGAAAGTTTTAAACTTTGAACTTCTGAATCTCCAAAAGACAAAAAAAATAAAAAATCATTCAATTCGATTTTACAATGCACCAGACAGCCATGAAAAATTAGAACTTGACTTCACATGTTAATGGTAAAACCAGCTAAACTAGGCATGAAACATAGCCCCTGTTTGACTCTCTTTAAATTAAAACTCTCTATTTCTCATACCCATTTTCAACCACGCATTCACACAATAATATATTCTCCACAAACCCAAAACTTTTCCGTACTTTTTAACCACACATTCTCAAGAAAAATAACTATTCAAAACATCAATTTCCCCCCAATTTTTCTTTATATATATAATGGCCATCAAACAGGGTCAAAATATCTTTCCATAGCTATGACCCCGCAAGACATCATTTTCTCCTTACAAGCCTTAGCAACCAGTATAGTGTAACACAAAAAGAGGGAAACCTCCAAGTTTCAAGAAATTCGGATGTTAATAGTTTTGAAATATAAAACTGTAGAATAACACCCTTCCCACCTTTCCCCATGGAATCCAAGTCCAGGATACATCATTAGCACTGCAGAACAATCCCCTCATGTGGTAACAATGCTTGCTTAGATCAGTTGTCGATTTTTGAACAAGACAACCTTTATCATTTTACAAAAAGGCATTTTTTTATGCGTAGGTGATCAATTCTTAAAATCGAATAATGTAAGCAGTGGCACATGATTCGTTTTTTCTGTTTCTTTTGCACGCCTGTTTATCAACCAAATGATACTTGCACAAAATAAATTATTTTTGCATGAATTGTCTCTATACCTTCTCATTGATCATAAGTATCATCGACATTACATGCTCAAATGTAGCAGTCTCCTGATCAAAGTTTGGCAAAAGGTAATTCTCTAGGTACTGACTGACTTCCAATATCATCACCCTCTGCAATGGCACTGGCTTTCTTCCACCTACATCCAAGAATTTTTAAGTCAGTAATCCGAAATCAACAACTATATTTGATTGAGCTGATGCATATGGGCGTGTGTAAATTCGCATATGTAACAGGGTCAATACTAGTAAACTGATTTGTAAATTAGAATAAGAAACAGGTTCTTATCTACTGAGCTGATTTGAAAACATGTTCCGCTAAAATCCTGTTCATAATCATTACAGGAAGTCGTAGCAATTACATTCATTTAACAGCTTATTATCAGATTCAATTCCATAAACAAATTGGCAACCTTTCTTCAAGCACCAGTTATAAAATTAATGCATCCAGTAGAGAGCCTACCTATTAACCACACTGGAGCTAGTTCTAAAAGCCACCGCAGAATGGTTAGGGTGTGGGTGTGGGTGTTGACCCCGACTGACAATGTTTATGACCTGATAATTTGGTCAAAAATTAATTTTGGCTTTGGATATGGGTACGTGGATACATCTTTCATGGAACTCATGAGCTAATATGGGTATCTTATAAGATATTTTATACAACTTCAACATTTGGATGGTGGCAGTTCATTTTAAGAAAGAATGTTCAAAATTACCATAATATAAGATTTTTGGGGGAGAGCCTACAGACTACAGAAGGTGTGAAAGGTGTTGGTAATGGAAAAATTCTTTGCCAACTCTTTCTGCAACTTGTTTATCAGATGTTCCAAAGGGACTCTTGCTTGGAAGGTGGTATGGGACATCAATGCCCTAAGTCTTTAGTCATTGGGATGGGATCAGCTGGGGCTATCTTGATTCTTGATGGGAGATTATTCCAGGGAAGGATGACAATTTGTGTTAAACCTGGTGCTGCATGTGCAAAACATCTGGTGAAACTGCTCATCGTTTATTAAGCAGTGGTTTTCGAATGGGTAGTGAATGCTGTAAAATAATTGTTGCCTAGTTGGAAGCTGGTGTCTATGTAATGAGCTAGAACTGGATGCAGATAAATCATAGGGCTTTTATGGTGTGGAAATGCCACAGCAGGGATTGAAAACGTATTTGCCATTTTACAGGACTCTTTTGTAGCGCCCCGAGTTCTGTTAACCCGGATTGCCACGTCATCGTCTTTTGCCCTAATTTTGTCAATCAATTTTGCGGAAATAACCTAATTTTTAAAATCACATTTGAAATTGAAAACTACTTCGGCAATTGAAATACATTGGATAATTGTTCAAAATTTAAATATCGTGTTTTTGGAATAGCGGAAACGAAAATACGTTAACAGTGTTTCAATACATAAATTCGGAAACTTAATAAATTCGATAATCAAATTTTATTTTGCCACCACTGCCGGATCAATCGCGTTCGCCTCCGAAGTCTGCAATTATTGTTAAAAATAGCAGAATGAGTATTTCGAAGAAATACTCAGTAGACTCATCGCCGATAATTAATTTACAGAATAATTGGAAACACACTCATGCAATATACAATGTGATATCATCTTTGGTTCATTTTCTTGAAATCATAGGCTCTTTAAAAACATGGGCTGTGGGTAGTCTTTCTTTCTTGTGCGGATGAAGCACATAAGTTATGCATAACATTCTTTCTTATCTCATAAGAGATTCTTTCTTTCTTTCTTTCTTTCTCATGCAATTAAGCATATAAGTTATGGCAAGTATAACAATATCATATATCGCATATGACACATTCTCATCCTATGCATAAAGCATATAAATCACGTAATTCACATAAAGCATGCAATTATAATTTAAACTAATTAATGGTGGCGAGTCTACCTCAATTGTTTCGAGTTGCGTGAAAAGTGAGCGGGAAAATAACTTCAAGCTCCTAATTGCTCGTACGTATCGTCTAGCCAAAAATAGGAAATAAGTTGGAATTAGTATTTCGAACTTTAAAGTTTTAAAGTGTTGAAATTAAGTTTAAGGACTTAATTGAAAATTATTGGAAATGAAATAAATGGCTTAAAATGATAAAATAAAGTTTAGGGCTAAATTGGAAGTTTATTAAATCTGAAAATAAAAGTTTAAGGGCTAAAATAGTAATTGTCATAAGTTTAGGGACTAAACTGTAACTATAATAAAACTGAAAATAAAAGCTGAAAACTAAAATAATAATGTTTAATAGTTTAAGGACTATTCTGTAAATATAATAAAGCTGAAAATAAAACTAAAGGGCTGAAATTAAACATTTTCAGAACTTAGGGACTCAATTGAAAATCTGCTGAAACTGAAAATAAAATATTAAGGACTGAAATAATAATTTATAAACTTGGGGGCTAGATTAAACCTTATTTAAAACTAAAAATAAAATTAAGGGACTGAAATTAAAACATTTAAACTTAAGGGCTAAACTAAAAGTAATTTAGGGACTAATTTAAAATAATTTATAACTTGGGGCTAAAACGTAACTTTTAAAAAAATCAAAAACAAATTAAACTAAAATCAAAATAAAACAAAATCAAAATCAATATAAAACCAAAATAAAAACAAAAAAACAAACATCCCTCATTTTCTCTCTCTCTCATTCGACAGAGAGAGAGAGAAGCGATGGAGGGGCTTTTGCCCCTCCTCCGATCCCACCACCGCCGGCGGCGGTTGGTGGCAGCGCCACCTCCTGAGGTGGCGCCGGTGGTCAGGTAGGGGGGTGGTTCGAATTGGGCTTATTTTGAGTGTTTTGGGCGCACAATCGACGGCTAGGGCTCGATTTTCATTTGGGTCTCTTGGTGGTTCAAGCTCGAGAAATGGTGAGGGAAGCAAGGTAAGTTCATGGGTAACCTTTATTTTTTTTTTTGATTGAGTTGGTTTGGAGTTGATTTGTGGTGAAATGGGGGCTGTCGAGTGGCGGCTTGGTGTCGATCTTGGGTGGTGTGGGTCTCGGTTTTTGAGATAAGTGTTGAGGTTGGTGGAGTTGGCTAAAGTGGTGAGGTCTGTGGGCAGTGAGTTTGGGGTCTTGGTTGTGGAGTTGCAGTCGGGTTTCAGCATAGATTTTGGTCTCGGTTTTGGTGGTTCGTGGGTTGGCTTGGTGGCTATGGCTTTGCTTGGTTCTGTTTGGGGGTGTGCTTGCAGCTGGGGTTGGTGTTTTGGTGGAGTTGGTTTCAGGTTGAGGTCTCGTTTTTGGGAGCTAGTTTGGTGGTTCGTTTTCTGCTGGAGTTCGAGATTGAGCCGGAGTTGGGTGGGCTGTTGGTCGAATTCGGGTGAAATGCTCGTGTGGTGATGGTAGAATGGGTGGAGTCCGCCGGGTGAAGGTGGTTCTGCGGTTTGGGTTCATTGGAGCTTTCGAAATGGTGGTATCTGTGGTGAAGGTGGTTCTGCAGATTGGGTTCTGTTGGTGATTGAATTTGCAGTGTCGTGAGTGATGGTTTGCAGTGACTGGTTGGTGGTTTCAGGTGGTGTTGATGAAAGGGCTGCATCTCGGTGTTGAGTGTTGGTGAGGGGATGGAGGCTGCAGCTTGGGTTTTGGGGTGTTCACTGGAATGGATTGAGATTGGGCCGTTGATGGTGAATGGTGTTGTGTCTTGCATTGTTTTGATGATTACACTGTTGATGCTAGAAATGGATTTTCTAGCATCAATGGTGTTTCACTGAAATGGAGAGAAAATTGGAGAGAGAGACAATTTCTTACCAAGATGAATTTTGGCTGCGTGAAATGTGGAAGTGGAGGGAATTGTGATGAATAAAATAGTGGGAATTTAGGGCACAATTTTCAAGGTGGTATATTGGGCCTATTGGGTTGTAAGGAATCCTAAATGGATTGGGCCTAAACATCAATGTTTGGGCCGACATAATTGGGCTTAATTGTAATGGACTTGAAATAAATAAAAATTGAATTTAAATAAAATAAATTGAAATTGATAATAAAATTATTATTCGAGATTGGATTTAATCGAATAGATTTGAATTCAATTTTATAACGGCTAGACGAACACGTTTCTCTAGAGAATTAGGGTTACGTTTTAGCGACACGTTTTTCGAGAAAATTACTTTATAAAATTTAAAAGTTCGCGGTCGCTACATCTTTGGTCCCAGAATTCCAATTCCAAGCTTATATGACAACTGGATGGACTTTCCAGATTATTTTGCTAAAGATCAATAGTTTTGCAATTTTGGAATGAATAGCTGCTTTTCCATATGCTGCAAACATACAGTTTTGAGTAACAAAACTACTAAAAACTTGTAAAAAGGAATATAAGTATCTATAAAAATTGATGTAGGAGGCACCCTAGTTACTCAACTGGTAAATTGTATCGCCTAGTTCTTTAGACTTATGCACAAGTTCAAGATTCATATCCAATGCCTAATGATCAAACAAGGGGCGTGCTTACCAATTCCACAGGAGCTCCTAGACATGGAAAAAGTTGTTTTAACTCTGAGAAATAATGGGGGCAGGGACCATGGAAAGTAATTGTCAATGGATTTATAGTATTGTTTATGGATCTAGGGATTTTATAAAGCAGGTTTTCAATAACACGATGAGGTAGTTAGCTACGGAAAGGGTTGAAGTGCAAACTACAATGGCTAATGGAACCTCGAATTGGCCTAAGGAAACCAGAAACATCTTAGAACTTTGCAACAAAAAATGATATACAATAAGATCTTAATACGAAGAGTAACAAAGGATCTAATACATTCAAGGAATAATATGTTCATTATTACTAGTGCAAGGAATTATCATAAGGAGAGGTTCCTTGGAAAAAAATAGTTTGGGATACAGAATCCCACATTTGCTTTAGAAACTGATTAAGAACACTTCCAGTTTCTACCACATTATGATAAGGGAAAAAAGGGAACTGCATTCACATGACGTTTGTAAAGGTGCTTAATGCAATCAGGTAATGCTAATTCAGGAAGAAGAGTCCCTTGAGCAGTCACAAAGCATACTAAAGAAACACTGATACAGGAGTATGCGGCAACGCTCAGCTGGGTTCGTTAGCAACAAGACAGCAAAGTGAATACAGTAAAAATTCGTCTTTACCTTTAACAGTTAACTCCGTATAGTAAATTTCTTTAACGAGTTCAGCACTAAACGGCTTCTTGGAGCCTTCATCCAATGTCTTCGCCATATTAGCAGCTGCAATTTTCGTTAATCGGTCACGCTGGATCTCAGAAAGTGTAATGGAGCTGGGCAACTTGGAGCCGGGTTTCTACTCCGGAGGCTTCTCTGGAAGATGCGGAGTAGACGGCTACTGTGGAAGCGCCTCTATGCCCACCGGATACTCCGCCACCCTGTGACGCCGGAAATCATACAGTCCTGTTCCATAAATCTTCGTCATTTCCTCAATGAAAAAACAAAATTTACAAATTATAATAGTGCACTGGATAGGGTTTGCATGTGTTGGGTTTTTCAGGGAGGGGAAGGATTAGGGTTTTCGAGGATTTTAAACCTCGGAAGGGAAAGGATGATTTTGGTTCTAAGTTCACAGTGAGGCGATTGATGGAGGTGAAGAAACTGAGTCCATTAAATGAAGAGTAAATAGAGAGAAGGTCCCCACACTTTTCCGTATGTTTCAATTTGGTCTACAACTTCAAAATAGAGCGTTGAAGTCCTAACATTTTATTTCAGTAGCACTTATGTCCTCTATGGAAGATTTCACCCTACTCTTGAACCCCTATTTGAGGGCCATTTTTAAGAAATAAATTTTGTAAAAGTAATTTTTTTTAGCGTACAATATTATTTTATTAAAAAAATATAAGGTTGAAAATGAATTTGAACAAAAAAAACTTTAAACAAGGGAGTCAAAGAGGGACTAAGTTTACCGGCCAATATTTTGTTCAAATGTCATTTTACCTTCGGGCATTATCACTAAACGGACAAAAATTAATTGAAGAGTGAAAAAATGAGAGAAAAATCATCTTCTTCGTATCAAACCCTATCCCCTCAACAATATTATGTTTGAAGTTTTCACTTTCTGAGTAGATTATGGGCTTGTTTTAGCCCCCATTTTAATCAACACTAGTGAATTGAACGTGCATTGCACGTTAGTTAGATAATATTTATTAAAAATAAATGTGTAAATATGAGAGAAATTCATTTATATACGTAAAAGATACTCATAAGTTGGTTGGAATTGATTTACTTTTCTTCTATTTTCCTTTTTATATTTTTAATTCTTGATACAAACATTTGGAATTTACTGTATTTAACTTCTTGTTACAGCTATTTATTTATTGGAGTTCTACACAATCGTAGAAGCCTTAAGGCAAGAATAAACATAATTATCCATTAATCAGCATTCTCTTGATCTTGAGCCACGCCAAACTTTGCAAACTTCAAGATAAACTTTGTTGTGTGACAAGAGTCCTAGACTAAGACGAGATGTGATTCCAACAAATGCAACAAGGGCAAAAGAGATAAGATTAACACACCACTCAGATTCACAACATAGTGTTTTCATCTTTATAGTGTTAAATGAATTAGGTATGGAGAAAAATTACGATATGTATTGTCAACTTAGTGAATCAACCAAAAGCAAACAATTTAAGGATTTATAAGACTTGGATATATGAAAAGTAAAAACTTTTGCAAAGTTTGTCTGGATATCACTTTTTGGGAGTTATAGATTTAATGAAGATTTAAATGAGATCCAAGAAATATTAAAATCTCAAATATTAGATAATTTTTAAACAATTGTAATCAATAATTCGTAGTTATCAACATAAACAAAACTATAAACATCAATCCAAATAATATTGATCCTAACAAGGACTAGAGACATGGGAAAAAGAAAACAAAACAAAATATCAAATCAAATAATGTGGAAGGCTAATTCAATATTAAGTATTTCCGATAATGAATTAGAACTTACGTCATTAAAGAACCCGTACGTAATGCTGAACTCTTATTTTGGCAAGATGTTGCAATGGCTGACTATCCATTGCTGCAAGTAATTCCTACGAGGAATACATAATGTAATAAAGTACATATGTGGATGAATGAGAAGAACAAACTGGGTATGAGCCCATTTATTATATCAAAGATTGTCCTGAACCTCCTCTTTTTTAATAGTGACAAGGTCATGACTCATGCACTAATTTATTTATTTGTTTATTTTTGTTATCAAATGGTTTGCCGCTTTAAAACGACATCAATGTGTCAGGTCGTGGGGGTAGCGCCCCTCGTAGGGGCTCGAAAGGAAATGTTATTTGAAGAAAAAAAAGGAAGACTTGTATCGAAAGGTGAGTTTACACAGTTGACACAAAGACCCCTGGCTATTTTTTACCTTAAAACCATCTATTCCTATAGGTTTCTAAAATTCGCCAAACCCTCTTGACTGGCACAAGTTTGAAGATTTGGAGTTGGGAGAGGTTGGGATTACACTGTAAGTGCACTTGAACATTTTTAAGTTATAGCTGAAACATGACCTATAAGAAATTCTATTGGTTCTAGAAAGAAAAAAAAACGTCCAGTGGTGTCTCCGTGCTGCAAGGAGACACCATGCTTATGTGCACGGAAGTATCTTCGTGTGGTCGTGTCTCCGCATGGAGACACGATGGCTAGTGAAGAGATACCGTGTTTATGTAATGGCCGGAATTTCTTGTCATTCTTTAGAAGTACAATACCCTGCCTTGTTGCTTCAAGAGCCAACTTCTTGTACTCTGAAGAACATACGTCTCGAGGTCCAAAGTTTCGGTATCGCTTTCTCACAGGAGCTCCATCAAAATACCAAGTCGGAGTTGAACAGAAAACAGATTGAGCAATGCTCATGCTCTATCTATGTCTCCATCTGAAAACCTGTCCCTGCTCGATTGCAGGCTTACAGCTTTAGTGTGCCTTAGCATATACATTCCACAATTAATATAAGTTCCTGCCATATAGTTTAATCATAAATTTGGCATAAATAATAGTTATGTGGGAGTGTTACAACTAATATCCAAGGAAAGCATATGAAACCTATTTTGAGAGAACTGGCAACTGCATCCTCTAGTGTTTTTGCGTATTTCTAGTCTTCATATATAGTAGCCACAGCATCACAATCCAAAGGAATGTATCTGTATCATGGTATGAAGGAACATAATTATAAGTCTTTGCAAAATATCAGATTGCTCACATATTATTATAAAAAGGGAAGTAAAATACCACCCTTGAAAACCCCATTCCTTCAAGCTTTCTGTAACAGATCGTGATTTGCACATGGAAATGAAGGAGAAGTTTGAAATGGGAGGTTGCGTAGGAAATGGAGAGTGGGTGGTTGCGTGAGATAATGGAGAAGCAGAAACGGCGGTGCGACTAAGATCATCCACATTATCGGGGAAAAATACTAGTTAAACTTTATTTCTTTTTCAATTTTTAAGTAAAATGGGTTACACGTTCAAGCATAGAGGTGGCAGGATTTATTTTGGTATATCTATAAAAAGAATTAAATTAAACCAAGAAACTATCGGTAAACCAAATTGTGTATTATATTTGTTTGGTTATATAACCAAAAAAAAATCAATTTATTAATACTTAATACAATGTAAAGTTTTATCACCAAAAGTAAATGCTCACAACCAAAATAAAAAAATAAGTCTTTTTAATAAAAATTTCAAGTAAAGTTCTATCACCAAACATTAATACTCGCTGTCAATATCAAAACTATAAGCCTCGCTCAATGACAACGACAAGTTTCATCTTCATACAAAGTGCATGTTTGGCAGATCTTATTATTCACAAGCTACCCAATTATAACTTTATCCACACATTTACTAGGAATCACAACTTTTATGTTACAAACCAATTTTAATTAGTCAAAGTCAAAGGTTGAATTGTCTAAGTCAAGGTCAAATATGAACTTAATTGGAATAATTTATTTTCTTGGGGCTTATTTTATATCTAATATAATTGAGGGTTAAGATGGATTAGAATTGAAGTGGACGATTTACTTATACATTTTATGATAAGTGGGGGACTTCCTTTGCAATTATCACTTAATGTTCCAATAATTAGCATATATTCTAGACCATTTCGTTGAGCTTTACGGAACTTCAACACGACCCACAAGTTTTAAAGAAAATTGGTTTTACAAATGAAACTTCTCTCTTAATAAATAATATGATCACAATTAAGTACCAACAGAGAAATATGCTAACATTTTAATAAATAGCAATGAATGAAGTTCAAGTGTTATGTATGAAAAACTTTGATGTGTTGAATGATTTTCAAAAGTTAATTTGATCAAAAAAAATTCAAAGCTAAAATGATTTGATGATAATAAATGAGATGAGAAATCAATATGATTTTGCTCAAAAATATCTCACTTGAATGCTCTTAAATTTTGTAATGAATGGCAAGTGAGTTGGTATTTATAGCAGTTGAAAAATTTCAAAAACTCTGCCGAACTAGAGAATCATTAGGAAGTTCGGTACTATTCCAGATGAATGATTGAGCTGTTGCTCGTCAGGAGTCAGAAAGGTCAAAAAATCGATCGTTGAGGATAAACCGGACGTTCGGTTTAACATCCAGATGTCCGGATGGATCGAAATCTTTAGCTACTCTCGCTTGATTGTTTGAAACAATTTAGGCTTATAAATGACATTTTTACTTGATTTTTCAAGGTAAGTGATGCTAGTAGGTTTGAAAATTAAATTGAAATTCTTAACTTTGAAAAATAAATTTTGTGCAAACTTTTTATGAAGTAGATCGTTACTTGGGCTTCTAATGAGTCATTGCTAAGGATTAAAGTATTTTACGTTTGCAAATGTGCTCAAACATCTAGTTCTAATATCTTCGATTTATTGGCGCGAATGCTCGATTTGTTACTCGATTTTCCATTGACGCATGTGCTCGATTTGTCTTTGATTGTAAATTCTTGAATCCATCTTGAATTTTCTTGATCATCAACTACAAGTCTTTTGATAGCAATTGTTTTGTCTCCAATTTGATCAACATGTAACAATGAAGAATCAAATACAAATAATAGAGATAAAACTACTTTATTTGTTATAATCAAAACATGAGATCAACCATATGTTAATAATTTCCCCCTTTTTTATTATAACAAACAAAAGATGATTTGCAATAAAAAAATGCTCCATCTTTTATAGATTAAGCATTCATATGATTTTGTTCACCCTTTCTTATATGGCCAATCATGCATATCATCATATATATGTTTTCCCCCTTTTTGGGATAAGAAAAAAGTATACGAAGTTATGTATTGCAAACAACCATAAGCATAAATAATAGCATGAGATAACCAAATGAAAATACATAATATCCAAAAACATTCGAAGCGTAATATCCAAAAACATCCAAAAATACATAATATCCAAAGTATATGGAATTATTCATCGTGAAGCAAACGATATCCATTGAAATCTATGACTACGGCTTCAGAGGAGAGAAGTGGGCATAGAAATTGGCGTAGAAGGCATTCTGCTGAGCTTGGTTTGCCGCTTGTTGTGCTTGAATGGCATCATGTTGAGCTGTATGACGGCCTGCTGAACTTGCAACTCCTGAAGTATTTCGCCATGGCCATCTACTAATGATGTAAGAGAATCGATGCGGCTATTGAGAAGATTATGGTGATCTTCAATAAATGTGAAACTACTACCTGAAGATTGAGGGATACTGTAACGCCCCGAGTTCCGTTAACCCGAATTGCCACGCCATCATCTTCTGTAACTGATTTAACTAAAAAGTTTTGCGAAAAATAACTAAATTTCAAACTTCGCATTTATAACTGTAAAAACCTCGTCGAGAACAAAACTCATTTTAATAACTTAAGAAAATTGATTAAACTTCATATCTTGAGTTTTTGAAATACTGAAATAACAAAGTACATTAATAGTGTTCAAATACGAAATTTTCAAATATAAATAAATGAATTCATTAAATTGTTGCCACACTACCCATCAATCACGATCGCCTCCAAAGTCTGCAAATATTGTTAAAATAACGGGGTGAGTATTTCAAAGAAATACTCAGTAAACTCATCGTCGATAATTAATTTACAAAATAATTGAACACAAACTTATGCAATATACAACGTGATATCATCATCATCTTTGGTTTATTTTCTTGAAAATCATAGGCTCTTTAAAAACATAGGCTGTGGGTAGTCTCGTCTCGTGCATTTAAACACATAAGTTATGCATAACATTCTCATCTTATCTCATAAGAGATTCTCTTCTTTCTCATGCAATTAAGCATATAAGTTATGGCAAGCATAACAATATCATATATCTCATATGACATATTCTCTTCTCATGCATTAAAACATATAATTCACGTAAATTCACATAAAACATGCAATTATAATTTAAACTAATTAATGGTGGCGAGTCCACATCAAATATTTCGAGTTGCGTGAAAAGTGGAGCGGGAAAATAACTTCAAGCTCCTAATTGTTCGTACGTATCGTCTAGTCAAAATAGAAAATAAGTTTGAATTAGTATTCCGAATATTTAAGGTTTTAAAGTGATAAAATAAAGTTTAGGGACTAAATTGGAAGTTATTGAAACTGAAAATAAAAGTTTAAAGACTAAAATTAAACTTTTAGAAGTTAGGGATTTAATTGGAAAATCTACAAAACTGAAAATAAACTTTAAAGCTGAAATTGTAACTTTTAAAAGTTAAGGACTAAATTGTAAATCTGTTAAAACTGAAAATAAAGGTTTAGGGGCTGAAATGATAAATTTTACAAGTTAGGGACTGAACTGTAAATATATTAAAACTGAAATTAAAACTAAAGGGCTGAAATTAAACCTTTTATAAATTAGGGATTTAATTGGCAATTTTATGAAACTGTAAATAAAAGGTTTGATGACTGAAATAGACTTTTACAAAAAAAAATGGGCTAAATTGAAATTCTTTAAAACTGCAAATAAATTGATAAGGGCTAAAATAAAAACATTTAAAAACTTAGGGACTGAAATAATAACTATTAAAACTTGGGGGCTAGGGGGTAAATTCAAAATTAAATTAAAACATAACATATCTCATTTCTCTCTCTCTGTAAATCGAGAGAGGGCGACGGGGGAGAAGGGGGCTTCACCCCTTCCTCCGCATCTCCACTACTGACCGGAGGTCGGTGGCAGCGCCACCAACGTGGTGGTGCCGGTGATCGTAGGTGAGTGGGGGGGTGGAGGCGACGGGTTTGGTGTGCGATTCGAGGGAAAATCGAAGCTTGGAGGCTCGATTCCTTTCGGGTAAGAGGTAAGTTTTTATGGGTTTTCCAATTTCTTGATTCTTGTAGTTGATTGGGGTTGATTTGAGGTGAAATAAGGGCTGCTTGGTTTCGGGTTTGGGTGTAGTGGCTGGTGGAGGTCGTGAAGCTACGGGTTGTGCGTGGTTGGTGATTGTTGGCTTCGAAAATGGTTGGTTGATGTTGTGTGTTTGGGGCTGTAGCTTGGGGTGATGCTGAGGTCTCGTTTTTGGAGGTTGTTGGTGGCGGGTTTGCAGTTGGTTTTTGGGCAGTGAAGTTGACATCTCGGTTTTGAGCTGTTGGTAGTGCAATGTGGCTGTTCGTGTGGTGGGGTGGCTGGTAGTGCCTTTGGGTGTTGATTTTTGGGTTGCTTCAGGTGACTGTGTAGTGAGAGCTTGGTGCTGAAATGGTGTTGGTGGTTCTGCAGCTTGGGTTCTGCTGGAGCTTGATGGTTTGAAGTGGTGGTCTCGTGAGTGAGGTGAATGGGCTGCATAGTGCAGTGGCTGTGGTGTGTGAGTTTGCAGCTTGGGGAGCTCACTGTTGATGCTAGAAATGGTTGTTCTAGTATCAATGGTGACCCAAAGTGAAATGGAGTTGAGAGTGTGAGGGGGAGATGGTGTTGATACTAGAAATTGATGTTCTAGCATCCACATTAATCTCCAAGAATTGAGGAAAAAGGGAGTGAGCTTACCAAAAAATGGCTGCTAGAAATGCTACGATGGTGATGATGGTGGGAAATGAGGGTGATTAAAAATAGAAAGTTTTAGGGCACAATTCCCTAAGTTGTCTAATGGGCCAAACAGTTGGGCTTAAATTGAATGGGCTAAATAATTTGGGATTTGGACTATTAAATATTGGACTCTAAATATTTGGGCTTGAAATGATTTCGTTTTTGGACTTATATAATTGGGCCAATGTAAATGGATTTCAAATAATTGGACTTAAAAATAATTATAGAACATATATTTTACTTAATTTACTAAAATTTGGATTTAAATAAAATAATAATGAGTCGATAATTTAAAATTATTCGAAAATGAATTCGATTCGAAATAATTTAAATTCGTTTATAACGGCTAGACGAACGCGCTTTCTCTTTAAAATTAGGGTTAAAATTTAGCGACACATTTTTCGAGAAAATTAATTTTATATTGTTTAAAAGTTCTCGGTCGCTACAGATACTGGAGCCCGAAATGTCTGAGAAGGAAGAAGAGGTTTTGGTAGTCATCATCATCTTCCTCAAAGGGTAGAGTTGAAGGATGAGATTTCCTCACCATGCTCTTGAGCCTCTTTCCCATCCGTTTTGAGCCCGACATTGTAGAAATTTGATGATGAAGAAGAATTAGGGCTTTTGAATTTTGGGAGAATGTGAGTTTAGTGGATGAAAACTTGAATATTTTGGAGATAGATGATGTAGAAGTAACGAGTTTTATCAAATTATAAGAAATTGAAGAATAGAGTTAAGAATTGAAGGATTTAGAGTGAGCTTAGGGAGAGAATTGAGAGAAAAATGGAAGAAAGTGTTGAAGAATGGGGCCCGGTTCGCGATATAAGCAATTATTTTCGTGCTTTACCATACGTTCGACTCATGGTCCGGACATTCAGTTGGCAGAGTTAAAAAACTCTATCAAACTGACGGGTCTACGGGACGTCCAGTTGACTCTTCCGATTTACCCTTTTTTTTAAATAAAAAATATTAGATAACATAAATATGGTGCACATGAAATAATGAAGATAAAACATATAATAATAGTTTAACTTAGTCATGCACCTTGAATTCATCAATAATACCCAAAATACTTCTAATATGTGAGAACCGATCAAGAACTAGGGGTTTAGTGAAAATATCGGCCAATTGATTTTCTGTGTTCACAAACTCTAACACGATATCACCCTTTTGAGCATGGTCTCTTAGGAAATGATGTCTAATTTTAATGTGCTTCGTCTTAGAGTACAAAATAGGATTATTTGACAAGTTTATGGCACTAATGTTATTACACGTGATGGGTATATGATCAAAGAACAAGTGATAATCACTAGGAGTTTGTTTCATCCATAATACTTGTGCACAACAGCTAGCGGCCAAATATATTCGGCTTCGGCAGTAGATAATGCAACAAAATTTTGTTTTTTGCTAAACCATGATACAAGTGTAAATCCTAGAAAATGACATGTTCCGCTAGTACTTTTACGATCGTTGGTGCAATTGGCCAATTTAGCATCCGAATAGCTAAGTAAATCAATGTTAGTGCCCTTAGAATACCAAAGCCATAAAATTCTAGTGCCACTAAGATATCTAAAGATTCTTTTTACGACTTTAATATGTGGTTCTTTAGGATTCAGTTGAAATCTAGTACATAGATACACATTAAACATAGTATTAGATTTACTTGCGGTTAAGTAAAGAAGAGATCCGATCATACCTCGATATTTTGTTATATCAAACGAAGTACCTTAGTCATCCTTGTCCAATTTTATGGATGTACTCATAGGAGTGCTGATTGGCTTCAAGTCATCCATGTTAAAGCTCTTGAGCATGTCCAATGTATACTTACTTTGATTGATAAAAATTCCATCACATGTTTGCTTAATTTGGAGACCGGGGAAGAATTTAAGCTCTCACATCATATTCATTTCAAATTCCTTGCACATGCATTTAGAAAACTCTTCACAAAGGTATGTGTTAATTGCACCAAATATGATATCATGAACATAAATTTGAACAATGATCGTATAACTCTTTTGAATTTTGACAAAAAGAGTAGTATCCACTTTTCCAATTGAAAAACAATTTGAAATTAGAAATTTGATCAATTGCTCGTACCAAGTCCTATGAGCTTGTTTTAGACCATAAAGAGATTTTCGAAGTTTGAAAACATAGTTCGGATGTTTGTGATTTTTAAAACCGGGTGGTTGTTCAATAAATACTTCTTCTTGAATAAAACAATTAAGAAAATCACTTTTGGTATCCATTTGATAAGAGTGAATTTTTTTTGACAAGCAAATGCAAAAAGCATGCGAATGGATTCTAATCTAGCCATCGCTGCAAATGTTTCTTCAAAATCGATGCATTCTTCTTGATTGTAACATTGGGCTACTAATCTAGCCTTGTTATGCACAATTATTCCGTTTTCATCACATTTATTTCTGAAGACCCATTTAGTACCAATGATGGTTTGATCATTTGGTCTAGCGACTAAATCCCAAACACGATTTCGTTCCAATTGATTTAGTTCTTCTTGCATAGATAGAATCCAAAATTCATCAAACTTGGTCTCGTTGAAGTTTTTCAGTTCAATTTGTGAAATGAAAGCACTACATAAATGATTTTTAGTAGAGGTTCTAGTAGTAATTCCTTTGGAGGGATCACCATTGTAGTTCTTTAGAATGAGAAGGAACAAATCTCCATTATTTTGGAAGAGATGAATCATTTTGGACTTCGGTTGGCTCTTGTTCACTTTTTTCAAACATTTTCTCCCTCTTTATGTTCATCTCATGGATATTCCTTGTTTGATATTCTATAGTCATTTGTACGAATGGAGTTTCCAACCCTACATCGTTATCAATACATTTCTCACGATCAAGAGAGTTAGTTTCATCGAAAGTGACATGCATAGATTCTTCAACAATTAAAGTTCTTTTGTTATAGATTCTATAAGCTTTACAATTCGATGAATATCCTAGAAAAATTCCAATTTCAGATTTTGAGTCAAATTTTCCCAAGTTTTCTTTTGTATTCAAGATAAAGCATTTGCACCCAAAGACTTTGAAATAACTGATATTGAGAATTCTATTTTTCTAAAGTTCATACGGTTTTCTTTTAAACTCTATTAACAATATAGCAAGCGGTATTAACAGTTTCGGCCCAGAAATATTTTGGCATAGCTTTTCATTTTGCATGGTCCTAGCAATTTCTTGCAATGTGAGATTCTTCCATTCTACTACACCATTTTGTTGAGGAGTTTTAGGATCCGAGAAGTTATGTTTATATCCATTTTCATTGCAAAACTCATCAAATGCGAGATTATCAAATTCTCCACCGTGATCACTTATAATGGTTGAAATAGATTACCCTTTTTCGTTTTGAACATTTTTGCAAAAATGGTTGAAGATTTTTAGAGCTTCATTAAGGACCCAAGTGAATCTTGAAAAATCATCAACAGTGACGAAAGCATAGTATTTTCCACTAAGCTAGCAGTTCTTGATGGTCCAGAAAGATCAATATGGAATAATTGAAGTGGCATAGTATTTTCCACCTAAGCTAGCAGTTCTTGATGGTCCAGAAAGATCAATATGGAATAATTGAAGTGGTTTTGTAGTTGATAAGTGTAATTTGGGTTTAAATGATCTTTTTACTTGTTTACTAAATTGACATACATCACAAATTTTGTCTTTTTTGAACTTTAAATTTGATAAACCTTTGACAAAACATTTTTTTTGAGATTTATGAAAGAAGTTTCATGCTAACATGATCTAATCGCCTATGTCATAACCAAGTATCTTCTTTCAAACTCACTAAACATTTTTCATCATTTTCAAAATCGATATTTATAATATAAATATCTTTGCTTCAACTTTCTATAAACAATACATCTTTAGATTTAGCATTCTTAATGAGACATTTAGAATAATCGAATTTAATATGATAGTCTTTACCACATAATTGACTAATACTAAGTAAATTATGTTTGAGGTTATCTACCAATAGTACATTTTCAATGGCAGGAGAGAGATTATTACCAATGTTTCCAATTCCGATGATTTTTCCATTTACATTGTCTCCAAATGTGACATGTGTAGCACCCCGAAAATTTCAGAATAAGATTATGGTTCTATATATTATATTTTATGATTTTTAAAGTTGAGAGACTAAAATAAAGTTTTAAATTCTTATATTTTGGGCTCAAATATTTAATTTTCATAGAGTGATGAAAAGTATATCAATATGGGTCTCGTTGGATATCTCATTTTTAATCATGAAAATAGGTTCGAGAAAAAGTTAATTCGAATAAGTAGATCTCAAGATATTGAAGTTTAAAGAAAATTTTAATTTATTTATATTATATCAAATTAAAATTTCATGAGAAATATTCACGTGTAAAATGGAAGTGGGATGAATATTTTATTATAATTATTTTTAAAATCAAAAGTGGTCCTTATCACATATTGAGATTGAAATCTTTTGATTGTTGTGATAGGACACGTGTCATCTCGTGATTTATTTCTACAAATTCAATTTTTATCAAACTAGATTAACACGATTTTTATCACAATTATACTATAACTCAACTACTGTTTTTCCCCTATAAATAGTGCGTTCATATCTCACAATTCACTACATAGAATTTTACACAGCAGTTTTCATATAGAAAGCAGTTGTAAATTCTAAGTACGTTTCTTTACTCAAAGCTCGTTTGATCTTTCAAGGTAAGATACTTTCGTGCAAAGTTGTTTGTTTCCTTATACTTTTATATTCAGTAATTTATGCATGAATTGTCAATGTACCTTCGGGTTCTTTAGAAAGAGATAAGAGATCCTTCGGGAATCTAAGATAACCTAAATGGGTGTTTCGCTTGGTAACCGAGATACTTCATAAGAGAAGAGTGGTATGAAGTATTATTTTATTGCATATAATTGCGTACGAAAACTGCACATATCTTATCGGGTGTTTTCAAAATACTCACTCTTACAATTTTTACAGGCTAGTTTGGGTCGATTGGAGATGTGGCGGATGGTGCAGCAGACTGCTAAGAGATTTCGACCGACGAAAAAATTAAGTTTTACTACTTTTTAAATTTATTAGTTTGTTTGAGAATGTTTAAATTAATTTCAGACACGATTTATGATTCGAATTTAAATTTATAAATGTTTTTTTTATTTAGAAAATAGAATTTTAACTTTTCGCATTTTAAGTAAATGAAATTATGTTTAGTAACACCTCAAAATGTATAAAATTTTGTGGTGTTACAACATGACCTCCATCATTCTTTTTGAAATTCAATAGTAAAGTTGTATCTCCGGTTGTGTGCTTTGAGCACCTGCTATCCAAGAACCATTTGCTAGTCATCTTCTTCGGTACCTACAATAATAATTCAAGTTTTGATCTTTGGTACCAACACAAGTTTGGGTCTTTGGTAGTTAATTTTAGTAGATCCTCGAGTCCACTCATTTTTACTTTCAAAGTGTAGCTTCTTTTTAATTAGACAATTATAGGCAATATTTCTATCCTTATTGTAAAAGTTACAAGTAGTTTTTTAGGGAACTGTATTTGAGGTTTTTACAAATACATTTTTGAGAGATTTTTTGTTTCAGAAATGGTTTATATCCAATGCCTCCTTTATCAAAAACACATTTTTGATCACCGAGTATTAAATCAAAATTCTTCTTCCCTTGAGTGAGTTTATAAATAATATTTTTTATATTTTCAACATTTTCTTTTAAAGAACAATTTTCTTTATACAATAAATCATAATCAACATTTTCCTTTTTAGTTCCTAAAATTTTCCCCATTTCACTTTTTAATAATTTATGTTTCTTTTTAAAAATAGAATGACTAAGAGCGAGTTTTTCAAATTCTTTCAAAATTTCATATGATGAAATTTTTTCAATTGAATTTACATCATCATCAATTGCTATGAAGCACATGTTGGTGATCTCTTCTTGACTTTCATTTTCGTCGCGATCGTCATAAGAATTGATATCTTTGGTTTTCTCTATCAACATTCTTAATGAGCTCCAATCTTCTGATAGTGATCTAAGCATTTTGTTTACAAGCTCATCGTTAGTAAATTTATGATTAGAGCCATTGAGGTAATTAATAATATCGGTAAAGCGAGTAATCATGTCAACAATAGGCTTATCTTATTTCATAAAGAAATTTTCAAGTTCTTTGACCAAGAAATTAATCTTGGTTTCTTTTACATTACTAGTACCAACATGAGTGACTTCTAAAACATATCATATATTATATGCGGAGTCACATGTTCTAATACGATTAAACTCATTTCTATCTATGTACAATAAAGTAACTTTTTGACTCTAGCATTCAATGACAATTTTATTTTTTCATCTTCATCATATTCCTCCCTAAGTTTTGAAATAGATTGATCAGGTTTTCCATCAATTTTAATAATCTTGGTAGGCACATAAAGACAATATTCAATTACTTCTCAAATATTATAATCTATTGATTGATTTTAAATCATCATTCTAGTTTTTCAATAATTAAAATGTGTGCCATCAAAGAAGGGAGGTCAATTTGGGAATGCCCCTCGAGATTTTGAAGGTTGATGTGGTTAGCTATTGCTCAAGATTGTAGAATCTTAATTTGAAAAAAAATGAACACTTTGCTCTGATACCAATTGATAGCCCAAGAATAACTAAACAAGAGAGGGTGAATTGTTTTTTAAATTTTTTTCTAAAAATTCATTTAAAATCAACCACGTAATAACTAGATAGATTAATTCAAATAATAAGCATGAATATGAAAGCAATAAGTGAAGTGATAGATGATGCAAACGATATAATTATGGAGGTTCGATCCAACGCAATAATCTACGTCCTCCATTACCAAGCTCTCCGGTACGAGCAACGCCAATTTCACTATGTTGATTGACTTGTGGTACAATCCAATCCTTTACAATGCTTCCGGCGACTTACAAACAAGGAGTACCGATCCTTATACAACGTTGAGCTTTATGGGATCTCAACACGATCCACAAGGTTTAAAGAAAGTTGGTTTTACAAATGAAACTTCTCTATTAATAAATGATATGATCGGCTAATACTTTAATAAATAGGAATGAATGAAGCTAAGTGTTAGGTATGAAAAACTATGATGTGTTGAATGATTTTCAAATTTTTTTCAAAACTAAAATGATTTGATAATAATAAATGAGATGAGAAATCAATATGATTTTTCTTAAAAATATCTCACTTGAATGCTCTTCAATCTTGTAATGAATGGCAATTGAGTTGGTAATTATAGCAATTGAAAAATGTCAAAAAATCTGTCGAACCGAACGATCATTTGGACATCCGGTACTTTTCCGATGACTAATTGTGCCGTTGCTCGTCAAAAGCCAGAACAGTCAAAAAATCGACCGTTGCAGATGAACCAGACTTTCGGATGGACTGAAATCTTAGGCTCCTCTCTTTTGCTTGTTTGAAACAATGTAGGCTTATAAATGAGTTTTTACTTGACTTTTCAAGGTAAGTAATGCTAGTAGGTTTTGAAATGAAATTGAAATTCTTACCTTCGAAAAATAAATTTTGTACAAACTTTTTACGAAGTAGATCGTTAATTGACTTCTAATGAGTCATTGCTAAGGATTAAAGTATTTTTGCCTTTACAGATGAGCTCAAACATCTAGTTCTAATATCTTCGATTGATTTGTCTCCGATTGTAAATGGTCGAATCCATCTTGAATTTTCTTGATCGTCAATTGCAAGTCATTTGATAGCAATTGTTTTGTCTCCAATTTGATCAACATGTAACAGTGAGGACTCAAATATAAATATTTGAGATAAAACTACTTTGTTTGTTATAATCAAAATATAAGATCAAACAACCTTCCAAATTCTTTTAATCCTGAAACTCATGTGATTTTTTTTTTGGTGGAAAGAGGGTGGTACCTCCGAAATTTTATTAATATGTCCTCACTTGTGACGGAGGAATACCGTTGTTACAAATGATATCAATAAAATCAATAAATAAGGAGGTACTATTTCCCTAACAGTGAAAGTAAAGAATAAAAGGAAAGCAGTAAAAAATGAGTACCACTTTCCTTACAAAGAGAACAAGTTAAAACAAAAATAAGGCCCTGTTTGGGAGAGATTAAATTTTTCTACAGTAAATCAATTCTCATTTTCAACCACACATTCTTCAATAAAATAATATTTTCCATCATATCAATAACTTTTTCTTCTTTTTCAACCACACATTTCCCATCATATCACTATTCAAAATCAATTCTTCCCCCAAAAATCTCTCCCAAACAAGCTCTAAAAGTAAAAGTAAAATACAAATACCTAAACTCTAGTGCTCGGCAAATCATGCATGTCAATCTGAATAAACACCCTAATATGTCGTGGTAGGTCGGTTGGTCCATATTCCTGGTAAATACGATGATACCAACTCTTGGTAGCAAGTGCATCTACAACTTGGTTCCCTTCTCTGAAGATATGGGAGACCATATCTCTGTCAAATGAAACGATATCTTCAATCGGTCTAAGTATCCCCTAGATAGGCCACGGTCCGCCACCACTGGTGATGTAGTGAATGGCAATAGTTAAGTCTGCCTTAACGCAAATATCTGACAAACCAAGATCTCTAGCCAGTAGTATCCCATTACGAATAGCCCTGAGTTCTGCATCCAAGATCATCCAAGCCTTGATACAATTTTCTGCGTAGTCCCCGATGATGCCTCCCCACTCGCAAACCCATCCTTGACACAACCATCGGTGTTGATCTTGATAGATCCAAATGATGGAGAATGCCACCAACCATGATAGAAGGAGGAGATGGGGAAAAGTTAAAGAAATACCAAAAAGTATAGCAAGCTGCATGTTATTACGCCATGTAACAGTCAGAATAGTCCACCAATATGGAGGAAGGATACCATACGGTAAACTCTCCAGATAATACGTCTCAGGCTCATACGTATGTTCATATCTTTGTATTATTCCTATCACTCCAAAGAAATCAGAAAATCAATAGAGTAATAATGATGCAAATGTGTCCGGTCCTTGCAAATTATCCAGAATACCTCCATTTCAGAAATCTCTGTCAGACACTTTCTCATGTACTCGTGGTAATATGAAATAAAGCCCCAAAATATGGTCAAACATGATCTGAAATACTGCTACCAGTAAAAATATGAGTGATGGTCTTAATCTCAGAACAACGCTGACATGGAGAAGCTAAATGACTGCCGATCATCCTCTGGATAATGACATCAACTGGTATTAAATCCAGCCATAGTCTCCAACAAAAGAACGAAATGGTAGTAGGTATGATAGGGCTCTACAGTAGGTAAAATGAATCCTGAACTGGCCTGCTAGAGTGCATCAGCTGACATGCTGATTTAGTATTAAATCTACCATCTGATGTGGCCCTCTAGAAAATACGATCTAAAACATCAAGATATAGTGGAATGGTCGCGATCTGCTCTGCCATAGCTAATGGAAGAGCCTGAAGTAATCGCCCAAAATCCCATCCAATCTCCTTGAAAAAGTCATGCAACATCGCAGATGTATGCTGTCTGTGTGGAAAAAGGGACGCCAATGTAGAATTACCCATCCAACAATCATGCCAAAAGAAGATCTCCCTATCCCAAGGCGTTACACAATATGTGTCTGGGCGCATGGTCAAAATTTCTTTAGTCTCTTCCAAATAGGAGACCTGAGTGAGGAACTGCTGCAAGCGAAGGATGTGTCCATCTACAATATTTGCCCTATAGAACCTGAGCCCAAAGAGAACTCTAAGACCTGAACAACCACCATAACTTCAATGAAAATGTATCCACCGTATCCTGTAATCGTCTAAAGCCCAGACCTTCCTTATCAGCAGGAAAGCAAATTGCCTTCCAACTACGCCAATGTAGAGGATGCGCATGATCCTTAGAATCCCATAAGAATCGTTCAAATATACTCTCTAACCTTTTCAGAATGACCTTAGGAGGTTGCATAATCTGGAATAGATACAGTGGTATAGAGGAAATAATATACCTAAGTAGAGTAATCCTACCACTAGGAGAGAGAAGGTGTGAAGCCCATCCAGAAATCCTACTTCTAACCTTCATAATGAGATGATCATACAGAACGCTCCTTCTAGCTCCTTTAAACATAGAGACTCCGAGATATGTGAACGGTTGTCTCTGATGTGAAAATCCAGTCAAATTCACTAACCTCTATATCTGAATATTAGATGCCCGCCTAGGCAATATAAGACCACTCTTGTCTCTATTCACCAATTGGACAGAGACCCCCTCGTAGTGCTCCAAACAATCGATGGCATTTCTAATAGACTTCTCTGTCCATTGGTAAATATAATCATATCATCAGCAAAAGCAAGATGAGAGACAAGAGTACTACCTCCCTATCGATACTGCATACTAGGATATGTCTTGTAAGACCAGGAAAGCTTAAAATATTTGATAGGTACTACTCATACCGTCAAGGTGCACCTTCTTTTTCGAAAGTCCATCGTTAGAAACTCTACACTTAAGCGTGCTTGGCTTGGAGCCATTCTTTGATCGGTGACCCCTTGGGAAGTTTTCTTGGGGAGCGTGCAGTGAGGATAAAGCATGCTGAAAAAACCCATGTTGGTACAGTATGGACAGTACGTCATTGTCTAACTGTCGGGACAACCCATTAAGTGGGACTCGGGTTACTACAAAGGGTATCAGAGGTCGTTGCCAGTCAGAAATCGGGAACTAAGTGCTATGCGGGACAAAGTGCTACACCATAGGGCGGGAGCCACCTCTAGAATCCTTTAGCGTAGCAATGGATCCTTAGCTGGATCAAGCACGATGAGGATATTGCATGTCTAACGGGGGAGTGATTGTAATACCCAGACCAGGAAAGCTTAAAAGATTTTATAGGTACTGCTCATACCATCAATGTGCACCTTCTTTTTCGGAAGTCCATCATTAGAAACTCTACAGTTAAGCGTGCTTGGCTTGGAGCAATTCTTTGATGAGTGACCTCATGGGAATTTTTCTTGGGGAGCGTGCGAGTGAGGATAAAGCATGCTGAAAAGACCCATTTTGGTACAGTGGGGATAGTACGTCATCGATCTAATGGTCGGGACAGCCCGTTAAGTGGGACCCGGGTCGCTATATATCTAAAACCTCTGAGTAAGTAATTGAGAAAGTAATCCGCAGAAAAATAAATAAGGATGGAGAGATATGAACTCTTTGTCAAAGTCCCTGTGTGAAGAAAAGAAACCACATGGTCGCCCATTCAAAAGTATTGAGAATCGACACCCCGATATACAACGTCTGATCCGATCAATCCACAATTGGTCAAACCAAATGCCCCCAGTATAGAATAAATGAATCCCCAATCTATACGATCATATGCTTTAGCCATTTCAAGTTTCAGTATAACATTCCCTCCACGCATTCTATTATCCAACGTGTGTAGAAGCTCCTTGGTCAACAAAACATTGTCCCCAATAAGTCGACCGGGGACAAATCCACTCCGTTGAGGGGAAATAATACATGGTAGAAATGAACTCAATCTGTTGTTTAACATCTTTGTGATAAGCTTATTGAACACCGTACACAAGCTTATAGGTCGGTAATCCGTCCATCTATAAGCATTCTTCCTCTTCAGAAGCAAAATAATAGACGTAGCAGCAAATCCTCTCGGTAAATGACCACCCTCAAAGAAATCAGTGATTGCACTGTATGCATTATCATGTATAATATCCCAACAGTGTTGGTAGAACAATGATGAAAATCCATCAGGGCCCGCAACACTATCAGCATCAATACTGAAAACAGCTTCCCATACCTCATCAATTAAATGGAGACAGTTCAGCATCATATTGTTTGCCTCCGTCAGTATCCTAGGTATGACATTAGGACGAATATACTCCAGAGGCTGTGAAGGAACTGATAATAATTCCTGAAAAAAATAGATTATCGAGCTCTGAATATTCCCTGGAGTGGTAAAAACTTCCCTTACCTGAGTCGTGATGGTCCTGATACGGGATTTGATCCGTCATCCCTGTACTAGCGAATGAAAATATCTGGTGTTACTATCTCCTTCACATAATCAATGAGAGCCAACCTTTTGCTTCCAAAAACCCTTCTCAATAGCTAAGGTTCGATTCAAATCAGCCTGTGCATGATGAAGTGAGTCACGGTGCTCCGATATAGGATTAACCACAAAATCAATCTCTGCCTTGTCAACCCTCTCCTCAGCATCTCTAAATATTTGGAGCACATCACCAAATACTCGTCAATTCCACCACCTTAGTCCCTATTTTAGCCTAAAGAACTTCTCCTATGGGATAGCCATTCCTGTAAAATGAGTAAGGAGTGACCACTTTTGAGAAATGAAAGCTGAGAAGTCATGATGTTTCGTCCAAACATTGATGAATCTAAATGATCTAGGACCTGAATCACCATCAAAAATCCATTGTAAAAGTAGAGGTGAGTGATCAGATGAAGTATGATTGAGATAAGTTACGGTAAGCTATCTACAAAAATCTACAGCTAAAGAGTTAATCAAAACTCTATCCAATCTCTTACTAACCCTGCCATTCGTCTAGGTAAATTGAGACCCAAAAAAGCCAGCATCCTCTAAGCTAGAGTCCAACATCATATCAGAAAAATCAGTAGAACCACGATCTTGACGACTATGACCAGTACGTTCACCATCATGTGTGATGACGTTAAGTTACCCCCAACAAGCCAAGGATCATCCATATAGAGGGAAATGCTGTGAAATCCCGCCCACAAGTCCCTCATAACATAGGCCTGACAAGCATCATAAATAGAAGTCAAGTAAATAGGTCGTGCTAGTCAAGGATCCACAACTCTGACATGTAGGAACTCGATATGATCATCAATAACAGTAACGGTAGTACCCACATTCCAGAATATCCAAATCTTATTCGACTCATTCTGAACCCCAGTGTGGAAATGTAGATAATGATGAACAAAATCAAACCTCATCTCCAAAACCACAGGCTCTAGAATAACTAAGATATAAACCTAATGAAGCTGAATAAGTTTTCTCAGATGCCTGTGAGTAGCTACACTAGCTACACCTCTCACATTCTATATGATGGCATTTATAGGGATGTGGAATGCGATGAGGTACTCTGTGACTAACTCCTAGTGAACCTTCTACTTGGGAATGGGATGCTAGTAGCTCGTGGATGTCTCTTCTGCACAACAGGGACAAATTGATCATCCTCTGTCATCTCACTTAAACCAACCAAATAATCACAAGAAGATATACGGAAGGGGCCCTACTGGTGAACCTCAATCTGAGATGAACCCTCTGTATCTGACAAAGCCAACTGCAAAGAAGGAATAGATACCTCCACATTCTGATGACAAATGGGAGAAAACGTAGAAATGGGTGCTTGAACCCTACCTGGTGTCGGGCCTGGAATATGAGCAATCCTAGTGACTGTGTCCGATGGATAATCAAATATCTGTAGACTCTACAATATCTTATCTAACATCGGATCATAGAATAGAGTAGCAGCCAATGGTGAAATAGATGTAGCAGAAACTGGATGTTGTGCAATCATGGTCTGAGTAGATGGTAGTAAAGTAGATAATAAAGTATCTGGAGGTGCTGTGGAGTCGGAAGGGGCCTCAGGAGGAGCTTGAATCACATAATCCGTAAGGGGGTTAAAATATGAAGTATAAGAAGATCTAGCAGTCTGAGAAGGAGCTAAAGTAGTAGTAACCGAAGTAGAAGTAGGCAGTAGTACTGGATCAACCTGGAGAGCTGTTGTGCTGGTAACTGGTGAAACTGTAACAATGGGAAGAGGGACTGAAAGAGCAACTGATTGGGTCTGAATATGATGCTGATGAACAACTGTGCTATTAACTGCTGGAGCTATAACTAGAGAAAGCACCACAGAAGGAACGACTGACTAAGACTCAGTACGTGTAGAAAGCATAGCGGTATGATCAACAGTGGTAGCTGGTGGTGGTATAAATAGGTCTCCTGAAGTGCTGGCATGGTACTGTCTCCTCTGATCTCTCTTAACTGGTGTCCATCTCTGACGAGGCTCCACAACTATCTCCTTTCCCTTACCTTTGTCTTTGGCCAGTTGAAGAAGCCTAAGAGTAAGGTCAGTAGGGGGTGGTGCAGTGGGTGGTGGTGGTGCAAAGCGTGATCCAATCATACAATGCTCATCAGTGTGCCCAAAGTGTCTACATTGGAAATAATAATCTGGTATCTTGTCATATACAACAGTCTGCCAACATCTACCTCTTTTCTCCATCTCAATCCATATCCTATCAGGGAGCTAAAAATCAAGATCGACCTCAATACAAACTCGTGCCTCACTAGGTCGTGTAAATCAGGAGTAGCTTTATCAATACGGAGCGGAAGTCCAATAGCCTTAGAAATAGCAAACAAACTTCTCTTTGGCCTAAAGTGGATGGGCAGTAGTGGAAATGAAACCCAAACAGGGACAATGGGGGTCTCATGCTGAGGGCTGAAACTAGGCGCCCATTTGGTTACTCTTATGGAAAGATTAATAGTTAGGTTAATGGCATAACTCTTGGCTTGTTAATTGTCCATTACAACCTATCTGTTAAGTTATCTTCCTCCCTTATAGATACAAAAATTTATATTTTTTGCATAAAATTTTATCTCCAGTCCGCATACATAATTTTCACTTTTTGTCAAGGTCTTGGTGGTGATAGTGTTAAAATACTTAGTCAGTTCGCAAGAGTAGCATTTGCAGTGCTCAAACTCTACTGATTTGTCATTGTATCTTGTGAAACAGACGCTCGAACGAAACTTCAAGTACCTACGATGAGGTTGCGAATCTGTTTTAAGAAAATTGTGTCCAAACAGGCATCGGTTCCAAAGTTCATTCGCTCTTTTGTTATTTCCTACAATTTTAGATTGCTTTTTTAATGTAATTAATAAAATCTATAATATTTAATATTTTGATTAACATTATATTCATCTAAAATCAATATCATTATCACTTGACTATTCTTTTTTTTTTTTTTTATGGAAGGAGGCGGTACCTCCGAGATTTTATTTATATGTCCTCACTTGTAGTGGAAGAATATCGTGGTTACAAATGATATCAATGAAATCAATAAATATGAAAGTACTACTTCCTTAATAGTAAAAGTAAAAAAGAAGTATTACTTCCCTTACAAAAAGAACAAGTTAAAGAAAAAGTAAAAGTAAAAGTGAAATACATATACTTAAACTCTAGTGTTAGGCAAATCATATCTGTCAATCTGAACAAGCGCTCTGATATATCGTGGTAGGTCGGCTGGTCCATATTCCTAGTATCTACGATGATATCATCCCTCGGTTGCAAGTGCAACTACAACTTGGTTCCCCTTTCTGAAGATGTGGGAAGTCATATCTTTGTCAAAGGAAATGATATTTGCAATATGTCTGAACCACCTCTGGTGATGCAGTGAATGACAACAGTCGAGTTTGCCTCAATCCAAATATCTAACAAACCAAGATCTCTAACCAATAGTATCCCATCATGAATAGCCTTGAGTTCCGCCTCTAATATCATACATTGTCCATATGAAGATGAGAAAGCCCTAATACAATTTCTTACGTAGTCCTTGATGATGCCTCCCCCCACTCGCAAACCCATCCTTGACACAACTATCGGTGTTGATCTTGACAGATCCAAATGATGGAGTATGCCACCAAACTATGATAGGGGGAAGAGATGGGGGGAGAGTCAAAGAAATACCAAAAAGTATAGCAAGCTACATGTCATTACACCAATGTAACGGTTGGAATAGTCTACCAAGATGGAGGAAGGATACCATATGGTAAACTCTCCAGATAATACGTCTCGAGCTCATACGTATGTTCATGTGCTTTGCATTATTCCTCTCAGTCCAAGGAAACCAAAAAATCAATAGAGGAATAATGATGCGAATGTGTCCGATCCTTGCAAACTGTCCAGAATACCTTCATCTCAGAAATCTCTATTTGACACTCTTTCCTGTACTCATGGTAATCTAAAATAAAGCCCCAAAATGTTGCCAAACATGATCTGAAATACTGTTACCAATAAAAATATGAGTAATGGTTGCAATCTCTGAACAACACTGACATCGAGAAGCCAATTGACAGCTGATCCTTCTCCGGATAATGACATCAACTGGTATTAAATCCCACCATAGTTTCCAACGGAAGAACGAAACGATAGTAGGTATGATAGGGCTCCACACTAGGCGAAATGAATCATGTACTAGCCTACTAGAGCGGATTAGTTGCCATGCTAATTTAGTATTAAATTTGCATCTGATGTGGCCCACCAAACAATACGATTCGAGATGTCAAGACATAGTGGAATGGTCTCAATTTGCTCTGCCATAGCTGATGGAAGAGCCTATAATAATCACCTAAAATCCCATCAGTCTCCTCGAAAAAGTCCTGCACCCTCGTAGATGTGTGCTGTCTGTGTGGAAAAATGGATGCCAATGTAGAATCACCCATTTAACAATCATGCCAAAAGAAAATCTGCTCTATCCCAAGGCACCACGCAATGTGTGTTTCGGCACATGGTCCAAATCTTTTCAGTCTATTCCAAATAGGAGAGGCCAAATAGGAGAGGTTGAGTGAAGAATTGCTGCAAGCGACGAATGTGTCCCTCTACAATATTTGCCCAGTAAAAATTGATCCCAAAGAGAACTCTGAGACCTGAACAACCACCATAGCTTCAATGAAAATGTGTCCATTGTATCCTGTAATCGTTTAAAGCTCAGACCTCTCTCGTCAGCAGGAAGGTAAATCGCCTTCTAACTTCACCAATGTAGACGACGTGCATGATCCTCAGAATCCCATAGGAATCACGCAAATATACTCTCCAGCCTTTTCAGAATGACCTTAGAAGGTCGCATAATCTAGAATAGATACAGTGGTATAGAGGAAAGAACAGACCTCAGTGGAGTAATCCTACCACCAGGAGAAAGAAGGCATGAAGCCTATCCAGAAATCATACTCCGGACCTTCATAATGAGATCATCATACATAAAGCTCCTCTTAGCCTCTTTAAACATATGGACTCCCAGATATGTGAATGGTTGTCTCTGATGTGAAAATCCAGTCAAATTCATTAACCTTCGTATCTGAATATCAGATGTCTGCATAGGCAATATAAGACCACTCTTTTCTCTATTCACCAATTGGACAGAGACCCCATCGTAGTGCTCTAAACAATCGATGACCCTTCTAATAGACTTCTTCTATCCATTAGTAAATATAATCATATCATCAATAAAAGCAAGATGATAGACAAGAGTATTACCTCCATGTCGATACTACATACTAGGATATGTCTGAAACCTCTGAGTAAGTAATCGAGAAAAGTAATCTGTAGCAATAATAAATAAGGATGGAGAGATAGAATCTCCCTGTCTGAGTCCCCGCGATGAAGAAAAGAAACCGCATGGTCGCCCATTCAGGAGCACTGAGAATCGAGACTCTGATATACAACGTCTGATCCGATCAATCCACAACTGGTCAAAACCAAATGCCTCCAGTATAGAATAAATAGTTGGCAAAAGACACGGCACCAACTATAGCACGTGGAAAAAAGTTACCTACATTGTTGTGTGAAGCTGGTCTTGATTAATATGGCCCCTCTCCTTACTAATATTTAGGAGATGATCTAACAGTAAAGAAGGTTGCCAACAATGTAGAGTGAAAACTATCCTCAAAAGTCTGAAAAATCTAAAAAATATAAGAATGGACAAAACAAAAAGAAAGGCAAGGAAAAGAACACACCAAAGCATGTTGATATATTAGCATAATATCTATAAATATTGTCTCTATCCGGCTAAGTCTTGGTCATCGATTAGGGATTTTGAAAGTAGTTAAGTTGATGGTGAAATAAGTCATATCTCACTTGTTTGGTTTGCCCTTCAGGGAAAAGGAATTGAAAAAAAAAATAAAAAATCAAGTGTCTACTAATAGTGATAGAGATTACATTAACATATTCAGGATTTAGTTTGCTTGGAAAATGCACTTTAGGAGTCGCAGTTTATAACTAGATTCAGTAATTGAGATTTACATATTCACTATGAGGAAACATTGAATAACAT
This sequence comes from Fraxinus americana, assembly GCA_035079005.1. Lineage (NCBI taxonomy): Eukaryota > Viridiplantae > Streptophyta > Magnoliopsida > Lamiales > Oleaceae > Fraxinus > Fraxinus americana. Next base: position 14,469,279 of record CM068719.1, on the reverse strand, counting down.
ATGTCAAATTGAGCATATGTGTTTAAAAGTTTTGCTAAGTCTATCTTTTAATTTATTAGATGATGAGCAAAGGTCCCAATTTTACGGTATTTGATTTAAGTGTCATTTTATACTTATTCGAGCCACCAAAGGTCGGCATTTGGGTGTGGTTATATTAAAAGTATACTTAATTTTTCTTATTTGATGATTGATTAAGAGAACTCGATTTGGACAAGTTGGATGGAAAATGAGTGAATTTTGATGAAATATGAAATTTGGGGATCACTGACCGTCATATAAATAAAAGGACTTGAGATGAACAAACAATTAATGTGGAGGGCCAAAGTGTACTAAACTGGAAGAAGTTCCAGCTTTTGTTGGTTTCCTACTCGTTTTTTTTTTAAACTATGTTTTAGGACTCAATAATATCTCATACAGCATTGTTACATAAATGGTTTGCTTGCTAACAACAATAATTTTCTACCTCGAAACTTCAAGATAGCTACAAATAATTACAATGTAAACGAAGGATAGATAAAGCACTTATTACACAATAGTTATACATTAGATAGACAGCACTTATTCAGCAAAATAAATACCATACAACAAATAATAATAATGAAATAATTGAAAAGAGTTATATTAATTAATGGCTGAACATATCTTCCTGATTTCACCTCTACTTCCTGTAAGCACTCCAATATTTCCCATCTTCACCATTGAAACAGCAAAATCCTTAAGGAAGTTTGATCCACCAGAATTTGCCTGCTGTTTAACGTATGCACTTGTTACACTGTCGTTCAGACGTGCAGCATCTGCCTGAAATAATCCTCGTCTTTTATACACAAGTGTGTAATAACTGGTGTCGAATATTTTGGCACTCCCAGGATCCATTTCAACGATGGAAGTCGCATCTGTGGGGCTACATTTCTTCTTCAACTGTACAATGTAGTTGGGATCCAATGAAGGGTCTGTGTCACCTCGGCCAGTAAAATTGTAGAGCCGGTTCGAGAAGCTGGTGCAGTGAGAAATACCGATGGTATGCCCTCCTGAAAGGAAATGGTATGTTTTAGTTTTTGAACTAAAATTGTTTCCTACAATACCATCTTGAGTTTGAGGGGAAATTAAAGATATGAAAGATCACCTAAATCGATTTATTAGTTAAATTTATAGTTGTTGTTGGGAATTTACTTAACATGCACAGCGGAAATTAAACAATTTTCAATTCCCAAACGAGGATCTGCAATGTGTTTAGATAGAAACTGTGATGAGAATGATACATTTGATGAATTCCACAAACTCTTTTGCTTTTTCTTGAACTCCAATGATCACGATCTGCAATCCAAGCTGTCCAATTGTCCAGCCTCCAATGGTGATCCACACAAAGAATAAGAATGACGGCTAGGGTTTTCTTTTCTTGTGCTAGCAAGAATAATGAAAATTCTCTACAGTTTACAAACCCTAACAGCTTATTAATATAAGCCCAAGTGGGCTTGGCCCATCTCTAAACTTAACCCGGTCCGATATTTAACTAATCAAATTAATTAAATCCGGTCCTTGAATTAATTAATCCAATTAATTAATTCGGGCCTATTAATAAACAACCCAATTAATTAATTATCCAACACTTGTCAATTAATTAATTGGTAAATCTCATTATTCTGATTCTCTTTTGTGTGTGACCCATTAGGTTCCCGATCACGATGCCGAACGACGTGAATTATTATTTTGATCTAATCAAAATCGATAAATTAAAACGCTCCTTTTAATTTATCACTAATTCATTTTCGTTGTCCCAGATTGACATCTAGCAATGTATCAGGGCAATACATGTGACGGGAAATATCACGTAGCATGACAAAACCAAACTTGTTCGTTTACCGTGAAACTATAATCCTTTCGTCAATATGATCCGATCAATTATGAGATATGGATATGTGTCAATCTCAATTATCGATCATATCTTTTATCCCAATGTTAAGTCAATGTACGTCGAAAACTCTTTTCCGACTTATGAGTTCACCTTGGCCAAGGATTTCATTATTAACTTAACTGGATAAAATGTAGATCATAATCTCTTACTATCTAAGAGTGACGAATCCTCTATTGATCATTCACTACCTTCATATGATTCTTGATATACCTGAACGATGCTGTATTAGCGACCCTTGACAGAGCAACATCCAACACCACCAAAGTATGACTGCCCTCATATAAGGTACTATGATGACCTCAAGTCAAATGACCAATTCCACTACCGAACGTTAGAGATTAACCACTAACACTTAGATAGTTATCCATGTGGAATCTCTAGCGGGTCTCCAATGTTTTGTTCTATAACAAAACATCCACATGTTCATTCAAGTGTCACCACACTTTAGCTTGTGAGATCAGCTACTTACTTCACAAGTAAGAATGCCACACGCGATAGTCTATCCGTAATAACGATATCCGTATCTCGTTATTATCTCGACCACGGACGATTTAAGATTCAGTCATATGTAATTTGTATCTCACAATCACAACTCCTTGTGATTAACAAATCATCAAGACTTGAATCTACGGATTCTATTATTTAATTTATTAGAATATTAATTCAATTAAATAATAGATATTGCCATACATATGCATTGATTATATATATTCAAAGTGTTTATGTCCAAAGTTGATTGGACCTAGGGCATAACACTTACAAACTCCTACTTGCACTAGATCCAATCACTTATGTATCTTATACCATAAGAGTCTACATGACGATCATGTTTATGCTGCGACAACTCTTTGTCAGTGGATATGCAATTTAATAACTTATGGGAATTAGTTCTTTATTTACGTCATTTCATTGTATTATCTTTCCAATAAGATAATACTGCCTTAACATGTGTTTAGATCATTGATGAGACCTTAGTTCCTTCGCTTGCACGATGGCTCCATTGTATCACAATGCATAAGCGTGTGATCAACAATGTTAGGAACTACTCTAAGTTCAGTAATGAACTCCCTGATCCAGACCACAACTTTCGTTGCTTTGTAAAACAATGATGTATAAAGCTTCCGTTATTGAATCAACGGTTATTTGGAACATTTCCAACACACCGCTTAAGAGTAAACCAATATCCTATTTGAGATGTGCTATTATTCCAGTCTGACTAGAAGTTAGCATCATTCTATCCATGAACTCTCAGTTCATTTTCTCCATATAAAATCTTCTCGAGATTTTATCTGTATAGATTGGGATGAGTTAAGCAATCTTCTAGATCTATCTCTATAGATCAACTTGCTTCTCCCACATCCATCACAGAGAAATTATTTGACAACCATAATTTCAACAATTGAAATATAGAGACGTCGTTTCCTATAATATGTCTCATACATATAATATCAGGAATGCGACAGTGCTCCCACTATCTTCTTGTAAACGCACATCTCGACATTATTTTTGATAAAATCAAACATTTTAACTTTTTGTATCAAATCGAAGATTCCAGCTCCAAGAGGCTTGTTTCAATCCATATTGACATTTTCTTGTAAACTCTTTTACAACCTATGGGTTCTAATCCACAGGCAAGTCGACCAAGGTCAAACCTCGGTTACATACAACAAGTCCATCTCTTTAAGTCAATACTTGACTTTATTTCTATGTAATTAGTAGGTTCATTATCCTTGATTAGTAATCATGGATTCGTACCTTCTAGGAGGTCAAATGATCCTACAAGATTTACACTGAGCTAACGTGTCCTCAGAAGTCTCCACTTCCTGATCAAGAGTATGTCCCTCAGCTGGTGTGGGATAAGACGAGTTTATCTATTCGGTTAATTATATCCGTGGACTCTTGAACTCTTTCAAGATTTATTCTACTCCCACTGTCTCTCTTAGAGTAAACACTTTCTCTAAGAGTATGACATGTCTTGAGATGAACATCTTCTTCTCAACGAAATTATAGAATTGATATCCAATTATCTCTTGGATATCCACAAATATATAATTATCGGATTTAGTCTCAAACTTATCCGATTCAGTGCGCTTCACATAAGTGTTACAACCCAAACGTTCATATGAGATAAGTTGGGCATTTCCATAACTCGTATGAAGTTTTGTCAACCGATTTAGATGAGGCACGATTTAGTGTGCAGCACGTGGCAATCAGTGCATGATCTCAAAACGATTTTTGAATGCTTGCATGGCTTGTTCTCAATTACACTATATCTAGTAGTGTACTTATTCCTCATTTCAGATGCACCATTATGTTGCAATGTATGTGGAGGAATCCACTGCATGACAATCTAATTCTCTTTTAGATAATCTAAAATTCTCCATTTTAGATATTCTTTACCTCGAACAAGTCTTAGTGTAAGAATATATTTACCTATTTGTTTATCAACTTTTAGTTTGAATCCCTTGAACATTTCAAGAGATTCATGCTTGAATTTCATCAAACATACATGATCATTTCTGAAATGATCATTAGTAAATGTGATGAGATAAGATAAACTTCACCTGACATTAATTGATGTGGATCTACATACATCACTATGTATTAGACCTAATAATTGTACAGATCATTTTCCTTTTCAAGTAAAAGGAGATTTGGTCACTGTGTCTTACAGATATGATTCGCATTTGTCAAATGATTCAAAATTATTTGACCCAAATATACATCTCCATGTAAGTTTGGAATTGCATTCTTATTTATGTGACCAAATCCACAATGCCAGATATAGGTGTTCTTTAGATTATCATTTTTATGCCTTTCAATTTCTATACTCATTATAGAACACTCAACATTTAGAATATAAATGTCATTTTGTAATTTACCATAACCATTAAGATCTTATCAAGATAAAAAGGAACAACAATTGTCCTTAACATTAAAATAATTCATGTCAAAACATGAAATTTATTTAATGCTCTTGGTAATGGTGAGAACAAAATTAACATTTCTCTAATTCTAATATCGAGCCTAAAGGCAATGGCGAGAAATATGCTTCTACAGGCAATGCAGCAACTTTTGCTCATTTTCAACGTGTAGGTCAACTTCTCTCTTCTGCAGCAATCTACTTTTATTTAGTTTCTGCATATTTATACAAATATGAGATCTATATCTAGTATCTAATACCCATGAAACTAATGAAGTAGATTTAAGCCTTGCAATTTCATTTCTAATGACCCATCATTCCAAAATGATAATAAGGATCATCAGATTTGGTATTATCCTTATTCGCTTTAACTGTCTTAGTCATTTTGGTTGCTTTCCTAAAACATCCTTTAGACTTCCTTAGAGGAATCTATGACTAAGATTTGTCCACTACAAACACAGATGTTGGACTTAACAGTTTTAAGCATGTTCAGCAACTCAATGAGTGTGTTTCGAGTTTATTCATGTTAAATTCATAATTAGTTATGAATAACTCTCTGACAGAGATTGCAAAACCAAGTCTATTCTTAGTTCATTGTTCATGACTGAACGCAATCAAGACAACTTCTCAAAGTAGTCTACATCTTCAGCACACGAGCACCGACTGAAGATTCTTCTGCCATTATGCACCGGTATAGTTATTGGGAAATATCATATATTTCCTCTTATGATTGTTCATCATTCAATACATTGAGATGAAAATTCATGTGTTAGCATCTATACTCTTATGTTGCTCTGTAACTCCGGTGACATAGTCACAAAACATCACATATGTTGTAGTACTATCGTCATCACTGTGTTTATTATAGCAGCAACCTCTTCTTTTATCGAGTCATCAACAGGTGTCTCTAGAAAGGGCTACTCAAGGACACAACCAATTTTCAATGCCTGAGAACAATTCTCATATTGCGGTGCCAATCAAGAAAATTTGCTTTGGTTGTTGGCATACAATATGCCTCTCAAATATATATGTGGTTACCCATGATTCAATAAACGTAAACGACGAAAAGTAAAAGAAATAATATATATAAAGCATGAATTAATTTAACATGGTCTTTTATTAAATTAATTTCGCTCCCACTGTTTAACTCAAATTTATGACCCTCTCACATAAATTTATGGAATTCGTACTTGATTCCCAGTGGGCTGGGATCCCATTTGTTATATTAAAACCTTGAGTGTACTCAACAAGCCCTAATAAAACATTTGGGTAGATACTATTATCAATTGTATCTCCATACAACTCCTAGATCATTAAGCCAATAACTCTTTATCTTCACACATCTTATGTGTTAGCTTAACATGCCTCTAAGATTCATCTCCTTGAGTGTACTCAACAAGAGATAAATATTAGTTAAATCAAACCCATCATTCAGAAATATCTAATATTTCATAGTGTCAAACATATCCCTAATAGACCAACCTTGAGTGTACTCAACAAGCTAAAATCGATTTAGGACTCTCGTTTTTCACTATAATGGTGGAAGGCGAATATAAATATGACTTAATATTTTAACATGCCTCTAAAATTTATCTTCTTGAGTGTACTGAACAAAAGATAAATATTAGTTAAGTCAAACCCATCATTCAGAATTATCTAATATTTCATAGTGTCAAACATATCCCTAATGGACCAGCCTTGAGTGTACTCAACAAGCTAAGATCGATTTAGGACTCTCGTTTTTCACTATAATGATGGAAGGCAGATAACAAATTTGACTTAATATTTTTAACGAGGGATTTTCATGCAAAAGGTCTCATCGTAATAATTATATATATTTTATTATACATCTAACATGCAAATAAACATACATATAATAGTGTGGACGATTATGGACTTATACTATCTAGTCTTCCCGAGCCATAAGGAAGACTAGTCGGTCAGTTCCTAGGGGGTATAGCATTGATTCATACAATGCTCCATCTCTATGGTCTACTCCTCTTCTTGTATTTCCAATTAGTCCAGCTGCAACTTGTATCCTATACTAGTTGGCACGCAGGCCTAAATAATATTGGACACGCAGGCCCATAATAATAACAACGGACTCGCAGGTCCAAAATAAATAAGAGCTCGCAGGCCCATAAAACAACAAGAATAAAACTAACCATTCAACACATCCACATGGTCGAGTCCATAATCATCCACTAATAAAACATTCATCATATAAATGCATTCCTATATAATATCTAATATTATATGTAAACATGTTTCAAGTTTCTAACAATTAAAGTCGTCTAAACTAATTTAGACAAATAGATCGGAAAAATTAAATAATTAATTAATCCAATTAATTAATTAATTAAATTAGCGGATTTGTTTAATTAAAATCAAATTTCAATTAAATATCAAATTAGAGTCTAACTCTAATTCTACAAATATAAGGCGGGACTATTTAATTAAAATCAAATTTTAATTAAAAACCAAATTAGAGTCCAACTCTAATTCCAATAAAAATTTAGGGCAAAACAATTTAATTAAAATCAAATTTTAATTAAATGTCAAATTAAAATTCAACTCTAATTATAATCAAATTAATAGGGTTGAATTTAATTAAAATCAAATTTTAATTAAATACAAAATAAGAGTCAAACTCTAATTTTAAAATATTAGGGTGAACATATTTAATTAAAATCAAATCTTAATTAAATACTAAATTAAAGTCCAACTCTAATTTTAAGAAACATTTAGGGCGAAACAATTTGATTAAAATCAAATTTCAATTAAATGTCAAATTAGAGTCCAACTCTAATTTTAACAATATACTAGGGTTGATAATTTAATTAAAATCAAATTTTAATTAAATATTAAATTAAAGTCTAACTCTAATTTAAAATGAATTAACATTTTAATTTAGGATAAAACTCCTAAATAAAATAAAATTCAATTTAGGGTCAAAGTTTAATATTTAAGTTAAAATCCAATTTTAACGAAAATATAAAAATCGTTAATTTTTAAATAAAATTTTAAACGGGTCAATTTTGAAATTTTAGATCAAACCCATTTGAAATAAAAGTTTAAAACCATTTTAATATTTAAATTCAAAATCCTTTTGAAAATTGCAAATTGACCCCTTTCTATAATAGCAGACGGGGGCCTGCAATTTCGGAAATTGCATTTGAGGCCCCCGCCTCCATTCACCCCAAAACCGGCAAACCCTAGCTGAAAACCCTCCTCCCCCCGGCGCCTCTTCACTGGCGAGTCCCGGACTCGCCGCCTGCAGTGGAATGGCGGTGGTACACGGACGCACCACCGCTATTTCAGCATCGCGCGGCGCTGCTGCAATACCCAGCGCTGCTGCGATGCATCAGCGAGGTTCGCTGCTGCAACACGCAGCAGCGACCATCGCTGCTGCGAACCAGCAGCGAGGTCGCTGCTGGGACACGCAGCAGCGACCTCGCTGCTGCGAACAGGTCGAGGCAGCGCGCTGCCTTGCGAGCAGCGCGCTGCAGCCGCCTTGGCCTGGCGGCGCCACCGCCGGTCCGGGAGCGGCACCATGCCGCCGATTGTTCAAGATCCAATTTTTTTTTTTTTTTTTGAACGAAAAAATTATTTTCATTTTCAAAACAGATTTTTGAAGATGAAAAATAATTTTCTAAATTGCTAGATTCAAGAAACAAAAATAAACAATTAACTTTTAATTGTTCAATCATGCAAAACAATTTCAAACAAACACAAAGTAGGCTCTGATACCACTGTTGGGAATTTACTTAACATGCACAGCGGAAATTAAACAATTTTCAATTCCCAAACGAGGATCTGCAATGTGTTTAGATAGAAACTGTGATGAGAATGATACCTTTGATGAATTCCACAAACTCTTTTACTTTTTCTTGAACTCCAATGATCACGATCTGCAATCCAAGCTGTCCAATTGTCCAGCCTCCAATGGTGATCCACACAGAGAATAAGAATGACGGCTAGGGTTTTCTTTTCTTGTGCTAGCAAGAATAATGAAAATTCTCTACAGTTTACAAACCCTAACAGCTTATTAATATAAGCCCAAGTGGGCTTGGCCCATCTCTAAACTTAACCCGATCCGATATTTAACTAATCAAATTAATTAAATCCGGTCCTTGAATTAATTAATCCAATTAATTAATTCGGGCCTATTAATAAACAACCCAATTAATTAATTATCCAACACTTGTCAATTAATTAATTGGTAAATCTCATTCTTCTGATTCTCTTTTGTGTGTGACCCATTAGGTTCCCGATCACGATGCCGAACGACGTGAATTATTATTTTGATCTAATCAAAATCGATAAATTAAAACGCTCCTTTTAATTTATCACTAATTCATTTTCGTTGTCCCAGATTGACATCTAGCAATGTATCAGGGCAATACATGTGACGGGAAATATCACGTAGCATGACAAAACCAAACTTGTTCGTTTACCGTGAAACTATAATCCTTTCGTCAATATGATCCGATCAATTATGAGATATGGATATGTGTCAATCTCAATTATCGATCATATCTTTTATTCCAATGTTAAGTCAATGTACGTCGAAAACTCTTTTCCGACTTATGAGTTCACCTTGGCCAAGGATTTCATTATTAACTTAACTGGATAAAATGTAGATCATAATCTCTTACTATCTAAGAGTGACGAATCCTCTATTGATCATTCACTACCTTCATATGATTCTTGACATACCTGAACGATGCTGTATTAGCGACCCTTGACAGAGCAACATCCAACACCACCAAAGTATGACTGCCCTCATATAAGGTACTATGATGACCTCAAATCAAATGACCAATTCCACTACCGAACGTTAGAGATTAACCACTAACACTTAGATAGTTATCCATGTGGAATCTCTCAGCGGGTCTCCAATGTTTTGTTCTATAACAAAATATCCACGTGTTCATTCAAGTGTCACCACACTTTATCTTGTGAGATCAGCTACTTACTTCACAAGTAAGAATGCCACACGCGATAGTCTATCCGTAATAACGATATCCGTATCTCGTTATTACCTCGACCACGGACGATTTAAGATTCAGTCATATGTAATTTGTATCTCACAATCACAACTCCTTGTGATTAACAAATCATCAAGACTTGAATCTACGGATTCTATTATTTAATTTATTACAATATTAATTCAATTAAATAATAGATATTGCCATACATATGCATTGATTATATATATTCAAAGTGTTTATGTCCAAAGTTGATTGGACCTAGAGCATAACACTTACAATTGTTCTAAAGGATTAAAAAATCATAGTCGAATCTGTGAAATTTCTGTTTGGACGAGAGCTTTAAAGTACAACGAATAAGGTTAATACTAGTGTAGTGAATACTATTACGTAATAATATCAACAAAAGAACATTCTGTTGGGAATTTACTTAATCATGCACAGCGGAATTAAAACAATTTTCAATTCTCAAACGAGGATCTGCAATGTGTTTAGATAGAAACTGTGATTAGAATTATACCTTTGATGAATTCCACAAGCTCTTTTGCTTTTTCTTGAACTCCAATAATCACGATCTGCAATCCAAGCTGTCCAATTGTCCAGCCTCCAATGGTGATCCACACCGAGAACAAGAATGGTGGCTACGGTTTCTTTTCTTGTGCTAGCAAGAATAATAAAAATCCCTTACAGTTTTCAAACCCTAGTAGTCTATTAATATAAGTCCAGATGGGCTCCGTCCATCTATTAAACTTAACCCGGTCCAAGATTTAATTAATCAAATTAATTAAATCTGGTCCATGAATTAATTAATCCAATTAATTAATTCGAGCCTATTAATAAACAACCCAATTAATTAATTATCCAACACTTGTCAATTAATCAATTGGTAAATCTCATTCTTCTGATTCTCTTTTGTGTGTGACCCATTAGGTTCCCGATCACGATGCCGAACGACGTGAATTATTATTTTGATCTAATCGAAATCGATAAATTAAAACGCCCCTTTTAATTTATCACTAATTCATTTTCGTTGTCCCAGATTGACATCTAGCAATGTATCAGGGCAATACATGTGACGAGAAATATCACGTAGCATGACAAAACCAAACTTGTTCATTTACCGTGAAATTATAATCATTTCGTCAATATGATCCGATCAATTATGAGATATGGATATGTGTCAATCTCAATTATCGATCATATCTTTTATCCCACTGTTAAGTCAATGTACGTCGAAAACTCTTTTCCGACTTATGAGTTCACCTTGGCCAAGGATTTCATTATTAACTTAACTGGATAAAATGTAGATCATAATCTCTTACTATCTAAGAGTGACGAATCCTCTATTGATCATTCACAACCTTCATATGATTCTTGACATACCAGAACAATGCTGTATTAGCAACCCTTGACAGAGCAACATCCAACACCACCAAAGTACGTCTGCCTTCATATAAGGTACTATGATGACCTCAAGTCAAATGACCAATTCCACTACCGAACGTTAGAGATTAACCACTAACACTTAGATAGTTATCCATGTGGAATCTCTCAGCGGGTCTCCAATGTTTTGTTCTATAACAAAACGTCCACGTGTTCATTCAAGTGTCACCACACTTTAGCTTGTGAGATCAGCTACTTACTTCACAAATAAGAATGCCACACGCGATAGTCTATCCGTAATAACGATATCCGTATCTCGTTATTACCTCGACCATGGACGATTTAAGATTCAGTCATATGTAATTTGTATCTCACAATCACAACTCCTTGTGAATAATAAATCACCAAGACTTGAATCTACGGATTCTATTATTTAATTGATTAGAATATTAATTCAATTAAATAATAGATATTGCCATATATATGCATTGATTATATATATTCCAAGTGTTTATGTCCAAAGTTGATTGGACCTAGGGCATAACACTTACAAACTCCCACTTGCACTAGATCCAATCACTTATGTATCTTATATCATAAGAGTCTACATGACGATCATGTTTATGCTGCGACAACTCTTTGTCAGTGGATCTGCAATTTAATAACTTGTGGGAATTCGTTCTTTATTTACGTCATTTCATTGTATTATCTTTCCAATGAGATAACACTGCCTTAATATATGTTTAGATCATTGATGAGACCTTAGTTCCTTCGCTTGCACGATGGCTCCATTGTATCACAATGCATAAGCGTGTGATCAACAATGTTAGGAACTACTCTAAGTTCAGTAATGAACTCCCTGATCCAGACCACAACTTTCAAGAGATTCATGCTTGAATTTCATCAAATATATATGATCATTTCTGAAATGATCATTAGTAAATGTGATGAGCTAAGATAAACTTCACCTGACATTAATTGATATGGATCTACATACATCACTATGTATTAGACCTAATAATTGTGCAGATCATTTTCCTTTTCAAGTAAAAGGAGATTTGGTCACAGTGTCTTACAGACATGATTCGCATTTGTCAAATGATTCAAAATTATTTGACCCAAATATACATCTCCATGTAAGTTTAGAATTGCATTCTCATTTATGTGACCAAATCTGCAATGCCAAATATAGGTGTTATTCAGATTATCATTTTTATGCCTTTCAATTTCTATACTCATTATAGAACACTCAACATTTAGAATATAAATGTCATTTTGTAATTTACATAACCATTAATATCTTATCAAGATAAAAAGGAACAACAATTGTCCTTAACATTAGAATAATTCATGTCAAAACATGAAATTTACTTAATGCTCTTGGTAATGGTGAAAACAAAATTAACATTTCTCTAATTCTAATATCAAACATAAAGGCAATGGCAAGAAATATGCTTCTACAGGCAATGCAACAACTTTTGCTCATTTTCAATGTGTAGGTCAACTTCTCACTTTTGCAGCGATCTACTTTTATTTAGTTTCTGCATATTTATACAAATATGATATCTATATCTAGTATCTAATACCCACGAAACTAATGAAGTAGATTTAAGTCTTGCAATTTCATTTCTAATGACCCATCATTCCAAAATGATAATAAGGATCATCAGATTTGGTATTGTCCTTATTCGCTTTAACTGTCTTAGTCATCTTGGTTGCTTTCCTAAAGCATCCTTTAGACTTCCTTTGAGGAATCTATAACTAAGATTTGTCCATTACAAACACAGATGTTGGACTTAACAGTTTTAAGCGTGTTCAGCAACTCAATGAGCGTGCTTCGAGTTTATTCATATTAAATTCATAATTAGTTATAAATAACTCTTTGACAGATATTGCAGAACCAAGTCTATACTTAGTTCATTGTTCATGACTGAACGCAATCAAGATAATTCTCAAAGTAGTCTGCATCTTCAGCACACGAGCACCGACTGAAGATTCTTCTGCCATTATGCACCGGTATAGTTGCTAGGAAATATCATATATTTCCTCGTATGATTGTTCATCATTCAACACATTGAGATGAAAGATCATGTGTTAGCATCTATACTCTTATGTTACTTTATAACTCAGGTGACATAGTCACAAACATCGCATATGTTGTACTACTATCGTCAACACTTTGTTTTTTATAGCAGTCACCCCTTCTTTTATTGAGTCATCAACAGATGTCTCTAGAAAGGACTACTCAAGGACACAACCAATTTTTCATGCCTGAGAACAATTCTCAGATTGCGGCGTCAATCAAGAAAATTTGCTTTGGTTGTTGGCATACAATATGCCTCTAAAATACATATGGTTACTCATGATTCAATAAATGTAAACGACGAAAGTAAAAGAAATAATATATATATAATGCATGAATTAATTTAACATGGCCTTTTATTAAATTAATTTCGCTCCCACTGTTTAACTCAAATTTATGACCCTCTCACATAAATTTATGGAAACCATACTTGATTCCCAGTGGGCTGGAATCCCATTTGTTATATTAAAACCTTGAGTGTACTCAACAAGCCCTAATAAAACATTTGGGTAGATACTATTATCAATTGTATCTCCATACAATTCCCAGATCATTAAGCTGATAACTCTTTATCTTCACACATCTTATGTGTTAGGTTAACATGCCTCTAAGATTTATTTCCTTGAGTGTACTCAACAAGAGATAAATATTAGTTAAGTCAAACCCATCATTCAGAAATATCTAATATTTCATAGTGTCAAACATATCCTTAATAGACCAGCCTTGAGTGTACTCAACAAGCTAAAATCGATTTAGGACTCTCGTTTTTCACTATAATGGTGGAAGGCGAATATAAATATGACTTAATATTTTAACATGCCTCTAAAATTTATCTTCTTAAGTGTATTCAACAAAAGATAAATATTAGTTACGTCAAACCCATCATTCAGAATTATCTAATATTTCATAGTGTCAAACATATCCCTAATGGACCAGCCTTGAGTGTACTCAACAAGCTAAGATCGATTTAGGACTCTCGTTTTTCACTATAATGATGGAAGGCAAATAAGAAATTTACTTAATATTTTTAACGAGGGATTTTCATGCAAAAGGTCTCACCGTAATAATTATATATATTTTATTATACATCTAACATGCAAATAAACATACATATAATAGTGTGGACGATTATGGACTTATACTATCTAGTCTTCCCGAGCCATAAGGAAGACTAGTCGGTCAGTTCCTAGGGGGTATAGCATTGATTCATACAATGCTCCATCTCTATGGTCTCCTCATCTTCTTATATCTCCAATTTGTCCAGCTGCAACTTGTATCCTATACTAGTTGACACGCAGGCCTAAATAATATTGGACACGCAGGCCCATAATAATAACAACGGACTCGCAGGTCCAAAATAAATAAGAGCTCACAGGCCCATAAAACAACAAGAATAAAACTAATCATTCAAAACATCCACATGGTCGAGTCCATAATCATCCACTAATAAAACATTCATCATATAAATGCATTCCTATAATATCTAATATTATATGCAAACATGTTTCAAGTTTCTAGCAATTAAAGTCGTCTAAACTAATTTAGACAAATGGATCGGAACAATTAAATAATTAATTAATCAAATTAATTAATTAATTTAATTAGCGGACTTATTTAATTAAAATCAAATTTTAATTAAATACCAAATTAGAGTCCAACTCTAATTCCAATAAAATTTTAGGGCAAGACAATTTAATTAAAATCAAATTTTAATTAAATGTCAAATTAAAGTCCAACTCTAATTATAATCAAATTAATAAGGTTGAATTTAATTAAAATCAAATTTTAATTAAATACAAAATAAGAGTCAAACTCTAATTCAAAGATATTAGGGCGAACATATTTAATTAAAATCAAATCTTAATTAAATACTAAATTAGAGTCTAACTCTAATTTTAAGAAGCATTTAAGGCGGGACAATTTAATTAAAAACAAATTTCAATTAAATGTCAAATTAGAGTCCAACTCCAATTTCAACAATATACTAGGGTGGATAATTTAATTAAAATCAAATTTTAATTAAATATTAAATTAAAGTCCAACTCTAATTTAAAATGAATTAACATTTTAATTTAGGATAAAACTCCTAAATAAAATAAAATTCAATTTAGGATCAAAGTTTAATATTTAAGTTAAAATCTAATTTTAACGAAAATATAAAAGTCGTCAATTTTTAAATAAAATTTTAAATGGGTCAAAATGGATGTTTTAGGTCAAATCCATTTGAAAAATTAATTTAAAACCATTTTAATATTTAATTCAAAACCATTTTGAAAATTGCAAACTGACCCAAAATTTAAAATTAATAGCGAGCCCTTCAATTAACTAAATTGCATGACAGACCCCTTATCTAATAATTGCACATTGACCCCTCTTTCCATTATTGCGGACGGGTCCCCAAAATTTCGAAAATTGCAGAGGAGGCCCCCGTCCCCAAATCGAACCACCGTTTCTGAAAACCCTAAAAATCTTGGCCAAAAAATCGCCCCTCCCCAAACTACCGCCGGCGCCGGATGAGGCGGTCACTGCCGCTTGAAGCGGCAGTAACCCACAGCCGGCAGCAGCTCCAACGAGCTGCTGCTGGGCTGCAAATCTGCCGCTGCGATTTCAAGCCGCTGCAGCGACGGCGAGCGCTGCTGCCTCTCCCTATGGCGGAGAGCCTGCTGCTGTGTGCGGCGGCGGCGGCGACCCCCTTTTCCAGATCCAAAATTAATTTTTTTTTTTTTTACGAAAAAATTATTTTCATTTTCAAAACAGATTTTTGAAGATGAAAATAAATTTTCTAAATTGCTAGATTCAAGAAACAAAAATAAACAATTAACTTTTAATTCAATCATGCAAAACAATTTCTAACAAACACAAAGTAGGCTCTGATACCACTGTTAGGAATTTACTTAATCATGCACAGCGGAATTAAAACAATTTTCAATTCCCAAACGAGGATCTGCAATGTGTTTAGATAGAAACTGTGATTATGATTATACCTTTGATGAATTCTACAAACTCTTTTGCTTTTTCTTGAACTCCAATAATCACGATCTGCAATCCAAGCTGTCCAATTGTCCAGCCTCCAATGGTGATCCACACAGAGAACAAGAATGATGGCTATGGTTTCTTTTCTTGTGCTAGTAAGAATAATAAAAATCCCTTACAGTTTTCAAACCCTAGTAGTCTATTAATATAAGTCCAGATGGGCTCGGTCCATCTATTAAACTTAACCCGGTCCAAGATTTAATTAATCAAATTAATTAAATCTGATTCACAAATTAATTAATCCAATTAATTAATTCGAGCCTATTAATAAACAACCCAATTAATTAATTATCAGACACTTGTCAATTAATTAATTGGTAAATCTCATTCTTCTGATTCTCTTTTGTGTGTGATGGTGTGCTGTCATAGGCACCCAAAAATAGTCCTTAAACCTCTAAAACTAATGTAATAATGGAAGTAAGGGTCGATCCCACAAAGAGTGTGCAATTAACGATTTATACTTCGTATAACGATTGGGGGGTTCTGTTTATAACGAAATCAATCTTATTAACAATGTAAATTAACGAGTTGTATTAAATCAATGAAACGAGTCTTGATCAAAGTCAACTTCCACCATTGGAGATTTATAACCATTCATCAATCCACAAAGAATAATTAATCCATATTCACAATATTCATCGTTGGAATAAATTCCTATTTCTCCTTAATTTTAGTTAATCAGAAACCAGCGTTCTAATTAACCTTAATTATCAAATAATCTCAGACCAGCGCTAAAGATTCAATTTAATAACAGCTTTAAACAATAAAGAAATCGATGAACTAGATAATACAAACACCAGCGGTTGCATTCAATCTATTTAAACATTCTTCTTAAGATTCAATAACCTCTATCGCAGAAAAGTATCAAATCCTAGTGCTTCACAAGTTAAATGATTCAAACAATTACGGATTTGAAATTTAACTTAGCTATAGATTACAATATATGAAAAACTAATAGGCCTCTTAGCAATCAAACATGACAATCATAAAATTATGCATAGAAGAATATTCAATACTGAAAATATAAATTAAACAATGAAAATAGGTGGATCTCACAGTTATAATGTATTCCAAGGCTTCGGTATCCTTCAATCAAGCACCAAGAGTTAGTTACACATGATAGATCTAAGAAAAACAGATAGAAAATAGGTTGGAGGCGTTCTCGTCCGTTCTAGGGTTTTAAAAGATGTATTTATAGTTGTTTCCATAGGTAATTGACTTAAATTAGGAAACCAGAATTTTCGTATCGGAAATGAAGCATGAAGGCTTCATGGTTTAGATGCTTGCGGCCGCAAGGAACAACTGAACTCAGCCTTCAAACTCTCGGTAATGGTCTATGCGGCCGCATGGAATTAAAGGCTTGCGGCCGCATGATTTTACGAAATTTCCTCCGTACAGCTTTCAATATTTTGGTCGTATCTTCTTTTCCCTATATCCGATTGAGGCGATTCAAGATGCGTTGGAAAGATAACTCAAAGGGCTACAACTTTTGTTCAGATATAATCTTCCAATTCGATCGTCTTTAATGTCGAAAATGGGTCTCAATATGAGGCTGAAAATTGGTGTATAACTTTTCGATTGGAAATTGATGTGTGATCATACTTTGACAATATTTCATCCATTTGACGTCTTCTTTCAACCAATTGACTCTCAAATCTTCATTGTTTGGTTTGACACAACTTTTGTGTATTTGCACGCTAGTCTTTGAACTTTCATTTCCTTTCACTTTGGTCCATTTTCACATATTTCTTCCAAATTACGCTATATCCATCAACTTGCCACCTAAACCAAAATATGAGAATATTAAGTACATTTAGGCATAAAATAGTCATATGAGTGCATTAAATAAAGATGTAAAATGTGTATTTTACATTCCTATCAAATTCCTCCACACTTAGCTTTTGCTCGTCCTCGGGCAAAACTTAAATTTAATTCTCCAAAAACACCAAGTCGTAATGCCAAGAACATAGAACCATCAAACTTTTTCAAAACACATAAAATTTCATGGATAAACTTTCCACATAACTCATAATCAATTAGCAAGCATTTTCATATAAAGATGGAGTAAACTAAACATGTAGACCCTCACGGATATAAGCACTCAAATCTCATGTGTTTAAAAGGGTAAGTGTTTCGCTCAAATTCATTCCAATTGAGATGTTCTACCATATGCTTGCATATCTTCTCATTCGCCACCACTTAGACCACATGCTTTACAAGAATCATAAGGACTTTTCAAAGGTTGTAATGTGGCTTATGGTCAAGGTGGGAAATATTTGGGTATGTGACTCAAGAGCCATAGAAACTAGTGGAGTAAAGATAAATAGACTTAGCTCAAACATATATATAAGACATGTAAACCAACCACTCCACATAATAGCTTCATCATTTTTGCATCTATCCCACACAAATCGAACTCTTTCTTGTAATGTATGAAGAGTTATGAATATAGATCTTTTTCACATCAAATTCACTCTCCTTTATCACTCATTTTCATTTTCTTCTTTTTTTTTTTTCTTCAATCATTCATTTTTTTTTTCTTATTTTTCTTGTGTTTTTCTTGCACAATGTAAACTCCAAATTATACACCAATAATAGAACTCCCTGAATCGACATAGAAAATTTGTTCCAATTCACCAATAATAGCATTACCATAAATCTTGATACCCCCACACTTATTTCATTGCATATCCACACTTCTCATGACATTCAACAATACTCCACTAGCTCTAAGGCTTGGGTAAAGACATTGTTTTTCCAGTTTAAAACTTGTAATGTGAGTTTATACAAAGAAAATGCAATGAGGCTCAAAGGGGCTCACAATGGAAAATTCAATTACAGGGTCGGCTATTTGGCTAATGAAGCTTATTTATGTGACAAAGATGGCCTTAATCATGTTCGTGCATGCATGTGTCAATATGATCATAAAGAGAATCAAGGCAAGTTCTAGAGAAACAAAATCATGGAAGAATATCACACATGAAAGAAAATTATGAGACTGTTATGGATGTGTCAGTCTAAAGGCTCAAAAATCTCACTGGCTTTTGTCTACAGAATTTAGTTACTACCATACTCAAAGAAAATAACTCTACTAAACTCTAAGTTGAAGGATTATTCATTCAATCATGTTATGAGTTCTTTAAAAGCTTAATTAATTATTGCAAATAGCATACACAACCAAAAATAATTTAACCTCAACTCCCCTTCTTGAAAAATCATGCAAAAATTTTCAAATTTTTTTGAAATTTAAACTCAATCTAAACTCCCTCCCCCACACTTAAAACTTACATTGTCCCCAATGTAAGGTGAAATGCAAAAAAAAGACAAAGGTAACTAAAATATGAATGCGAAAAATAAAAAATAAATAAATAAATAAATAAAAAGATAAAGGAACGAACTCCCCTTGGGTTGCCTCCCAAGCAGCGCCTTTGTTTATTGTCTTTGGCTAGACTTATTGTTTATCCTTCAACTGGCATAGAGTGGGTCGTCGAGATCCAATTGTGTCACGTCCTCCACCTGAAGACCTTCATAGAAAGGTTTGAGTCTATGACCATTCACCTTGAATACCTTTGAGGTTTCCAGACTTTGGACTTCTACTGCACCATGAGGAAAGACATTAGTAATAACAAAAGGTCCAATCCAACGGGAACGCAATTTACCTGGAAACAGACGAAGCCGCGATTGGTATAGGAGGACTTTTTGACCAACTTCAAATTCCTTCCTAGAGATCATCTTGTCATGGAAAGCCTTCGTTTTCTCCTTGTAAATTCTTGCACTCTCATAGGCATCATTGCGAATTTCCTCTAGCTCTTGAAGTTGCAACTTTCTGTGTTCTCCACTCTCATCCATCTTCATGTTGAAACTCTTGACGGCCCAGTAAGCTTTGTGTTCTAACTCCACTGGAAGGTGACATGGTTTCCCAAACACTAACCGGTAAGGTGACATACCAATGGGTGTTTTGTATGCAGTTCTGTATGCCCATAAAGCCTCATCCAAGCGCAAGCTCCAATCTTTTCTATTTGGGCAGACCGTTTTCTCAATGATGGATTTGATTTCACGATTTGACACCTCCGCCTGACCATTAGTTTGTGGATGATATGCAGTTGACACCTTGTGGGTGACATGGTATTTCCTCAACAGAGCTTCCACAGTTCGATTACAAAAATGAGTTCCACGATCGCTAATGAGAGCTCTCGGAATCCCAAACCTGGAGAATATATTAGACTTGATAAAATCTGCAACAACTTTAGAATCATCAGTCCTAGTGGCTTTGGCTTCCACCCATTTCGAAACATAATCCACAGCAAACAAAATATAAGTAAAACCGAAAGAGATAGGAAATGGTCCCATGAAATCAATGCCCCAAACATCAAAGATTTCACAAACAAGTATGGCAGTTTGTGGCATTTCAGTCCTCTGGGATATATTACCTGTTTTTGACGGTTTCGCATGACTTACAAAAGGAGTAGGCGTCTCGAAACAAGGATGGCCAATAGAAACCACATTCAAGCACTTTTCTTGCTGTCCTTTTTGCTCCAAAATGTCCTCCACAAGCATAGGAGTGACAAAATGTGAGAATGGAAGTAATCTCATTTTCAGGAACACACCTTCTAATCACTTGATCTGCACAATGCTTCCACAAGTATGGATCGTCCCATACATAATATTTTGCATCACTCTTTAGCTTATCTCTTTGACCCCTAGACAAATTAGAAGGTAAAGTGTTAACAACCAAAAAGTTTACAATGTCTGCATACCATGGTAAAGTTGTGCTTGCAGAAAATAATTGCTCATCAGGAAAGGTTTCCTGCAATTGGAGTTCAGCATCCACGTTAGTTAAACGGCTCAAATGATCTGCAACACTGTTTTCTGTTCCCTTTTTGTCTTTGATTTCCAGGTTGAATTCACTCAGGAGAAGTATCCATCGTATTAGTCTTGGTTTCGCCTCTTTCTTTGTCATCAAGTAACGCAGAGCTGCATGATCAGAGTAAATAATCACTTTAGTTCCAAGTAAATAAGGACGGAATTTTTCTAAAGCAAAAACAATAGCCAAGAGTTCTTTTTCAATTGTAGTGTAGTTTCTCTGGGCATCATTTAGAGTTCTGGATGCATAATAGATGGCATGAGATGCTTTTCCAGTTCTTTGACCTAACACTGCACCTACTGCAAAGTTGCTCGCATCACACATGATTTCAAAGGGAAAGTTCCAGTCAGGGGGTTGAATGATTGGTGCAGAGGTCAACAGTTCTTTCAACTTATCGAATGCCGTTTTGCACGCCTCATCAAATTCAAAAGTCACGTCCTTTTGTAACAATTTGCATAGGGGCAAAGCAATTTTGGAGAAGTCCTTGATAAACCTGCGATAAAAACCTGCATGTCCAAGAAAAGAGCGAACCTCCCGCACACTAGCGGGGTAAGGTAGAGATTGAATAATATCAATTTTAGCTTTATCTACTTCAATGCCCTTAGATGAGATAACATGCCCTAGAACTATACCTTGTTCTACCATAAAGTGACACTTTTCAGAATTCAAAACAAGATTAGTTTCCATGTATCTTTTAAGGATTAACTCAAGGTTATGCAAACAGTTATCAAATGAATTCCCATAGACCGTGAAATCATCCATAAAGACCTCTATGATATGCTCAACATAATCTGAAAATATGCTTACCATACACCGTTGAAAAGTAGCTGGAGCATTACAAAGACCAAAGGGCATGCGACGGTATGCAAATGTTCCAAATGGACATGTGAAGGTTGTCTTTTCTTGATCTTCTGGGGCAATTGCAATCTGGAAATAACCTGAATAACCATCAAGTAAACTATAGTAAGAATGACCAGCTAACCTTTCAAGCATTTGATCAATAAATGGTAAAGGAAAATGATCTTTTCGGGTCACAGTATTTAATTTCCTATAGTCTACACAAACCCTCCACCCATTTTGAACACGGGTGGTAACCAATTCATCGTTCTGATTCTTCACCACTGTTATCCCCATCTTCTTAGGAACCACTGAACTGGACTGACCCAACTACTATCAGAAATAAGATAAATCATGCCAACTTCCAAAAGCTTGAGGACCTCTTTCTTCACTACATCCATCATGGGTGGATTCAATCTTCGTTGAGGTTGACGGGAAGGCTTTTCTCCTTCTTCAAGCAAAATGCGATGCATGCAGGTGGATGGACTGATTCCCTTGATGTCTGCGATTGTCCAACCAATGGCTGTTCGATGCTCCTTGAGGACCTCTACCAATTTTTCTTCTTGCAATGTAGTCAGTTCGTTGGAAATAATTACTGGCAATGTTTTGTCATCTCCAAGGAATACATATTTAAGGTGAGTAGGGAGAGGTTTCAAATCCAGAACTGGGGCCTGCACAACAGAAGGTAGAGTCTTTTCATTAGAAACAGGCAAATCAACAAATAAACCATTACCTACTTGTTGTGACTTTGGAGGAGTGTTCAACATATCAACAGCTCCTTGCAAGCTGGGATTCAAAGTTAATACATCACTCTCTTCCAAGTCATCCTTCCCATCAATTTCAAAAACATCTTGTGCTAGATCATCAATTACATCAATAGAATACACAGCATTATCATCAACAGGAAATTTCATGGCATCATAGATATTAAATGTAATTACCTCACCATCAAATTCCATGGTCAATGTACCACTATGAACATCAATTTTAGTTTTGGATGTTTTTAAGAATGGTCTTCCTAACAAAATAGGGCTAGTTTGGTCACTGTTTTCCATATCAAGCACATAAAAGTCAGCAGGAAAAACCAAGTCATTAACTTGTACAAGGACATCCTCAATCACACCCTTTGGGTAGGCATTTGATCTATCAGCTAATTGAATTACCACACCAGTTTTAGTTAAGAGGGCAAGTTTCAAAGAAGCATAAATGGAATATGGCATGACATTTATAGAGGCTCCTAAGTCTAACATGGCTTTCTCAAATCCGGTGTTACCTATCATGCAAGGGATAGTAAACATACCTGGGTCTTTGCATTTTGTAGGAAGTTTCCTTTGAATGACTGCAGATACGTTTTCTCCAACTTTCACCTTTTCACACCCCTTCAGTTTCTGCTTTCTCTTAATAGTACATAATTCTTTTAAAAATTTAGCATAACGGGGTATTTGTTTAATAGCATCTAACAAGGGAATGTTCACCTCACATTTTCGAAAAGTTTCATAAAGCTCCCTATTTGGATCATTTTTCCTAGATTCTATTAAAGCCTGAGGGAATGGGGCTACTGGTTTATAATCAGATAGTGGAGGAAACTTACGTTTTGGCGCATCATTCTCAGTTGGGTTACTCTTTTCCACAGTGATGTCCATGTCTTTCTTCTTGTTTTGTTCTGATGATGTAGGAACTTCATTTACTGGGGTTTCCACTTCCTTGCCATTCCTCAATATAATTGCACTTGCGTTCTCCCTTGGATTTACCACTGTTTGAGAGGGTAGCTTTCCCGAACTTTGTGATTCCAGCCGACTAACCGCGCTAGCCATTTGACCCATTTGATTCTCCAAACATTGAATGCTAGCCTTGGTCTCTTATTGAAATTATAAAGTGTTAGTTGCAAGAGATTGAACAATATCTTCTAAAGACATTTCAGAGTTAGAAGATTGGCCCTGTTGTTGTCTAGGCGGGTATGGCTGCCTATATTGTTGAAAGTTTGGACGATTTTGAGCAACATGTTGATTTGATTGTGAACTTCCATAGCTAAGATTGGGATGATCCCTCCATCCTGGGTTGTATGTCTTCGAAAAAGGATCATAATTCCTTTGTGGTTGTCCAGGGAAGCCACCCGCTGCATTAACTTGTTCTGTGGGTTCTTCTTGAAGAGTTGGACATGCATCAGTTGGATGTCCCATTACTGAACAAATTCCGCAAACCTTCGCTGTCTGCACATTACCTGTGGCCATTTGACGAACAAGAGTAGTTAGATTAGTTATTTGTTGTTCAATGGATGAGACATTTACCTCGTTAACTTGTCTAGAAGGAGGATCAAATCTAGCGCCAAATTGTTGAGAGTTGGCCGTCATGTTTGCAATTAAGTTCCTCGCTCCTTCAGGAGTTTTATCAACTAAAGCTCCTCCACTTGCAGCGTCAATCATGCTCCTATCTGTGGGTTGGAGACCTTCATAGAAGTATTGGATGAGAAGTTGCTCACTGATCTGATGATGGGGACAGCTTGCACACAATTTCTTGAACCGCTCCCAATACTCATGTAGAGATTCCCTGTGATCTTGTCTGACACCACAAATTTCTTTCCTAATATTTGCTGCCCTTGAAGCTGGAAAATATTTCTCTAGAAATAATCTCTTCATTCCATCCCATGTGGTAATGCTTCCCGATGGTAGATAGTAGAGCCAATCCTTAGCCGAATCCTTCAGAGAAAATGGAAAGGCTCTCAGTTTAATATGTTCTTCAGTAATTCCAGTGGGTTTCATACTCGTGCAGACCACATGAAACTCTTTCAAATGTTTATGAGGATCTTCACCTGCAAGACCATGAAAAGTAGGCAAAAGGTGTATTAGTCCAGATTTAAGCTCAAATGTAGTGGTAGCATCTAAAATAGGAAAAGTTATGCATAAAGGTTGTTGATTCAATGTAGGTGCTGCAAGCTCCTTCAAAGTCCTATTTTCGGCCATGGTTTCTTCTCTTCCAAACTCAAAATCACTTGTAAATGGATTGTTGGGATTGAGATTGCTTTCTTCAAGATTTTGTTGGATGCTACTCTTTAACCTGCGTAAAGTTCTCTCAATTTCTGGATCGTACTGCAAATCACTTTGATTAGAAGATCGAGTTGCGGTCATAAACAAAAAGAACAAGTGAAAAATAAACCAAAAGGAAGCTAGATTAAGTAAGATAAATAAAATTCTATGCTAAAATTTCTAAAAACAATAAAATACCTAAAAACCTAGAAAATTATGATTTTTTTGACTTTTTTTTTTCAAAAATAAAATAAAATTACTAAAGAAGCACAAAAATAAATTAACACCACTCCCCGGCAACGGCGCCAAAATTTGGTGTGCTGTCGTAGGCACCCAAAAATAGTCCTTAAACCTCTAAAACTAATGTAGTAATGGAAGTAAGGGTCGATCCCACGAAGAGTGTGCAATTAACGATTTATGCTTCGTATAACGATTGGGGGGTTCTGTTTATAACGAAATCAATCTTATTAACAATGTAAATTAACGAGTTGTATTAAATCAATGAAACGAGTCTTGATCAAAGTCAACTTCCACCATTGGAGATTTATAACCATTCATCAATCCACAAAGAATAATCAATCCATATTCACAATATTCATCGTTGGAATAAATTCCTATTTCTCCTTAATTTTAGTTAATCAGAAACCAGCGTTCTAATTAACCCTAATTATCAAATAATCTCAGACCAGCGCTAAAGATTCAATTTAATAACAGCTTTAAACAATAAAGAAATCGATAAACTAGATAATACAAACACCAGCGGTTGCATTCAATCTATTTAAACATTCTTCTTAAGATTCAATAACCTCTATCGCAGAAAATTATCAAATCCTAGTGCTTCACAAGTTAAATGATTCAAACAATTATGGATTTGAGATTTAACTTAGCTATAGATTGCAATATATGAAAAACTAATAGGCCTCTTAGCAATCAAACATGACAATCATAAAATTATGCATAGAAGAATATTCAATACTGAAAACATAAATTAAACAATGAAAATAGGTGGATCTCACAGTTATAATGTATTCCAAGGCTTTGGTATCCTTCAATCAAGCACCAAGAGTTAGTTACACATGATAGATCTAAGAAAAATAGATAGAAAATAGGTTGGAGGCGTTCTCGTCCGTTCTACGGTTTTAAAAGATGTATTTATAGTTGTTTCCATAGGTAGTTGACTTAAATTAGAAAATCAGAATTTTCGTATCGAAAATGAACCATGCGGCCGCATGGTTTAGATGCTTGCGGCCGCAAGGAACAACTGAACTCAGCCTTCAAACTCTCGGTAATGGTCTATGCGGCCGCATGGAATTAAAGGCTTGCGGCCGCATGATTTTACGAAATTTCCTCCGAATAGCTTTTAGTATTTTGGTCGTATCTTCTTTTCCCTATATCCGATTGAGGCGATTCAAGATGCGTTGGAAAGATAACTTAAAGGGCTACAACTTTTATTCAGATATGATCTTCCAATTCGATCGTTTTTAATGTCGAAAATGGGTCTCAATATGAAGCTGAAAATTGGTGTATAACTTTTCGATTGGAAATTGATGTGTGATCATACTTTGACGATATTTCATCCATTTGACGTCTTCTTTCAACCAATTGACTCTCAAATCTTCATTGTTTGGTTTGACACAACTTTTGTGTATTTGCACGCTAGTCTTTGAACTTTCATTTCCTTTCACTTTGATCCATTTTCACATATTTCTTCCAAATTACGCTATATCCATCAACTTGCCACCTAAACCAAAATATGAGAATATTAAGTACATTTAGGCATAAAATAGTCATATGAGTGCATTAAATAAAGATGTAAAATGTGTATTTTACATTCCTATCATGTGGCCCATTAGGTTCCCGATCACGATGCCGAACGACGTGAATTATTATTTTGATCTAATCGAAATCGATAAATTAAAACACCCCTTTTAATTTATCACTAATTCATTTTCGTTGTCCCAAATTGACATCTAGCAATGTATCAGGGCAATACATGTGACGAGAAATATCACGTAGCATGACAAAACCAAACTTGTTCATTTACCGTGAAATTATAATCCTTTCGTCAATATGATCCGATCAATTATGAGATATGGATATGTGTCAATCTCAATTATCGATCATATCTTTTATCCCACTGTTAAGTCAATGTACGTCGAAAACTCTTTTCCGACTTATGAGTTCACCTTGGCCAAGGATTTCATTATTAACTTAACTGGATAAAATGTAAATCATAATCTCTTACTATCTAAGAGTGACGAATCCTCTATTGATCATTCACAACCTTCATATGATTCTTGACATACCCGAACAATGCAGTATTAGCAACCCTTGACAGAGCAACATCCAACACCACCAAAGTATGTCTGCCTTCATATAAGGTACTATGATGACCTCAAGTCAAAGGACCAATTCCACTACCGAACGTTAGAGATTAACCACTAACACTTAGATAGTTATCCATGTGGAATCTCTCACGGGTCTCCAATGTTTTGTTCTATAACAAAACGTCCACGTGTTCATTCAAGTGTCACCACACTTTAACTTGTGAGATCAGCTACTTACTTCACAAATAAGAATGCTACACGCGATAGTCTATCCGTAATAAAGATATCCGTATCTCGTTATTACCTCGACCACGGACGATTTAAGATTCAGTCATATGTAATTTGTATCTCATAATCACAACTCCTTGTGAATAATAAATCACCAAGACTTGAATCTACGGATTCTATTATTTAATTGATTAGAATATTAATTCAATTAAATAATAGATATTACCATATATATGCATTGATTATATATATTCAAAATGTTTATGTCCAAAATTGATTAGACCTAGGGCATAACACTTACACATTCTCTCCTGTGTTTTTCTACCGGACATTTTCTTAATTGTTTGAGATTATTTTTGTACTAGATTAATAGTATAATTAGTAAGAGTTACTTATAATTCTATAAATAGGACCATTTCCTTAATTTCTAATTCAATACCAAAGTTACACAAATTCTATTCATCAAGTTTGGTTTTATGAAAGGAACATAATCCTCATGGATTTTCATTTTTATTGATTTAAGTTCCGGGAATGACCTGATAAGACTGCTAGATCTTTATCATTTAAACCCTTTGAGCGGAATGATGCTTTGAGTTGAGTGATGTTGGCAAAAGGAGGGGGTAAATTGGCCAAAGCCTCTGATGAATTAGACACTCTTCCGTCTCGTCGTCCTAATGGAACTGACCAAGATGGTCCGTTGATCTGCAAATTATTACGTAATTTCAAAATCAGTAAACTGCATATGTGTAGGCCGGATTTATTTTTCTATAAAAAAATATCAATATATGTATGTATGTATGTATTAGTTACCAATGTTACTGCATCTCGGGCTACTAAAGCGACGATGTCAGCACAGGAGACAAGATTCGGGCATTGTTTCTCTACGGCAGATTTGACAGCGTCGATAACCTGGAAACCTCTGAGGGTCTGGTTAGGGATTGCGTCCTTCTCAGCTTGGTTTCCAGATGTAGTGTTTATTAATACAGATCCATCACATCCCTGCCAATCCATTATACAAAACATATTATAACAGATTTCTCCTATACAAAAAAATTGCACATTTCTTGAACCCTTAGCAACATTATTGCTTCTTGTTAAAAGATTTTTATCTCATTTTAGTCCTCTAACTAATTTTTGTTTCACATTGAGTTCAAGTTATTTTCCTACAAGAGATGACAGTTAAAATTTATGATCTAACTAGATTTTTTTTACAATAATTATGAGCTTATATATGATGCTTTTCAATTGGTATATCCTCCTAGCATGTTTGAATAGAACAAATTAGATACGATTAGACAAGACAACTTAATGACTAGAATACTTCGTATATGTTAAATGAAAATAGATAGGTGTGCATGTATATTTTTTTACTAAAAAAAACTTCGAAAAGCTATAAGGTATATATAATTAATATGCGTACCCTAACAAAACAATCATGAAAATGCATTCTCAGCAATGCCGGAGCTAGTGACGGTGCTCGGGATATGAAGCTAGCCGTCGTGTTCATCACAATGGCCTCAAAAGAAGGACATTTGCGCTTGTAGAACCCTACCTGTAGGGCTTGTGCATTAGTCCCGTCCAAGAACAAAATTTGAACACATAAAAGTTGAAAAAAGAAAACTGAAAGAAGCTTTGGAAGTATCATAATTTCTTTAAATTGATATATTTTTCTTCTTTTTTGTGAGACTAATAGGGCCAACCAAAAGCCCTTTATATACTAGAAGAGGTTTGAATTTGTCATGACATAGCTGTGGTTGCAGAGTTCATGATAATATATTATTGCAAAAACAGCTAGAATATTAACTCGTATATATATCTGGTTTACTTTGAAAACAAAAGAGTTGACAATCAATTATTGTTTGTTGAATATGATACATATTGTAGGATTTCTTGCGTTTTAAACTTAGAAGATTACTAAGAATGAATCTCCAACAGCTATGCATAATTTGTGTAAAGTTACTGGTTATC
The DNA here is from genome assembly GCA_035079005.1 of Fraxinus americana. Taxonomy (NCBI): domain Eukaryota; kingdom Viridiplantae; phylum Streptophyta; class Magnoliopsida; order Lamiales; family Oleaceae; genus Fraxinus; species Fraxinus americana. The sequence continues at coordinate 14,439,707 of CM068719.1, read as the reverse complement.
AACATAAAATAATTATTTGAACATAGAAAAAAAGTACAAAACTTATCGAATTAACTTCTCAATTAAGGCTTGCTAAGGATGGTTCATAGTTTACAATTTGATTGTGTATGGTGCCTAATGCGTGAGCTGTGGCATTCCTCACTTTATCCCCATAGATGGACATAAGGCGGGCCTACTAGATGGCACACTTTCCTACTTCAGAAAACATTTTTTTTTCAGTGGACTCCTTTAATACTTTTGTCCGTGATTTGGGACGAGATGTTTGGAATGAAGTTTCTTATACAGTTAAAAAAAAGGCTCTATGCACAAATTGTAAATCCCTTTTGAATTAATTTGAGTAAGATTCTTCCACAAGTAGATTATCAACAATACTAGTCTTACTTGGGATTAAGTACATGATTCCTTTTTCGTCACTTACAATATGCGTGGTACACCTTTTCCTCGTGACATGTTCTAGTGAGAGCATGTAACACTTCTGAAATCGTGCCCATCTAAGTTACAATACAAAATATGCGTGAATCATCAAAGCCTTTGTCCCTTCAATGTGTCATCAACGGGTATCACATCTGCTTAGCCCTTGTTTGGTAAATATTAAAATCAGATTTTTAGCAAATTTTGATAAAAATTGATGGAATGTGTAATTGAAAAGTTATAGGATCTATGAAATGTATATTTAAAATTAATTGCTGACTTTGACAGAAAATTAATCAATTTTTTTAATGGTACTTGTTGGAATTGGGTGTAACCCGAATTCCTTTGTTGAAGTGTTTGAAATATTAAAGAATTCTAATTGAAGTACACGTTAAGGAGAATTCATTTTGGAATACTATTGGAATCCTATGTCAGGTTGAAATTCTATTTTGGAAGCCCATTGTGAGTTGAAAGTTGGTATTGAATTTGAAGAAAAGTTCGGGATGGAAAAAACAATTTGGAGGAAAAAAATTATTATTTTTCGGACAGATTGCCCGGCGCCAGCCTTGGTGTTGTGGCACTCGAAGGTGGGCGCCGTGGCGCCACCTGTTCTATTCCCTTTTTAGCGTTTTCATCTCCTATTTCAGCGCCAACTGTTCTATTCCATTTTTCCACATTTTCTTCTCCTATTTCGTTTTGGATTCGATATTTTTGGAATTTTATTTCATCAACAACTCTACCAGAGGGTTTGGATGTCTCCTATATGTTCTCTATAAATATTACTCTTCTGTACAATTCTATATGTGTGAAAAATAAATTACTAGAATTATAGGATCCATTATAATTTTCTCTATTCTCTATTATTATTGAGTCAATAAAATCTCCTAATTCCTCTACCATATTCTTGTCTTCTTTATTTTTTTGCTTGATCAAATACTTTATTATTGTCTCATATAATTTCAACATCTCAATTTGGTGGTTGGTTTCACAACAAGTGGTATCAAAGATATTCTGGTATTTTGTTTGTTTTACAACAAGTGGTATCAGAGCCTAAGTTCAGCAGTTCCGCAAGAGCGCGTGGTTGATTTGTTTAAGCAGGGTTTATACTCTCATTAAATGACAGAATGAGGATCATTGAAAGATCACCTGATTGTATTTATATTTAAAGAGATCGTCGCTGATTTGGAAACTTTGGAAGTAGAGTATGATGAAGAAAATTTGGCCTTGATCATATTGTGTTCATTGGCCACTTCTTTTTCTTCATTTAAAGACACGATCTTGTATAGTCGTGATACTCTCACCATAAAGGAGGTGTATGATTCTTTATATTCAAAAGAGAAGATGAAGCATTTAGTTTTTGAGGTCAGAGATGGAGAATGCCTTATTGTTCATGGTGATTTTGGAAGGTGTAGATCGAAATTTAAGTTCAGTAATCAAATTTATAACTACTGCAAGAAGAAGTGACACGTGAAGAAGGATTGCTACAAATTGTAGAATAAAGAAATGTTGGCTGCAAGTCGATATGGAAAGTAATCAGATACTTCAGGCGACACAGACCATGCGGAGAACATTGATGGTAATCTCTTGGCTATTTTTTACGTCGAGTCTAAATCAGAGGAGGATTAGATTCTCTTGGCTATTCTAATAAGGACTTGTATACTACATATAAAACTGTTTCCAATGTGTCTGGTTATGGGAAACAACACATTTTGTCGGGTTGTTGGAATTGGTTAAAGCTTTTGGATGGAACAATTAGAACAGTTGGCCAACTTTGACATGTTCCGAATTCGAAGAAGAATCTCATTTCGTTGTCTATCATTGATTCAAAATGTTATTAGTTCTTTGGTGGAGATGGAGTTTTGAAGTTTGTAAGGGTACCCAAGTTATATTGAAGGTATAGAAAATGTCTAAATTATACATTTTGCAGGATTGTACAGAATCTAGAAGAGTCGATCACACAGGTTTAGCACCGTAGTGAACATTCAGTTTGGTACAATACCTCTAAGAGCTCATAAATGGTCAGATTTGAAGAATATAGCTCAATTGAGTTTCGAAGATATGGGTAATACCGCTTTGCTACAATCACCTACTGTACCGTTATATTCAATTGATAGGGACGGACCCAATGGAAAAGTGTATGTGAATGCTAATTTTATTGAGCATGCTTTAAGTGAAGTAGAAGGTGTACAATCTAGCAAGGAGTCTTCTTTAAAAGCATTTGGGTTTGATTCTGCTTTGGGGGTGTGTTACAACCCAATTTGGTAAATTATAAAATCATTATGGTTTTTTAGAATCTGAAATAATTGTACAAGAGTAGTGCTTGGATTTATTGAAAGAGGTGGGTATTATGTTTAGTTGGAGAAGTTAATTTTTTGATTATTGTTGAAGAACTCATTTCATTCATTGGTATAATTTGTGTCAAGGTGGAGATTGTTAAAATTTGGATGTGACCCTAATTTCTTTGTTCAAGTGTTTGAAGTATTGAAGAATTCTAATTGAAGTGTACGTTAAGGAGAATTCAATTTGGAATGCTATTGGTGTCATATGTCAAGTTGAAGTTTTATTTTGGAGACCCATTGTGAGTTCAAAATTGGTATTAGATTTGGAGAAGAGTTCGAGATAGAGAAAACATTGGAGCAAAAAAAAATTATTATTTTTCGGGCAGATTGTCAGACGCTGTGGCGCCCGGAGGTGGGCATCTGTTGCCTTTGTCCCCGTTTTCCTCTCCTATTTCATTTTGGAATCAGTTTTTGGGCATTCTACTTTATCAAAAACTCTACCAAGAGAGTTTGGACGTTCCCTATAAATCTTAGGCTCTTTTATAAAATTTTACAAGTGTGAGAAAATAGATTACTAGAATTATAAGATCCATTGTAATTTTCTCTCTTCCCCATTATTTTTGAGTCAATAAGATCTCCTAATTCATCTACCATATTTTTGTTTTTTTTTTATTTTTTTACTCGATCAAATATTTTATTATTGTGCCATATAATTTCAACATCTCAATCCGGTGGTTGGTTTCACAACCAGTGATATTAAAGATATTCTGATATCTTATTTGTTTTACAACAATACCAGACATGACCTTAACGTATTTTAGCTACTTTTGTTAATTGACAAACATATATCAATGATCGTACTCTCTATAAATATCGAGATGATTAGGGATACAAATACATTAAAGAATAAGGACTTATTTTTGAATCTTAATTAAACATATAAAGTAAAACAAAATCTTTATAGAAGTTACTATGCATCAAGAATGAGTTCATTTGGAGGAGTCTATTAGAATTACATATTGGCCGGTGATATTAATACGATCCACTTAATAAGGTGAGGGCAATCCTCCCCTAACAAGTCGATTTTGTTAGGTTGAGTTGAGCACAATATCCTTTCTAATATAGTATCAGAGCAGACACATTTTGAAATATTGGGTGCACCCAATATCGATTTGTACACAGTTGTTTAGTATGGTTCACGCTGTGCGTGAGTGGGCGTATTAAAATCCCACATTGACTGATGATATTAACACGATCCACTTAATAAGGTGAGGACAATCCTCCCCTAACAAGCCGATTTTATTAAATTGAGTTAGGCTCAATATCTTTTCTCATAGAGCCATATGCAACAAAAGAAATAATCCATTATTAGAAAGAAAGTAGAAACCTGTTACAACAATTGCTAAAAAGTAATTTAAAATGAGAGGTTGACCTCGCGAGTTTATGGACCAAGCGTGTTAGTTTCGAGGAATCTTACATATTCATTACCATAGTTAATCTTCAAAGTTCAAAGCCAAGTGGCTTTTGACATTCTTCCCTTGTTCAGATTATTGAAAGGCCAGCTGTCTACAAGTTCAAATTCGATTGTCATTTCGAACGAAAAATGACCAACTAATACTTTGATTTTACTTTAACACATTAGATTCATTAGTAGGTTTATTAATTGCTCATAATATCTGGAATGAGAAGATACAAAGTATTGCACGATCGCTGGGAGAAATAACACCTTTGTTTTATTTCGGTCCTACTCGATTCAAGGACCAGTAATTCCTATGTTCTTTTCCTTTGTATAAAGATTAAGATGAGCAGTTTCATCAACAAACCTTCTTTCAATTTTTTTTGTTGAAAACAAAATTTAATTAATTAAATTTGTCTCTCACTAATAATTTAAGTTTTTAGACGAGATAGTAGTTCAACATACTATGAGAGACATCCTGAGTTAAATTCTAGGCGCCATTTGTTCATCAAAAAATTTATACATGAATGGCTTAAACTGAATATTTAGGTGTATATACATTTATGGTTTTTGAAAGGAACCAAATGGCATAAAAGTTAATGACACTGTTCTGCAAGTCAATTAAGTTAAACTCACTCCTTAGTTAATGCATGTGATTTCCAGCGTGGACTGCATATTAAATTAATCATAAGAACAAATGCATGATAATTAAATATATGAATTGATAGTTTTAACTGGTAATGGTTTAAGAATAAAGGAATCGGCATTCAATTTGTATATGAAATGAAGAAGTATCATGTTAGCAGCATGTTACACTTTTTGCTTAACGTAATCTTTGATACATGATCACTTCATATCACGACATAACATTATACATTATGTGATGTGAAATGAAATGGAAGAAAAATTTCAACATGTGATCACAAGTTCATTTGTTCTGAGGATGGATTGAAAAAACGTAGAAGAAACACACAAATTGTTTATTACTTTCAATAAAAAAATAACCAATAACGTGTGCTAAACGTCCTCATTTTTTTATTTTTGCACCAATGGCCCCAACATATTTATTGCATTCTTATTTTCAATTTTTGATTAATTAGCAAATATAATCATTGATGATGGTTTACGTCTAAATATCTTATCTTATTAGCATACTTTGAAAGAACTGTTGCACTTTTGTATTTGTTATTTTTTTATATTTAAAAATATAGGGAGAAATAAGTTTTTCTATGCCATTCTGACTGACTTTTTGGATGTAAACCATTACCAGGAGCAGCATGTGATAACTAATAAAATATTAATGATATGCATAGACGACCAAAAATTTGAAACATAAGTGCAATTGTGAGTGAATGTTAGACACTGCAAATGAAAATGAGGGCACTAATAAAAAAAATTAGTGCCAATGATTACCTTTAATCAAATGGTGGTTACATTGCTCTGATCGAGAAACAATATCAATGCATCGATTTGAAAGAGTATCCGAGGAGAAAATTATCGATAGTTAAACAAATATATTCGATCGAGTACTTATCGGTAGGGGAGCTAACGTAAGGACCCAAAGTAGACTTACCTCTTTCAGCTTGCAGGAACCAACTTTTCGGGAATTCAAAGAATATCATCGACTAATGCATAATAGATAGAGAGCTAAGCTAAGAACTCAAAGTTGGCTTATCTCCTTTAAACTGTCGGGAATTTACTTAACATGTACAACGAAAAATTAATTATTTTTCAATTCCCAACACGGATCTACTTTGTGTTTAGATAGAAACTGTGTTGAGAATAATACCTTTGATGAATTTTGCAAACTCTTTTGCTGATTCTCGAACTCCAATGATCACAATCTACAATCCAAACTGTCTAATTGTCCAACCTCCAATGGTGATCCACACAGAGAACATGAATGACGGCTAGGGTTTTACTTTTCTTGTACTAGCAAGAATAATGAAAATTCCATACAATTTACAAACCCTAACAGTCTATTAATATAAGCCCAAGTGGGCTGGCCCATCTCTAAACTTTACCTAGTCCAATATTTAATTAATCAAATTAATTAAATTCGGTCAATGAATTAATTAATCTAATTAATTAATTCAGACCTATTAATAAACAACTCAATTAATTAATTGTCCAACACTTATCAATTATTAATTGGTAAATTTCATTCTTCTGGTTCTCTTTTGTGTGTGACCCATTAGGTTCCCAATCACGATACCTAACGACGTGAAATATTATTTTGATCTAATCAAAATCGATAAATTAAAACACCCCTTTTAATTTATCACTAATTCACATTCGTCGTCCCAAATTGACATCTAGCAATGTGTCAGGGCAATACATGTGATGAGAAATGTCACGTGATGTGACAAACCAAACTTGTTCGTTTACCGTGAAATTATAATCATTTCGTCAATATGATCCAATCAATAATGAGATATGGATACGTGTCAATCTCAATTATCGATCATATCTTTTATCCCACTGTTAAGTCAATGTAAGTCGAAAACTTTTTTTCGACTTATGAGTTCACCTTGGCCAAGGATTTTATTATTAACTTAATTGGATAAAATGTAGATCATAATCTCTTACTATCTAAGAGCGACGAATCCTCTATTGATCATTCACAACCTTCATATGATTCTTGACATACCCGAACGATGCTGTATTAGCGACCCTTGGCAGAGTAACATCCAACACCATCAAAGTATGACTGTCCTCATATAAGGTACTATGACGACATCAAGTCCAAGGACCAATTCCACTACCGAATATTAGAGATTAACCACTAACACTCAGATAGTTATCCATGTGGAATAACCCAGCGGGTTTCCAATGTTTCGTTCTATAACAAAACATCCACGTGTTCATTCAAGTGTCACCACACTTTAGCTTGTGAGATCAGCTACTTATTTCACAAGTAAGAATGCCACACGCGATGATCTATCCGTTATAACGATATCCGTATCTCGTTATTACTTCGACCACGGATGATTTAAGATTCGATCATTTGTAATTTGTATCTCACAATCACAACTCCTTGTGATTAACAAACCACCAAGACTTGAATCTACGAATTCTATTATTTAATTGAATTAATATTCTAATAAATTAAATAATAGATATTGCCATACATGTATCAATTATATATATTTAAAGTGTTTATGTCCAAAGTTGATTGGACCTATGGCATAACACTTACAAACTCTCACTTACACTAGATCCAATCACTTATATATCTTATACCATAAGAGTCTACATGACGATCATGTTTATCCCGCGACAACTCTTTGTCAGTGGATCTGTAATTTAATAACTTGTGGGAATTCGTTCTTTCTTTACGTCACTTCATTGAATTATCTTTCTGATAAGATAATACCGCCTTAACACATGTTTAAATCATTGTGAGACCTTAGTTCCTTCGCTTGCACGATGGCTCCATTGTTATCACAATGCAGAAGAGTGTGATCAACAATGTTTGGAACTACTCTAAGTTTATTAATGAACTTCCTGATCCTGACCATAACTTTTGTTGCTTTGTAAAGTAATGATGTATAAGGCTTCCATTATTGAATCAACGGTTATTATCTATTTGGAACATTTCCAATACACCGTTTAAGAGTAAACCAATATCATATTTGAGATATGCTATTATTCTAGTCTGACTAGAAGTTAGCATCAGTCTATCTATGAACTCTCAGTTCATTTTCCCCATATAAAATCTTCTCGAGATTTTTATCTATATAGATTGGATGAGTTAAGTAATCATTTAGATCTATCTCTATAGATCAACTTGCTTCTCCCATATCTATCACGGAGAAGTATTTAATAACCACAATTTCAACAATTGAAATATAGAGACATCGTTTCCTATAATATGTCTCATACATATAATATCAGGAATACGACAATGCTCCCACTATCTTCTTGTAAATGCACAACTCATCTTCATTTTGATAAAATCAAACATTTTGACTTTCTCATCAATCAAAGATTTTTGCTCCAAGAGACTTGTTTCAATCCTATTGACCTTTTTCTTGTAAACTCATTTACAACCTATGGGTCCTAATCTATTAGACAGGTCGACCAAGGTCCAAACATTGGTTACATACATCAAGTCCATCTCGAATTTCTATGGCCTCTTGCCATCTCTTTAGTCAACACTTGACTTTACTTCTGCGTAATTAGTAGGTTCATTATCCTTGATCAGTAATACCTGATTAGTAATCATGGATTTGTACCTTCTAGGAGGTCGAATGATCCTACAAGATTTACATGAAGCTAACGTATTCTCAGAAGTCTCCACTTCCTGATCAGGAGTATGTCCCTCAGATGGTGTGGGATAAGACTCAGGTTCATCTATTATATCAGTTATATCTGTGGACTCTTGAACTCTTTCAAGATTTATTCTGCTCCCACCGTCTCTCCTAGAATAAATACTTTCTCTAGGAGTATGGCACGTATTGAGACGAACATTTTCTTCTCAACAGGATTATAGAATTTATATACTATTCAGTGCGCTTCACATAAGCGCCACAGCCCAAACTTTCATATGAGATAAGTTGGGTAATTCCATAACTCGTATGGACTTTTGGTCAACTAATTTAGATGGGACACGATTTAGTGCGCATCATGTGGTAATCAGTGCATGACATCAAAATGATTTTTGAATGCTTGCATCGCTTGTTCTCTATTGCACTATATCTAATAGTGTACGATTCCTCAATTTCAGATGCACCATTATGTTGCAATATATGTGGAGGAATCCACTGCGTGAGAATCTAATTCTCTTTTAGATAATCTAAAATTCTCCATTTTAGATATTCTTTACCTCGAACAAGTCTTAGTGTAAGAATATATTTACATATTTGTTTCTCTATTTCTAGCTTGAATCCCCTAAGCATTTCAAGAGTTTCATGCTTGAATTTCATCAAATATACATGATCATTTACGAAATGGTCATTAGTAAATGTGATGAGATAAGATAAACTTCACCTGACATTAATTGATATGGATTTACATACATCACTATGTATTAGACCTAATAATTGTGTAGATCATTTTCCTTTTCAAGTAAAATGAGATTTGGTCACTGTATCTTACAGACAAGATTCACATTTGTCAAATAATTCAAAATCATTTGACCCAAATATACATTTCCATGTAAGTTTGGAATTGCATTCTTATTTATGTGACCAAATCCACAATGCCAGAGATAAGTGTTATTTAGATTATCATTTTTATGCCTTTCAATTTTTATACTCATTATAGAATACTCAATGTTTAGAATATAAATGTCATTTTGTAATTTACCATAACCATTAGGATCTTATCAAGATAAAAATGAACAACAATTGTCCTTAACATTAAAATAATTCATGTCAAAACATGAAATTTATTTAATACTCTTGATAATTGCGAGAACAAAATTAACATTCTCTAATTCTAATATCAAGCTTAAAAACAATGGCAAGAAATATGCTTCTACAGTCAATGCAACAACTTTTGCTTATTTTCAACGTGAAGGTCAACTTCTCCATTCTGCAGCGATTTACTTTTATTTAGTTTCTGCATATTTATACAAATATGATATCCATATCTAGCATCTAATACCCATGAAACTAATGAAGTAGATATAAGCTTTGCAATTTTATTTCCAATGATCTACCATTCCAAAATGATAATAAGGATCATCAGAGTTGGTATTGTCTTTATTCGCTTTAACTGTTTTAGTCATCTTGGTTGCTTTCCTAAAGCATCCTTTAGACTTCCATATAGGAATTTATGACTAAAATTTGTCTACTACAAACATAGATGTTGGACTTAATAGTTTTAAGCATGTTCAGCAACTCAATGAGCGTGCTTCGAGTTTATTCATGTTAAATTCATGATTAGTTATAAATAACTCTCTGACAGAGATTGCAGAACCAAGTCTATGCTTAGTTCATTGTTCATAATTGAACGCAATCAAGACAACTTCTCAAACTAGTCGGCATCTCCAGTACACGAGCACCGACTGAAGATTCTTCTGCCATTATGCACCGGTATAGTTGTTAGGAAATATCATATATTTCCTCGTATGATTATTCATCATTCAACACATTGAGATGAAAAATCATGTGTTAGCATCTATACTTTTATGTTTCTTTGTAACTCGGGTGACATAGTCACAAACATCAAATATGTTGTAGTACTATCGTCATCACTGTGTTTATTATAATAGCCACCGCTTCTTTTGTTGAGTCATCAGCAAGCGTCTCTGGAAAGGGCCACTCAAGGACACAACCAATTTTTCATGCCTGAGAACAATTCTCATATTGCGGTGCCAATCAAGAAAATTTCGTTTGGTTGTTAGCATTCGGTTTGTCTCTTAAATATATATGGTTACTCATGATTCAATAAATGTAAACGACGAAAAGTAAAGAAATAATATATATAGTGCATGAATTAATTTAACATGGTCTTTTATTAAATTAATTTCACTCCCACTGTTTAACTCAAATTTATAACCCTCTCACATAAATTTATGAAATTCGTACTTGATTCCCAGTGGGTTGGGATCTCATTTGTTATATTAAAACCTTGAGTTTACTCAACAAGCCCTAATAAAACATTTGGGTAGATACTATTATCAACTCCCAAATCATTAAACTAACAACTCTTTATTTTCACACATCTTATATGTTAGCTTAACATGCCTCTAAAATTTATCTCCTTGAGTGTACTCAACAAGAGATAAATATTAGTTAAATCAAACCCATCATTCAAAAATATCTAATATTTCATAGTTTCAAACATATCCCTAATAGACCAGTCTTGAGTGTACTCAATAAGTTAAGATCGATTCAGTACTCTCATTTTTCACTATAATGGTGGAAGACGAATATAAATACGACTTAATATTTTAATATGCCTCTACAATTTATCTTCTTGAGTATGCTCAACAAAAGATAAATTTTAGTTAAGTCAAACCCATCATTCAGAAATATCTAATATTTCATAGTGTCAAACATATCCCTAATAGATCAGGCTTGAGTGTACTCAACAAGCTAAGATCGATTTAGGACTCTCGTTTTTCACTATAATGATGGAAGACAAATAACAAATTGACTTAATATTTTTAACAAGGGGTTTTGCATGCAAAAGGTCTCATCGTAATAATTATATATATTTTATTATACATTTAACATGCAAATAAACATACATATAATAGTGTGGACGATTATGGACTTATACTATCTAGTCTTGCCAAGCCATAAGAAAGACTAGTCGGTCAGTTCCTATGGGGTATAGCATTCATTCATACAATGCTCAATCTCTATGGTCTCCTCCTCTTCTTATATCTTCAATTAGTCCAACTGCAACTTGTATCCTATACTAGTTGGCACGCAGACCTAAATAATATTGGACGCACATGCTCACAATAATAACAATAGTAACGGACTCGCAGGTCCAAAATAAATTAGAGCTCGCGGCCCCATAAAACAACAAGAATAAAACTAATCATTCAACACATCCACATGGTCGAGTCCATAATCATCCACTAATAAAACATTCATCATATAAATGCATTCCTATATAATATCTAATATTATATGTAAACATGTTTCAAGTTTCTAACAATTAGAGTCGTCTAAACTAATTTAGACAAATAGATCGGAAAAATTAAATAATTAATTAATACAATTAATTAATTAATTTAATTAGCGGATTTGTTTAATTAAAATCAAATTTCAATTAAATATCAAATTAGAGTCCAACTCTAATTCTACAATTATAGGACGGGACTATTTAATTAAAATCAAATTTTAATTAAATACCAAATTAGAGTCCAACTCTAATTTCAATCAAATTTTAGGATAAGACAATTTAATTAAAATCAAATTTTAATTAAATGTCAAATTAAAGTCCAACTCTAATTATAATCAAATTAATACGGTTGAATTTAATTAAAATCAAATTTTAATTAAAAACAAAATAAGAGTTAAACTCTTATTCCAAGATATTAGGGTGAACTTATTTAATTAAAATCAAATTTTAATTAAATACCAAATAAGAGTCCAACTCTAATTTTAAGAAAGATTTTAGGGTGAGACAATTTAATTAAAATCAAATTTCAATTAAATGTCAAATTAGAGTCCAGCTCTAATTTTAACAACATACTAGGGTGTATAATTTAATTAAAATCAAATTTTATTTAAATATTAAATTAAAGTCCAACTCTAATTTAAAATGAATTAACATTTTAATTTAGGATAAAACTCCTAAATAAAATAAAATTCAATTTAATATTTAAGTTAAATATTTAAGTTAAAATTCAATTTTAACGAAAATATAAAAGGTTGTCAATTTTAAATAAAATTTTAAACGGGTCAAAATTGAATTTTAAAGTCAAATTATTTGAAAATCAAATCTAAAAACATTTTAGTATCTAAATTCAAAATCATTTCAAATTTAAATTCAAAACTCATTTTGAAAATTACAAAGTTGACCCCGGTTTAAAATTACAAACATAGCCTCCAAATTTCATAAATAGCGGAACACGCCCTTTTTCAAATAATTGCAAATTTGACCATCGAAACATAATTGCAGTCGGGGTCTGAAATTTCGTAAATAACAAGAGAGGCCCCCGCCTCCACCTCTTCTCTCCCCTTAATCTGAAACCCTAACACTTTAACTCCGGGCGGCGCTCCCTCCGTGCATCGGCTGCGGCGGGTTCGTAACCCGTATCTTCCAGCAACTCCAACGAGCAGCAGCTCGTTGGAGCTGCTGCTGGGCTACTTGCTGCCGCTGCGATTTCAAGTAGAAGAGCTCGCCGCTGAAACTTGCAACGATGCGAGCGCCGCTTGCAGCAGCAACTGTCGCTGCTACAACCCGCAACAGCGACTGTCGCTGCTGATCTCCCCGTGGCAGCGCGCCTGCTGCTCGTACGTGGCAGCAGGTTTGCCGCCATGGCAGGCGGCGGCCTATTCCGATCCCCTTTTTTTATTTTATGAATAGTTCTCAAAGCAGACTTTACAATAAGAAAATCAAAATTTCTTAATTGATAGAAACATGAAAAATATCAATAATCAACTTTTTGATTGTTCTGTAATTCGTAACAATTTCTAACAAACACAATGTAGGCTCTGATACCACTGTTGGGAATTTACTTAACATGCACAGCGGAAAATTATTTATTTTTCAATTCTCACCACGGATCTGCTTTGTGTTTAAATAAAAAATGTGTTGAGAATAATACCTTTGATGAATTCTGCAAACTCTTTTGTTGATTCACGAACTCCAATGATCACGATCTGCAATCCAAACTGTCCAATTGTCCAACCTCCAATGGTGATCCACACAGAGAACATGAATGACGGCTAGGGTTTTACTTTTTTTTGTACTAGCAAGAATAATGAAAATTCCATACAGTTTACAAATCCTATTAGTCTATTAATATAAGCCCAAGTGGGCTGGCCCATCTCTAAACTTTACCTGATACAATATTTAATTAATCAAATTAATTAAATTCGGTCCATAAATTAATTAATCCAATTAATTAATTCGGGCCTATTAATAAACAACTCAATTAATTAATTGTCCAACACTTGTCAATTAATTAATTGGTAAATTTCATTCTTATGGTTCTCTTTTGTGTGTGACTGATTGGGTTCCCAATCACGATACCTAACGACGTGAATTATTATTTTAATCTAATCAAAATCGATAAATTAAAACACCCTTTTAATTTATTACTAATTCACATTCGTCGTCCCAGATTGACATCTAGCAATGTGTCAGGGCAATACATGTGATGAGAAATGTCACGTGATGTGACAAACCAAACTTGTTCGTTTACCGTGAAATTATAATCATTTCGTCAATATGATCCAATCAATAATGAGATATGGATACGTGTCAATCTCAATTATCGATCATATCTTTTATCCCACTGTTAAGTCAATGTAAGTCGAAAACTTTTTTTTGACTTATGAGTTCACCTTGGCCAATGATTTTATTATTAACTTAATTGGATAAAATGTAGATCATAATCTCTTACTATCTAAGAGCGACGAATCTTCTATTGATCATTCACAACCTTCATATGATTCTTGACATACCCGAACGATGTTGTATTAGAGACCCTTGGAAGAGTAACATCCAACACCATCAAAGTATGACTGTCCTCATATAAGGTACTATGACGACATCAAGTCCAAGGACCAATTCCACTACCGAATATTAGAGATTAACCACTAACACTCAGATAGTTATCCATGTGCAATAACCCAGCGGGTTTCCAATGTTTCGTTCTATAACAAAACATTCACGTGTTCATTCAAGTGTCACCACACTTTAGCTTGTGAGATCAGCTACTTATTTCACAAGTAAGAATGCCACACGCGATGATCTATCCGTTATAACGATATCCGTATCTCGTTATTACTTCGACCACGGATGATTTAAGATTCGATCATTTGTAATTTGTATCTCACAATTACAACTCCTTGTGATTAACAAATCACCAAGATTTGAATCTACGAATTTTATTATTTAATTTATTAGAATATTAATTCAATTAAATAATAGATATTGCCATACATGTATCAATTATATATATTTAAAGTGTTTATATCCAAAATTGATTGGAAGTAGGGCGTAACACTTACATAACCTACCTAGACTAATCTCTTGCAACAATGGAGAACATTGCAAGGATTGAAATAACATCCCTCATAGAACTGAAACAATATCTAGGCCCAAGCTATCATGGGATCGAAAGAATATCCTTTATAAATGACCTTAGATTGAAGAATATCTAGGATCAAATATCTCAGGGATAAAAAAAATTTCCTTATTGATAAGGCCACACAATTATCAAACATGAGGTTATTTCCAGCCAAAATGCCTCAGCATATATGAAGCTGAAATTCAGAGTAGAGAAGTTGTGGAATGTTTGAAACTCTGCAATTTAAAGATTTCAACACTAGAAGTAAATAAGCATCAAAATCCTTCACTTCACAAAAATATAAGACACGAACTTAGGCTAAAATAATTATGAACCACCTAGATTCCATGTCAGCCACAAAAAGGCTCCATCACAAGTTCACATATCTTTAAACTTTTGTACCTTGGGCACTGAGGTACAATTGAGTGATAAAATACCTCAGCCTCTGAGGTACAATTACATGGTGTGTAGAGCCCTAACGTTGGGCTAAAAGCTAGATTTCAGGCCATGACCATTAACTAGAATAAGGCCTCACTTTGGCCTCGAAAAATAGTTGAGAGTTCGAATTCTAATAGTATCCACTTAGACTTGGGTGTACTGAACAAATGCGTGTACACACTAAATTAACGGACAAGTGTCGCGAAGCACGATCCTCAATAAACTTTGGAAATTACACTTTATCATGATTTACAGCATAATGGCAAGCGAATGTCAACTCACAAAATTAAAATGCCCCCTACCAACATCCTAGGTTGAACCTCTTGAAAATTGAAACATTATCGTCGATCGAGAAGCATTTTTTGGCCAATATGATGCTGGAATCTCCATCTCTTTACTATAAAAAATTGGGTTCTAGAATTGAGAAAACAATGTCAAGTTTTTGGAGAGAAAAACTACCATTGATTTTTAATTTTTTTTTCTATTTTTCAAGTCAACATATTCCATTACAATATTTCAATCCTTTCGAGTAGATATTGATTGCTGTTTTTTTGTTTCCTTGTCGCAATGGCCTTCCCTACAACATATATAATTTATAACATGAACAATGCTACTGTTACAGAAAAAAAATCTGTAAAAATGCCAGAGCACACACATGGGGGTGGGCCCCATTTTTTATAATAATATTTTATTCACATGGGGTCCATCCCCATGTGAGTATTTTGATATTTTTACAGATGAAATAGTTTTGTACAAGTGATAAAATCCTTTATAACATAGATTGAAGTCGTTGGAGAAATATTATTGGACGAAGATATCCTTCTTCTACTTAATAATTCCTGATATATCCTTCAATTAATTAATACAGATTGTTAAAAATGAAACTATTGTATACGGCTGATTAGTTGAAGTAATGCTTCTTCGTGTAACTTTAATTAAATGCCATTATAGTTTGGAAGTTGAATAGCAATTCTCAGACATTCAAACAGACCACTTTGATTTGATCGATTACCACATTAGCTATTAGTGGTTTAATTTACGATCTTAGTTATTAATTAGTGCATTAGTTGATGTGAGTTTAAATGATCGATTCTGATATATTGGGTGCTATGTGAAATCTAAAAGAGCGTTCGTATTTTATTTTCAATTTTAAATCTTTTTAGTTATTTAGTGATGCAGGAGGATTCGAGTCAGATGATGTCGAGTTGTTTGATAGTTCGTTGATGATACTGAGGTACAATGAGTTGGCAGATCAGCCAAAAATGGCAAGTAATCGACGATCTTTCCTAATTGGGACCGTTTTTGACACGTTTTGGTATTTTGGCCATAACTTTGGCAACGATTATTAAAATCGCGCTTATGACGCCAATTCAGAAAGTTTTTTTCGGTGCACACGTTGTGTTCACCGAGCATAACTCGGTGTGTATTGATTTCGAGGAAAAAATTTGCTGTTTTCCATTCCGAATCCCCAATTTTAGCTATTTTTTTCCTTTTTTGGTAATATTTCGTTTGCCTTTTTAAAATAGATTATGAACTCGATTTGAGCCAGATTTTTGAGATATTATTTCTTTTATTACATACTTTCTTTTGGTATGACTATTAAAATTTTGCTATTTTTAGTTAAATTTCGATAATTATGATTTTTTAGCTATATAGCCCGGTTTGTGGGTTGTTTTCGCATGTTGGATGAATAATAAAGAATTCTCTTATTTTTCTTGACTTTTTCTCTTGTGTTTCTCTATGTGAATTATCCGTTGAATCGAGTCTGCAAAATAATCGCTATTCTACCTGACGTCATTTAGTTGATGGAATTATCTAAATTTTCTGTTGATTTTTAATGTACATACTCTAAAATTTTGTACTTCTTTTGAGAACATAAGTGTCATAATAAA
The DNA here is from genome assembly GCA_035079005.1 of Fraxinus americana. NCBI lineage: Eukaryota > Viridiplantae > Streptophyta > Magnoliopsida > Lamiales > Oleaceae > Fraxinus > Fraxinus americana. The sequence continues at coordinate 14,422,523 of CM068719.1, read as the reverse complement.
TAAAGATTAGAAATCTTTAAAGAAATTAAAATGTGGTGCATTTTAAAAACTATGGAGGGAATATAATTACACTTTTGAGATTGATTTAACCTTTTACTTTTTTCTTGACTAATGGAAGATTTTCGAAGATGTTATTAATTGGAAAATAATAATTGATAAGTGTGTTTTTACACACTTATTTAATACCTAAACATGCTTATTATTGATAAAAATGAGCGAATTTCTACTCATAATAATGTAATTATTGCTTTTGTAGGTAAAAAATCACTCAAAGGAAAAAGAAGAAGACAAAATGAGGAAAAATGGACTAAAAGTGTGTAAAATTGTGAATTTGGGGACTAAAGAAAACAAAACAAAAAGTTGAAGGATCTTGAATGCAATTTATGAAGGGCGTAATTGATATGAATTCAAAATTTGATGACCAAATTGTATAAGATAAAAGTTGAGGGACCTGACGTGCAATAATATAAAGGGTTTGTAGTGCAATTATTGGAAAAGAGTTTGAAAATTTAAAAGTCCTAAATGGGTTTTTGTCCAAGGACGCTACAGCTTTTTCTTCATTTTTTTTCTTCTTTTGATTTACTTGTAATTTTGAGGACAAAATCAGGTGCACAAGGAGAATGCATTCAAAAATTTGGAAAAATATTTGGGGAAATAGTGGAGATTGAGGTGATCAATGTGCTAACCAAGTTGATGTTCCCAAATATTCTCAAGATCCTTTGCAAGGAATTGGCGGTCCAAGGACTAGAGCGAAGACAAAGAGGATGAAAGAGGCTTTGCAAGGCTTGATCATGGAAGTGTAATACAAAGAGGCTGCGATAGAGGATTTTAAAACTAAATTTGAAGATTCCAAAGCTTCACCAATGATGGTTACTTATCTTTTTGTGCAATGGATAAATCTGGAAGAACAATTTTGAAGTGAATGGAGAAAAGCTTTTGCTTTGCCTTCTTGTGTTCTTGATTGAATGCTAGAATTTCAACTTATCAAAAAAGTGATCAACCTTTGTGGCGTCTCAAGATTGGGGTTTTAAGGACCTTGTTTCCTTATGGTTCTAATCTAATATCCCTCATCACATTCATAGAGATGATTTTGTTCCATTTTTCCATTGAATTTGTGGGTTTTCAGACGAGGTCTACGTCATTTGGTATCAGAGCGTTTCTTTTGGGTTGCTGGAAACATGTTATTTATTTCCATCTCTTTTTTGCGTTCTTGCTGGAAAAAAAAAAACTTTGCAGATTGTTGTGTTTTAATAGTTTCCCATTCTTGTTCTTTGTTCAAGTTTCCTATTCCTTGTTGAACTGAGTTCTGATTCGTGTTTTCTTGCTGGAGTTTTTTGTTATTGTTAAATCAATTTCCTTCTATTTTGTTCTAGATTTGTTGTATCTATGACTCTAAAAATTCTATCTTTTGTTGAGATGGTCACCATCTAACCGGTTGCTTCCTGAGAATTGTTGAATTCTATGATTCTGTTAAGAACATAGAGGGGGCTGGCTTAGCTTTGAGTGGTAAAAGGCAAGAGAGATCATCAACAAGAAAAAAAAAGTCAAAATTGTGTGAAACACGAGTGATAATAATCTGATTTGAGTGCAAACACGTGAGGAAGTGTAAAAGGAACAACAGTTTTTATTTTGTTTAATTTTACAGGTTGAAACCATGAGTAAGGAAGGAGGATAATCACAAGAGATCGACGTAAAATTCTTCATCAAGGCGGTTAATAACCAATTTAAATTGTCGAATGCAAGATTGGATGATTTGGAGTCCTCTTCCAGTTCTAAAACATATAGAATACATAAGTTAGATGAAGAAGACAAAGCTGATTCCGAACTGGAGAGAACAAGTTATAAACGGGATAAGAAGGTTGGTTCCAAAGGAGATAACAATATAGGTAGTATAAAGACGACAATTCTGACTTTTCAAGGAAAGAATAATCCAGAGCTATACGTGGAGTGGGAAAGAAAAGTTGAGCACGTATTTGATTGCCATAGTTACTCTAATGAGAATAAAGTAAAGCTAGCAGCCGTGGAGTTTCCAGATTATGCAAGTATATGGTGGGATCAATTGGTGATCAATAGGCGCAAGAATGGTGATAGGCTTATTCGGTCATGGGAAGAGATGAAGTTGGTAATGCGCAAGAGATTTATACCCAGCCATTACTATAGAGATTTGTTAAGGAAGTTGCAAAGGCTGGTTCAAGGTTCCATGAGTGTAGAGGATTATTATAAGGAGATGGAAATCACCATGATTAGGGCAAACATAGAGGAAAATAGAGAAGCAACAATGGCCAGATTCATTGCCGGATTGAGCAAGGAGATTGCTGATGTGGTTGAGTTGCAACATTACGTAGAGATGGAGAAACTACTGTACAAAGCTGTTAAAGTGGAAAAGCAAATCAAGTCCAAGAGACTCAGAACTGGTTTGACTTCTAGCTCTCCGTGGAGATAGAATTTGAAGGACAACAAAGCTGCCTTCAAAACAAAAGAAGAAGCAAAGTTGAAGAATTCGGTTGTTGCTCCAAAACGAAAACTCGAAACTAAAACTCTTACTAAGTCGCGTGATATTAAATGTTTTAAGTGCCAAGGATTCAGACATATTTCTTCTGAATGCCCAAATAAAAAGGTTATGGTTGTACAGGCAAATGGAGAAGCCGAAAGTATTAGCTCAAGTGACGATGAGATGCCACCATTAGAGGATTCAACTGATGTTGAAGTGGAAGAACCTGTGTAGGGTGATTTACTTGTTACAAGGATAGCCCTGAGTATACAGCCTAAGGATGAAGGAGATGAAAAGCAATGTGAGCATATTTTCACACAAGATGCCACGTGAAGAATAAGGTATGTACGTTGATTATTGATAGTGGGAGTTGTACTAATGTTGGCTAGTACTTTGTTGGTAGGAAAGTTGAATTTGAAGTGGCATAAGCATCCTAAACCTTTCAACTACAATGGCTAAATGATTGTGGAGAAGTGAAGGTAAACAAGCAGGTTCGGGTACCTTTTTCAATTGGCAAGTATGAGGATGAGGTTCTTTGTAATGTGACACCTATGGATGCTGGTCATGTATTTCTTGGCCGACCATGGCAGTTTGATAGAAGGGTTTTGTATGATGGGTACAAAAATCGTTATTATTTTGTAATGAATAATCAAAAAGTTGTATTAGTCCCTATCAAACTTTTACAATCTTATAAGTATCAGATTAGGATAACAAAAGAGTGCAAAAATAGAAAGAAACAAAAGTGTGAGCATGAGGAAAATAAGAAGAGAGAAAGTGAGGCTAAGAGAAAAAAATGGTGAAAAAAGTAAGCAAAAGGGAGAGAGAAGTGAGAAACGTGGAGAGAAAAATAAAAGAATGAGTATATTTGCTGAAAAACAGGAGGTTAAGGGTGTAAAGATGGCGAGGCAGCAAGTACTTGTATTCATTTACAAGGATGTTTATTTTTCTACTAACAACCATAACCCATCTTTGACTAGTGTTGTTGTGTCTTTATTGCAGGACTTTGAGGACCTATTTCCTAAGGAGATTCCACATGGGTTACCTTATTTAAGAGAAATTGAGCGTCAAATAGACTTCATACCGAGTTTCGCCATACCAAATCGACCTGCTTATAGAGCTAATCTCGAGGAAACGAAGGAGATACAAAGGCAAGTGGATGAGCTATTGCAAAAAGGATTTGTAAGGGAGAGTCTTAGCCCAAGTTCTGTCCTCTTAGTTCCAAAGAAAGATGGAACATAGCGCATGTGTGTGGATTGTCGAGCTATTAACAAGATAACAGTAAAGTATAGACATCCTATCCCTAGATTAGATGTTATGCTTGATGAATTGCATGGCTCTCAAGTGTTTTCTAAAATTGATTTAAAGAATGACTATTATCATATTCGTATGAAAGAAGGAGATGAATGGAAAATTGTATTTAAGACTAAATATAAATTGTATAAGTGGTTAGTAATGCCTTTTGGTTTATCTAATGCACCTAGTACATTCATGAGGTTAATAAACCATGTCCTGCATGCTTTCATGGGGAAATTTGTGGTAGTTTACTTTGATGATAATTTAGTTTATAGCAAAAATTTGGATGAACATGTGAAACACTTGCATACTGTGTTTAGTGTGTTGAGAGAGCACCAATTGTATACTAATCTTAAGAAATGCATGTTTTGCAATGAAGCTGTTGTATTTCTTGGATTTGTTGTTAGTTCGCAGGGTATTAGTGTTGATGAAGAGCAGGTAAGAGCAATAAGGGACTGACCTACACCTACGAATGCGAATGAGGTGAGAAGTTTTCATGGTTTAGCAAGTTTCTATCGAAGGTTTGTTAAAGATGTTAGTTCTATTGCTGTACCTTTGAATGAATTTGTTAAAAAGAATGTTGTTTTTAAGTGGGATGATGTGCGTGACCGGGCTTTCAAAATTTTGAAAAATAAGCTAACTAATGCACATTTGTTGTATTTGCGTAACTTTTGATAAAGCTTTTGGGATAGAATGTGATGCATCCGGGATTGGAATATGAGCTGTTTTAATACAGGATTCCAAACCAATTGCTTATTTTAATGAAAAGCTCAGTGGGGCAGCACTGAATTATCCTACATATGACAAAGAGCTTTATGCATTAGTGAGAACTTTCAAACCTAGCAGCATTACTTGTGGCTGAGGGAATTCATCATTCATTCCGATCATAAGAGCTTGAAGTTCTTGAAGACCCAAGGTAAGCTTAATAAAAGGCATGCTAAGTTGTTGAAGTTCATAGAAATGTTTCCTTATGTAATCAAATACAAGTATGGGAAGGAAAACGTTGTGGCTGATGCATTGTCTAGGAGGTACGTACTACTTACTTCATTGCAAACTAAATTACTTGGTTTTGAATTGCTTAAGAGTTTGTATGCCAAGGATTCTGATTTCAGCCATGTATGGAATGCATGTGATAAGTGTGCCTTTGGTGATTTTTATAAGCATGAAGGATTTCTATTCAAGAAAGATAACTTATGTGTGCCTATTTGTTCTGTTCGCAAGTTGCTTGTTAGGGAAAGTCATGGGGGAGGTTTGATAGGTCACTTTGGTGTTCTGAAGACTTTAGATATATTACGTGAGCATTTTTATTGGCCTAATATGAAGCATGATGTGCAATTTGTTTGTGATAAGTGCATTACTTATAGGCAAGCAAAATCTAAAGTTAGACCGCATGGCTTGTATACCCCTTTACTTGTGCCTACTCAACCTTGGATTGATATATCTATGGATTTTGTTTTAGGATTACCAAGGACTCAAAGTGGTAAGGACAGCATAATTGTTGTTGTCGACATGTTTAGTAAAATGGCTCTTTTAACTCCTTTGGATATTTTACCACTGCTTACTAATGAGCATGCTAATCTTGATGGTAAGAAAAATGCAAATTTTGTGAAGGATTTACATGTCAGAGTTTAGGCCAACATCGAAAGGAAGAATGAGTAATATGCTAAGCAAGCCAATAAGGGGCATTTGAAGGTTATCTTCCAACTTGGTGATTGAGTTTGGGTGCACATGCATAAGGAGAGGTTTCATACACAACGGAAATCAAAATTGCAACCTAGAGGAGATGAACCTTTTCAAGTCTTGGAGTGGATCAATGATAATGCCTACAAGCTAGATTTGCCAAGCGATTATGGTAATGTTAGTGCAATTTTTAATGTTGCTGATTTATCTTGTTTGATGTAGGTGATTCGAGGACGAATCCTTTCGAAGAGGAGGGGAATAATGGAGATCGAGGTGCTGACCAAGTTATGTTCCCAAATATTCTCAAGATCCTTTGCAAGGAATTGGTGGTCCAAGGACTAGAGCGAAGACAAAGAGGCTGCACTAGAGGATTCTAAAACTAAATTTGAAGATTCCAAAACTTCACCAAGGATGGTCACTTATCTTTTTGTGCAAGAGATAAATCTGGAAGAACAATTTTGAAGTGAATGAAGAAAAGCTTTTGTTTTGCCTTCTTGTGTTCTTGATTGAATGCTAGAATTTCGACTTATCAAATGAGTGATCAACTTATGTGGCGTCTCAAGATTGGGGTTTTAAGGACCTTGTTTCCTTATGGTTCTAATCTGATCTTCCTCATCGCATTCATAGTGAGCTGATTTTGTTCCATTTTTCCATTGAATTTGTAGGTTTTCAAACGGGGTCTACGTCAGGAAATCAAGGCCAAGCTTTTAAAAAAAAAGAGTTTTATCTATAACTTTATATTTTCTCAATTTTGCCATATTTGTAATTTATTATTATAAATATTCTCCTTTTTATCATTTGCATAACACGGGCTAAGTATTTTTATTGAGATTTATGATTGAAAGTTAATCTAGCTTTAATTAATTTTAACATTTACCTCTTAGTGTTAAAATGCTTATTTTTCACGTGTAATTATAATTGTGTTGAATGTCTTTCATTTATTTGTCCATTAATTGATTGCGTTTAGTGATTTGTATATCATTTGAGAGAAACTCGTATATTTTAGACCAAATAGTAAATACCCTAGCTTTGTGTATGAGATAGAGATATACCCCTAATCCTAGGTGACCTATTGAGTTATTTTCACAAATATTTAATGCAGTTGTTTGGTTTGAATCGACATAAAAATATAGTAGGTTTAATCAATTAATTAGGGTTAATTTCGCCAGAGAGAGGTAATAACTAATTTGAAAAATCGGGTCTAATATCATAAATGAGTAATTTATTAATTAGCTTATGGAAAAATTAATTAGGTGACGGTTATGCGAAACCATGAATCTCAAACACGTTTTTCCTCCAAAATTTTCAAGTGTTTATGTTTTCTTATTTTGTAGATTTTAGTCAATTTTCTTTATTTTCGAACATCAAATTTTATTGTGTGTTTGTTTTTATTGTTAAAATTAAATTGAATAAAGTTGTGTAATCGGAAGTAAACATTACTCGAGGGATCAACGACAATCCGAACTCAAAAAGTTCACTTTATTACTTGAACGCGACTCGTGCACTTGCGGTATATAATTTTAGCGAACAATATTAATTATTATTTTTGTTTCTCAATTATTTGGGAAATTTAAAAAAAAAAACATTGGCATAAAATTTAGGAAATTTGAACTTTTCATCCAACCTAGAAATTATTACTAATCTACCTTGGCCTTTTTTAGTGTCAGATATCCTCAACTTTCGAAAATATAGCAAAACTCTTCCTCTGGTCCACTTGGCCGCTAAAGCCACATAAAATGCAATTTTTTTCACATCTTTAAATAAACACAAAAGAAAACCAACTAAATAAAAAATAAAGTAAAATTTGTAGCAGAAGCCCTAAATCTTTTCAAAATTACAAATAGATCATAATTTAATAGAATTAACCAAAAAAAAAAAAATAGAAAAAGAATGAAAAAAGTACTTCATTCGCAATCTTTCCCACCCAAAATACCACCAACAATGCCACCATTGCCTCACCCCCACAACTCGTCACCATCTCCCAAAGATTTTTGAACCCTCTGTATGTGAAACTAAAGAAAAACAATTTAAAGGGAGATACCCATAAATCGGGTTTTTAATCATTGTAACTGCATAATCCCCTATAGCAACAGAATCTTCAGGTGAAACATTGGTGATGTTGATATTGGTCATGTCAAAGGACCGACCAAGAGTGCTAGAGAAAGGCAAAAACTGGAAGTCGCCGAACATGATGGCATATGGGATAATGTTGAAGGTAATTACAACTTATAAGGTGGCGTGGCTAGGGTCATTAGGGTCGGTAATGAATGAAAGAGTTGTGCCGTTAGGAGAGGTTCAATTGTAATTCGGGTTGAATGCAAAAAGGTTGACCCAAGTGGAATATTCACTGCAACATGGTGATGATGTTAGAATGTGGAAGCGAAATTATCCAGAAATTAAAAAAATTCTTTAATTCAATAAACAAGATAATCTAGATGTTCACATGTATGTTATGTCAAAAATAAAATATTCAAATTTTTACCTAAATTCAATGATCAATTCTTGAATTAATTCTAAATCACGAACTTCAGCATTTTAATTGCAATAACTTGATACTTCAAACCTCCAATTTTTCTATGGCATTCTCCAAAATTAAGACTACACTCATGAGTGGGCACCTTCTTTTAATTAAGGGTATGTTTGAGTCCCATTTTTTGTGTAAAATTAATTTTGGAATAGTGGATTGCTGGATGATGAGTGGTTAAAATTAAAGGAAAATTTTTTGGGTTGCACATAATATATTTTATTGTAAAATGTGTGATTAAAAATGAGTGAGAAAATGTATTTAAAAAAAAAGGGGAATATGGGCTAAATCAAGAAACTAATTTTTGGATTGAACAATTGAATGAAGTAAGAAAGATATTTATTCTCACTTTTTCTCTCTCTAAATTAGAATACTATGGAATTATGTATTATGATTATTCTAGAATTTCTAGGTCCATCTAGTCTCTATTTATAGAGATGGAATAGTTTCAATAACCATTTTAAAATATAATTTAAAACAATTTTAATATATAAATTTAAAAATCCCTTTTGAAAATTGCAACTTGACCCAAGTTTAAAATTAAAAGCAAGTCCTTCAATTTCGAAAATTGCATGACAGAACCTTCAACAAAAATTGCAAAATTGACCTTTTTCATAATTGCAGGCAAGGGCTTGCAATTTCAAAAATTGCATACGAGGCCCCCGCCTCCAATCTCTCTCTTCCACCCGTTTTCAGCAAACTCTAAAAATTCCCCTCCCCTTTTGGAAACTACCCATTGGCCAAGCGGCAGATCGTCGCCGCTGTCATACACCGGCGACGTTCCACCGCTGTAGCAGCAGCGCTTCGCGCTGCTGTTACACAGCGCGAAGCCCTGAAACTCCGTCGCAGCGGCGACAATAGCCGCTGCAAATTGCAGCGGCGAGTCGCTGCTGCATTCTTCCAAAGCAGTAGCCAACGGGTGCTGCTGTGGTAGCGGTGCCGTCGCCACCCTCCCCGCGCACAGCGAGCAGCGCCCCGCTGCTTCGCCCTGCCGCCTCGCTAGCGGCGTGTGGTTGCTGTCGGCGAGTTTTCAGATCCATTTTTTTTTTTTAATCAAAATTAATTTTCATTTCCAAATCAAATTTAGAACCAGAAATCAATTTTCTTTAAAAGCTAGAAACGAGAAAAATAATAACAATCAACTTTTGATTGTTATATAATGCAAAACAATTTCTAACAAACACAAAGTAGGCTCTGATACCACTGTTGGGAATTTACTTAACATGCACAGCGGAAATAAAACAATTTCAATTCCCAAAACAGGATTTACAATGTGTTTAGATAGAAACTGTGATGAGAATGATACATTTAATGAATTCCACAAACTCTTTTACTTTTTCTTGAACTCCAATGATCGCAATCCAAGCTGTCCAATTGTCCAGCCTTCAATGGTGATCCACACAGAGAACAAGAATGACGGCTAGGGTTTTCTTTTCTTGTACTAGCAAGAATAATGAAAAATTCCATACTGTTTTCAAACCTTAGTAGCCTGTTAATATAAGTCCAAATGGGCTCGACCCATCTGTTAAACTTAACCCGGTCCAATATTTAATTAATCAAATTAATTAAATCTGGTCCATGAATTAATTAATCCCATTAATTAATTCGATTAATTAATTCGGGCCTATTAATAAACAACACAATTAATTAATTATCCAACACTTGTCAATTAATTCATTGGTAAATCTCATTCTTCTGATTCTCTTTTGTGTGTGACCCATTAGGTTCCCGATCACGATGCCTAACGACGTGAATTATTATTTGATATAATCAAAATCGATAAATTAAAACGCCCCTTTTAATTTATCACTAATTCACTTTCGTTGTCCCAGATTGACATCTAGCAAGGTGTCGGGCAATACATGTGACGGGAAATATCACGTAGTATGACAAAACCAAACTTGGTCGTTTACCGTGAAACTATAATCCTTTCGTCAATATGATCCGATCAATTATGAGATATGAATATGTGTCAATCTCAATTATCGATCATATCTTTTATCCCACTTTAAGTCAATGTACGTCGAAAACTCTTTTCCGACTTATAAGTTCACCTTGACCAAGGATTTCATTATCAACTTAATTGGATAAAATGTAGATCATAATCTCTTACTATCTAAGAGTGACGAATCCTCTATTGGTCATTCACAAATTCATATGATTCCTGACATACCTGAACGATGTTGTATTAGTGACCCTTGGCAGAGCAACGTCCAACTCCACCAAAGTATGATTGTCCTCATATAAGGTACCATGATGACCTCAAGTCAAAGGACCAATTCCACTACCGAACGTTAGAGATTAACCACTAACACTCAGATAGTTATCCATGTGGAATCTCTTAACGGGTCTCCAATGTTTTTGTTCTATAGCAAAACATCCACGTGTTCATTCAAGTGTCACCACACTTTAGTTTGTGAGATCAGCTACTTACTTCACAAGTAAGAATGTCACACGCGATAGTCTATCCGTAATAACGATATCCGTATCTCGTTATTACTTCAACCACGAACGATTTAAGATTCAGTTATATGTAATTTGTATCTCACAATCACAACTCCTTGTGATTAACAAATCACCAAGACTTGAATCTACGGATTCTATTATTTAATTTATTAGAATATTAATTCAATTGAATAATAGATATTGCCATACATATGCATTAATTATATATATATATATATATATATATATATATATATATATATATATATTCAAAGTGTTTATGTCCAAAGTTGATTGGATTTAGGGCATAACACTTACACCTTTCTGATAACAAAAACGTGACGCCAAAGTGACAAACCAACTTCGACATATTACGATGTTTTTCGATCCGGATTCTCTTAATAGCATATCGTTCTTGAAAACCCTAGGTCTTTGTTTGGTCATGTAAGATTAATTCAATCATATCTTTATTTTTTAGTTTAATTATTGATGAAATAAATTGAAATTGACGATGTGTGTTATTGAAGATACTTGTGCCCTAAGCCTTATTAGGAAGTAAATATGAAAATTCTCCATGCAAAAGGCATTAGGCCTTTTCAATTCGGCATATAAGGATCCAAGGTCCCATTATAATTTCATGCAGGAGTGTGTGCACGCTAAACAAATTGAGTTGATATAAACCAAGTTTTTCTATTTGATTTATAAGTATGATTTTGATTATTTGTATTTGTAGAATAAATAGACTAAAATGGCTCCAATCGTGAAATTTCTGTCGGTAATAGTGCATCACTTTAAGAGTAAGATGGTAGTTCTAGGATTATTGGAAAAAGAGGAGGAAAAATGGGTATGTATATATGGAGCTTGATATAAACTTGTATGTCTATATGTTAACAGAGGGGCTGTGCTAGAGTGAGTTCTTTCTTAATCAATATTAATATTCAGATTTCATGGAGTTATATCTCAATTCTTGAGAATTTTATTTTTTCTAGAAGGTTTGGAATTGGTTATTCTTTGAAGCTAAATATTTAATATGAACCAAAGCAGGTTTTCCTCTACCGAATTTGTTCATTCACTTATAATTGATATGTGGTTGTGAGGAAAAGTAGTTATGTCTATATACTATTAAATACTCTCTATTACATGTAAAACCTTGGGTTCTACCATGTCCCATATAAAATGGTTATAGTAAGAAAATTACTTAAACGAAAATCATCTAATTTTGTCTTGTGCTCAAGTTGGTGGAAATTTTTGTGAATTTGATAATCAAATTTTTTTTTAGTAGTGTAGCTTTGTGAAATACTTTTTAATGTTTATTTTTAAAGCTTTAACTATTAATAATGGAAACTATGAGGTCTCTAGATTTACTTTTTTGGATTAAATCTAATATTGGGAGTTTGGATATGTTGAGAATTAAGATCAGCCACCTCAGCTCCTTATCCGTTAGCCTTCCATGCTGTCAATAACTTGATTCTTTGGACCACAATTCTGTTGTACTATTATTCCCAACATGATCCATAAATCATGGAATCACCTAACAGCCTTAGCTTGTAGATTATTCTTATGATTATGCTATGTAATATATATTCATCAGCTCAATGATTTATTTGACACGGTTCATCATCATCATCATATTGTTTAGTCTAAAATTTAACTTGGTATCAGAGCACCAGCCATGGCAAACACCACCAATATCCCTCAAAATGCTGATCAAGCACCAGTTCTAGCATCCCTCTCTAGCAGAATTGCTGCACCATCGCTTGGAAGCAATAACTTGTTACATTTTGGTGTAAACCTGACACAAACCATTTCTGTGAAGTTGGACAAAAACAATTACCTTCTATGAAAAAATATGATCCTCCCAATCATTCGAGGACATAAACTGGAAGGATACATCCTTAGGACAAAGATGTGTCCTCAAAAGTTCACAGTAACCCAAGTCACTGGAGAAGAAGGAACTTGTGTCGAAATGGTGAAGAATCCAGAATTCAGTCAATGGATGTCAACATACCAATTGTTAATGGGCGGGCTTTACTCCTATATGAGTTCATAAATCGCAATGAGGGTGATGGGTGCAACTAATTCAAATGAACTATGGACTGCCATTGAAGAGAGCTATGGAGTTCAAAATAGATCAATGATTATCTTCCTTATAGGAGAACTTCAAAAAACAAAGAAGGGAAGTCTGAGCATAGATCAGTACCTTAGTAAGGTAAAACAGCTTGCCAATAACCTCGAGATTGCAGGCAAGACCATCACACCTACTGACTTGATCACTCAAGTTCTAGCTGTACTAGATGAGGACTACACACCAATAGTAGTTCAACTTAACAGCAGGGACTGTATCTCCTGGGGTGAACTTCAGTCCACCTTAATCACTTATGAGAGTCGACTGGAACACCTTAACTCACTGAGAAATGAAATGGCTGGGATAAGTCTTGATCAAACCTCAGCAAATTTTTCACAGAGATCAAGCTATGGCCACCATCACTTCAGATCCAATAGACTAAATAATGGATGAAGATACACCAACTTCAACCAGTACAGAGGTAGAAGAAGAGGCAAGAGCAGATGAGGCAATGCCTTTGGAGGTGATAGACCAGTTTGCCAAGTTTGTGGGAAGGTAGGACACAAGGCAAACATTTGTAAGTTCAGATACGATGAGAGGTATACTGGATCTCTACCTAGTCAGAGGATAAACTTCAACAATTCATCACCAGCTGCCCTCCTAGTAACACAGTTGGAGATCCAGCATGGTTTGCAGACACAGGAGCCAGCAACCATATCACATCTGATAAAGGAAACATAACCTCAGCAAGTGAGTACACTGTTAAGGAAAAAGTCATGTGGGAGATGGAAGTAAGTTGCACATTTCACATTTTGGAACCTCTTATATTCATGCTCTAAATGACAAAACAATAGTCCTGGAAAAATTGTTACATGTACCTGAAATTAAAAAGAACCTTGTTAGTGTATCACAACTGACATCAGATAATCCAGTCTTCATGGAATTTCACTCTAATTGTTGTTTTGTCAAGGATTTGTCAACGAAAGAGGTGATGCTACAAGGGAAGCTTAAAGAGGGGCTGTATCAACTGTTTCTTCCACAGCAAAACATCATTCAATTCTCTCAATCAAGCACTCAAAATAAACTCTGCTACAACATCCCCTCAATTCCTACCAGTCAAGTATCTCCAGCTCAATTCAGTTAGGAGTCCTTTGTTACTCCCTTTGTCAACGAAAGAGGTGATGCTACAAGGGAAGCTTAAAGAGGGGCTGTATCAACTGTTTCTTCCACAGCAAAACATCATTCAATTCTCTCAATCAAGCACTCAAAATAAACTCTGCTACAACATTCCCTCAATTCCTACCAGTCAAGTATCTCCAGCTCAATTCAGTTAGGAGTCCTTTGTTACTCCCTTTGACAATTCGAGTCAAGAGTCCTTTAATGTTAATGTATGGCATAATAGATTTGGTCATCCTTCCAGTCAAGTGATGACTCAAGTATTCAAAGTTTGTAATATGAAAGCAAAGGAAAATATCATCAGTTCTTTTCGCAAAGCTTGTCAACTTGGAAAATCACATCTGCTAGCTTTCTCCCTATCTTCATCTCATGCCAAAACACCTTTAGAACTGGTTTACACTGACATATGGGGACCTACACCTGTGTTGTCTACGTCAGGATTCAAATATTACATTACATTCCTAAATGATTACAGCGGTTCACCTGGATTTACCCTTTGAAACTCAAGTCTGAAGCTTTGAAAGTGTTTATCCAATTCAAAAATCTTGTTGAAAATAAACTAAATCACAAAATCAAATCTCTACAGGACGACTAGGGAGATACAGACCTTTCTCTAACCTTTTGACACAGGGAATCGAATTTGGACACCCTTGTCCCTATACTTCAGCTCAAAATGGTAGGATAGAGAGAAAACACAGACATGTTACTGAGACTGGCTTGACTCTACTAGCTCAGGCTCGTTTGCCTTCAAAATTCTGGTGGGATTCTTTCTACACTGCCACCTACCTTATAAATAGGCTGCCAACTTCAATTCTCAAGCAACAGTCTCCCTATCAAGCTCTATTCAACAAGGAACCCAATTACAAAGCCTTAAAAACCTTTGGATGTGCCTGCTACCCTTGCTTGAGGCCTTATTAAAAACATAATTTCAGTTTTCACTCTACAAAGTACATTTTCCTTGGTTACAGCGACTCTTACAAAGGCTATAAATGTCTTAACTCTTCTGGAAAATTGTATATCTCAAGACACGTGGTTTTCAATGAACTCGAGTTCGTTTTCGATTCAATATTCAATAACAGAAGTCAGTCTCTCCCTGTGTTGTCTGAAATATTTATCCTTCATACTTAACTTTCTTTTGATCTGAATAAATTCACTCCAAATTCAATGATAACATGCAATGAAGGAGCTAGTGTAAGGCTTCATTAACTCACTAAACAAAAAATTTGTACTAAAGGATATGGGAAGGTTGCACCAATTTCTTGGAGTTGAAGTAGTCTGGCATAATTCAGGGATTCATCTCACCCAAGCTAGGTATATTTCTGATTTACTAAAGAAGTTTAAATTGGAAAATTTGAAGTCATATCTATACCTATCCCTGCTAGAAAGACCATCTCCAAGTCAGATGGCGAAACTCTAGCTAAACCTTCCTTCTACAGAAGTGCTGTTGGAGCATTGCAGTACCTTTCGCACACCAGACTAGACATCACCTTCAGTGTCAACAAACTCAGCCTATTTCTGCAATCTCCAACAACCATTCACTGGCAGGCCTTGAAGAGAGTTCTAATATATCTTAAAGGCACTATAAACCATGGATTATGGATTTAAAGAAGTGAGAGATTAAGCTTAAATGGGTACTTAGACACTAATTGGGCCTCCTGTCCAGATGATAGGAGATCCACAATGGAATATTGCATTTATTTAGGTGACAACTTGATTTCCTCGTCCTCAAAGAAGTAGCACGCTATAGACCGCTCAAGTACTGAATCTGAATACAGGGCTATAGCTTCAGCTGCCTCAAAAGTTGGTTGGATACAGTCATTATTTCAAGAACTTGAACTCCCGTTAGCTGAAGTTCCAACCATGTGGTGTGATAATATAGGTGCAGGAGCATTGGCTTCCAATTCAGTTTATCGTGCTAGGACGAAGCACATAGAACTTGACATTCACTTCATCAGAGATAAGGTACTCGAAAGAAGCTTGAAGTCAAATATGTACCAACCTCAGACCAAATTGCAGATCTGTTAACTAAAGGGCTGAATCATTCAATGTTCTTCTTCTTGAAAAGCAAGCTTGGAGTTACCTGTGTACCGTCCAGCTTGAAAGGAGGTGTTGAGAATTAAGATCAACCATCTCAGCTCCTTATGTGTTTGCTTTTGCCATTTTACCTTGTGAATCAGCATTAGCCTTCCATGCTGTCAATAACTTGATTCTTTGGACCACAATTCTGTTGCACTATTATTCCCAACATGATCCATAAATCATGGAACCACCTAACATGTAACGACCCGGGTCCTACTTAAAGGGCCATCCCGACCGTTAGATCGACGACGTACTGTCCCCACTGTACCAACATGGATCTTTTGATCATGCTTTGTCCTCACTTGCACGCCTCCCGAGAAAACTTCCCAGGGGGTCACCCATCATAAAATTGCTCCAAGTCAAGCACGTTTAACTGTAGAGTTTCAACGATGGACTTTCGAAAAAGAAGGTGCACCTTGTTGGTATGAGTGGTACCTATCAAATCTTTTAAACTTTCCTGGTCTGGGTATTACAATCACCCCTCGTTAGACTCGCGACGTCTTCGTCGCGCTTGATCCATCTGAGGATCCATTGCCAGGCATTGGGATTCTAAAGGTGGCTCCTATGGGTTCAAGAGGTAGATCCCGCCCTATGGCGTAGCACTTTGTCCCGCATAGTACTTAGTTCCCGATTTTCGGTCGAGACAGCCCGTTAAGTAGAACACGAGTCGTTATAAATGGAATCAGAGCCCTTACCAGCTACAAATCGGAAACTAAGTGCTATGCGGGTCAAAGTGCTACGCCATAGGGCGAGAGCCACCTCTTGAACCCGTAGGAGCCACCTCTAGAATCCCAACGCTTGGCAACAAATCCTCAGATGGATCAAGCGTGACGAGAACGTAGCAAGTCTAACAGGGGGTGATTGTAATACCTAGATTAGAAAAGCTTAAAAGATTTGATAGGTACTACTCATACTAACAAAGTGCACCTTGTTTTCCGGAAGTCCATTGTTAGAAACTCTACAGTTAAGCGTGCTTGGCTTGGAACAATTCTATGATGGGTGACCCCCTGGGAAGTTTTCTCGGGAAGCATGCGAGTGAGGACAAAACATGCTGAAAAGACCCATGTTGGTATAGTAGGGACAGTACGTCGTCGATCTAACGGTCGGGACAGCCCGTTAAGTGGGACCTAGGTCGTTACATAACATCACTTCTAGATTATTCTTGTGATTATGCTATGTAATATATATTCATTATCTCAATGATTTATTTGACACGGTTCATGATCATCAGATTGTTTAGTCTAAAATTTAACTGGATAGGATTGACTTCTCAAGTTTAATCCATTTTTTGGGCTTAATTTATGTAGTTTAGCTCAAGCTCGAAATCTCAAAATTGGCACTACTTCTATACTTAGGGAGAAATTTCTTCACGTGCTAGAGCATGATTCTTCGACAAAGGCTTAAGATGGTAACGCTAGCCTTCCTTCAAACCCCATTAACCTTTACTATGAGGATTTTCAAGATCCTCCACCTACCCCTAACCCTATAATTTTTAGCTTTAGTTTCCTCTATTATAATTCCGAAGCCTTTGACTCTTCTTGTACATTTCTTATTATGAATCAAGCGCTTTTGTCATTTTCTACTTCCTCTTTACTCTATGCAATTTATATGTACAAATGTTGATGCATGGATTCTTAATAATGCAATCTAACCTCAAATAAATAAGTTAATTGTCTCTTCTGAATAGGCTAACTTCTTAAACCGAATAACTCTAACATGGTATTTGACTAATTAAAATCACTTAGGAATGAGTAAAGCCTTAATGAATAGGAGAGTATTGCAGAGTTGAACGGGATGCGCCAAACTTCACAAATTTTTCATTCCTTTCAATTTGAAAGTGAGAATGCTATGATGAGTATTGTGAATAAGCCTCGAAAATTGTTGGGTGTTTCCTCCACGTGAGAGAAATTGATTTTTGTGGGAAGTGGTGACCACTCACCACTTTGACCTAGAAACAATACAAAAGATAGAGAAAAAAAATGAAAAAGCTTTTTACTTCTTCCAAATACAAAGAGAAGAACGAGAAAAAAAGGGACATGGGTTTAAGTTCTTCTTGCCAATGATCGATGCTCATTTGTGGTCCGATTAAACTGAAATTTCAGTATGTTTTTCTTGGTGAAGAGATCTACTTTTTTTACTGGAGCTAATTGTTCAGATTCCTCTCCATTTCTCTAGGCAGTACACACTTGTTTAGTGAGATTTTTCTTTGTTATTGTGTGTATTTATTTTGGGAATGATATTGTTGTTGATATCCAAGAACTATATATTTTGTTGATGTATTGGTAGCCTTTGGAGTTTTATCTCTGAAGACTGACTGTGTATCCCATTATTTTCATAGTGGAAAACTTTAATTGGACTAGGTCCCAGGATTTTTCCCATCACGATGAAGGGAATTTCAATTGTTTATTTTCTACCAGAGTGTGTGATTTGTTTGAGCCAAATATTATTATTATTATTATTATTATTATTATTATTATTATTATTATTATTATTATTATTATTATTGTTGTTGTCATTTTAATTCTGCACCATTGAGGGGTTGAGTATTGATATTTTGCTGCCTGCCTGTTTACTTTATTGTTTCAATCCCAACAAAAAGGATGTTAGCAATTGATAAACGTAACACCATGGTAAATACTTAAATAGTTATATGGATGTACCTTTCATTGGGGTAACCTCGATTAGCTCGTTTAATAATATAATTTGGATGTCTCGCATGGGTGTGGCTCTTACATGGAAAAGGAAGTGTGAGATCAGGTTCTAGGTTTCGGAGGTGAGTTTCCTTTGGAAGAGACGTCTATCATTTCCTTTCGAAGCGACATGACTAATGTCACTTTGCATAAGAGTAGCTCTTCCATGGCAATGATTTGTGAAATCAACCTCGTAGGTTTCGAAGATAAGTCATCCTTGGGAGGCATCAAACTTCTTGGGTCAAAGCAACATAGGTTGACCGCCCTGTATCGAATGATTCTTCCATAGCAAGGGATGGATGTCATTGGGTGTAAGTTTTTTAGGTGAGTTTCCTTTGTAAAGATGTCTATCCTCTCTTTCTGAGGCGATATGGGTCAATGGCACCTAACATGGGAATGACTCTTCCATGGCAAGAGGTACATTTAATAGCTCTATAGGTTTGAGGCAAGTTCTTGAAAAAGATTACTTGATTCATTTGGAGAAGTAGAATGCTGAAGATAACAATTCTAATTAGTAAGAAAAAATTTATAAGGGTTGGGAACTCATCCAACTTAAGAAGAGAGTTCGATGGTAGTGTACACGCTCTATGTTCCATGGATGAGGTTGTTCATTTCCACCCATGTCCTCAATTTTTTATGTTCCATGGCGCAGAATGTTGACGATAACAATTCTCATTAGTAAGAAAGAAATTTTACAAGGGTTGGGAACTCATTCAACTTAAGAATGGAGTTCATTGGTAATATTTCTGTAGATGCTCTATGTTCCATATATGAGACTTTTTTTCTACCAATGTCCTCAATTTTATATGTTCCACTCGTAATGAAGAAAAAAGTTGTGTCATTAGGTAAGGTCCAATTGAAATATGGGTTGAACGCAAAAAGGGTCAAACCGAAGTAGGACATCCGCTGCTAATAATGTGATGAAGTGGCTAGAATAGACAAGAGAACATTATGAATATATTTAATGTTGGTGGTAACATCTCTTCTAAAAACATACACAAACAAAAAGGTGATCATACTTGGTGGGTAGTGGGAGTGGAGGTAGTCGTGACAGGTTGTGGGGGTGGGGCAGAGGTGACGGTTGACTAGCTGATAGTGATCTATGTGGGGATTGTGGAGATAGATTAGGTTGGGATGTAGGGATGGTCGAAGGACAAGAGATTTTTTTCTTCTTTTCTTCTAATTGTTTTTGTCAAATATGTTTAATTATTTGTTGTGATCAGCTTAACTGGATTTTTGGCTAACGACGTAGCCAAGAGATCTCAGTTCCTCTTACGTTTACGTATAAATCTCCTGTACACTTGGGATAGGGACAAACTGTAAGATGCAAGTAGTTTTCTCCCATTGTAAGAAAATCGACCATAAGCACCACGACAATTAAATCAGTCAATTTATATATTTGAATGTAAGATGAACGAAAGATTTGAGTTATAAGGCTATATATGAACAACGTGTCGTAGAGAGAAAACAAAAAGAGCTGAGTTACAAGTTGAGAGTGTAAAATAGCATTACCTTCAAATAACACTATATGTGAGTTTATAAAGTAGAAAATGTGAAATGACCACCATTGCATGAAAGACACGTGTCCTCATCTGAACAATCGACACGTAATCTCTTAAGGATCACTTCTGCAGTCCCAGATTTAGTGGACATTTAGCCGCTGTTTGACACACATTCTTTTAAAATTCATTTTCAATCACACATTTTTCAATAAAATAATATTTACATTATATCAATAACTTTTCCTTACTTTTTAACCACATATTTCCCATCATATCACTATTTAAAATACATTATTTTCTCAATAATATCCATCAAACACACCCTTAATGAATCTCAAAAGTGGTCATCATATAGCTTGAGTTTAACATTTAAAAAGTAGACTCACAAGTTGATTGAGAACCGTGTGCTAAAGAGAGGTCACATAAACCAATCACAAAAGATCATGTGCGATGGATCTTTTGGAAGAGGATCTTATACGAAACATTTCTTTGAAGAGGCAAAGTAAAAAAATGCCTTCATGGATTCAAAGGCTTGTCACTTTGAAAATAGGCTGAAGGAGATTGTGGAACCTCGCCTCGACCATGGAGATTTGGCCTTTTCATAGAATCTCAACTAGGTTGATAACATCACTTCAGCTTTCTCATTTTGATAGCCTCGATTGGGCCACATAAACGAGTGTTGTCGAGTAAGTGCTTGAGGTGGCTTGTTAGTTGACTGCCATGTGGTCAATGATTGGAAGCTCGTAGGATGAGAGTAACATGACCTATTTGCAAATCCAAATGCAAGTTTTCCTTTAGTTATTTTCTTCTTCTTCTTTTCTTATCTAATCATTTTTAAATTGATTTAATGACAAATATAGACGGAAGGATGTGATTTGATATTAAGACAAAGGTTAGGGATGTCTAATACTAAAAAAATGTTAAGGGTTTATTATTAACATATTGCAAAGGTTGATAGAAAAAACTGTAAATTCACCTTATATTTATAATTCGTTGTGCATTTTTCTTAAATGTTGTGAACGTTAAATTGACAAAAAATTACTTTAAACAAAAAAAAGTATAAAAAAGTAAATACCTAATTATATCTATGATGTACTATAGTTATAGGGACCTGTATGGTTGCACCACTTGCATACTTTCATTGTTGACCTTGTTTATATATGTTACATGTTACTCCTCGCCTCTGAAGCCTAGTAAAAAGAGATCACGTGGGCAAATAGTCAACAAGAAAGTCAAAAGAAGACCCAGTAGGTCAAACACACCAAGAAGGCAAATGGGCTGAGGCCCTCGCACAACGTCCGAAGTCCTCACACTGGAGCCCAGACTGATGCACTTCTTCAAGGACGTTGCTTAAAGAAGTTGAGAAATGAGCTGAAGTCCAATTGAGAAAACCATATCATATCTCTCCGAGGCCCTTCAACTTATCCGAAGCTCATAAAATAGACGCTGTATCTTGTA
Source organism: Fraxinus americana (assembly GCA_035079005.1). Taxonomy (NCBI): domain Eukaryota; kingdom Viridiplantae; phylum Streptophyta; class Magnoliopsida; order Lamiales; family Oleaceae; genus Fraxinus; species Fraxinus americana. The sequence goes on along the minus strand of CM068719.1, from coordinate 14,401,120 downwards.
ATAGATTCAAGGATCTACTAGAAGTGAGTGATGTACGCTTGTAATAAAGTTGTCTGTGTGTCGCCTATTGTATAAGTTGGCTGAACTCTTATCAATGTATTAATTGTATGAATAGACAGTGATGTAATGTCCGAAAATGAGGGATGAGGCCACGTGGGCCAATGCAGTATAAATACGTCCTCTTTGTAATTAAGAAAGGGAGGATGAAAAATAGAAAGAAAAAAGATCATATGTTGACAATATACATTTGAACTCTAGAAGGAAGCATATTAACATTTCATATATCATTCCACATATTCTGGTATGTTATTACATGGATTAGTTTGGTTCCAACTCAATAATCGTTGCTAGTGCGATTGCTTCCGTTCCAGCCGCCGGAGCTCGAACAATTTTGTCTACCATCGCAAAGTACCTCCCCCGTCCATCTTATCATAGCTACCGTCATCATTCCGGTGGGAACATGCCGGAATGGTACTTAACTTTTCGTAAGTGGGCCCTTGCATCTGTTGATTCATTTTTGAGGGTCAACAGATTAGCACCGTCTGTGGAAAACCATACGGTTAACCATGAAAACACATTAAGGAAAGGCTAGGGAACGATTGGAAATCTGACAGAAAGAGTTCTAACCCTTGAAAAATGAGTGTCCCTGAAAAAGAGGCTGTAAGAAACTGAAAACCCTTGAAGAAAGGGAAAATCCTACACTAAGTATTTTGTGAAAGATGAGTTCAAATGACAAAAGTGCACCTAAAAGGACAAGGGAATACCCTGAGGAAGGGGAACCCTCACAAGTTGCCCCAACTGCTCGCCCACGACCTCTAGTATGAAGAGAAGAAGCATCCAGATGTCGGGGAAGGGTTACAGCTAGGCTCATTAGAGAAATGGCCACAATGGCGGCCAATATGAGAAACATAACCCAGCAGAACTTGGCCGTACAAAAGATGCTGATAAACATACAGGGGCGAGGACGATATCATGTCCCTCCACATGCAGCCCCCGAGGACACACTCCCAGATTCTTAAGGATATCATCAAGGGGAGGAAGAAGTCTAAAGCTAAGTGGCTAGACATAATTATACTAGGATGGAAGCTCCACATGAGAGAGAAATCGATGTGGATACATCAACTAACTATGCTTTGAAAATGCCGTACAAAGCACCATTCAATTTTCCTCCGAACTATGAGTCAGAAAATAGGCCTCAGAGGTCGGCCAACATCTTCAATAGGATAGGCCCAGAGCTACCTAAAAATAGGTAGAATCACTCGCCCCAAGCACCTAGAAATAGGCAAACTTATCCCCGTCCTCTAGTGCCTAGGAATAGGAAATGAGAGCCTCGCCAATATGAAGGTCAACAGCCAACTCGCCAAAAAGAGCCTCGGGTCCGTCCTCTAGATATAGGCTCGAGAAGAAGGACCAAGCTAGGAACGAAGCAAGACCTACTCAACCACCTTTTCAGACCCACCAAGGGGAAGGTGAGGACTCAAATGAGACTCAGAGATCCTGCGACCTTGACGATGATGATGATCATTCACCCTTCTCAGAGGCCATAAGGAATGCTCTCATATTGAACCATTTCACCCTCCCCAAAAATCCCCAAGTATAATGGGAGGGGTGACCCAGTAAGCACATTAACAGTTTTAAAACTCATATGAATCTGAAGGGGGTCACGCCAGTTATGAAGTGCAGAGCATTTCACTTAACCTTAAGTGGAAGATGAGAAGTTTGGTATACAAGATTGCCGGAAGGAAGCAATCGAAGCTGGCCCGACCTCAAGAAAACTTTTTTGAAATTCTTTGAGATAAGTAAAGAATGAGAAATACCCATTCAGGGATTGCAAGATATGCGACAACAACAAGGTGAGTCACTAAAAGGTTTTTTTATCCCGTTTCACAAATGAAATGACCTATTTTGTGCAAGTCACAGATAGGGAAGCACTAACCACCTTACGAGGAGGATTTGACATAAATTTCCTATTTTGGAGAGACGTTCAGAACAAGGACCCAACCACCTATGATGCCCCATTAGAAACGATAAGGCACGAAATCCTCAATGAAGAATTGCGAGATCATAGGAATATGGCTAGCCAGGGTCTACCGCCTTCCCGGATACAAAGGGGGAGAGGTCCTACTTCCCATTTGATCGATCATTGGATGCTACTAAATTATTGATAAGAGTGTACTGGACAACACTCAATGTCGTACCAACCTTAGCTTATGAGGAGATCAATCTTGATGCTGAAATGCATCAGTGTTATCCTTACCCAAGGCACCCATCAAAGGGAAGAGGAGCTGAACCTAGAAATAGGGACAAAGCGCCCAATTATTGCAGTACCATCAGTCCCATGGCCATCGCATGGAGAACTATTGGGTTGTCATGAGATACTTCCTTAACCAGAATCAGGGAAGAGGAAGACACCCTAAAAAAAACTCCATATAGACAAAATCAGCGACATAGGAATGACGAACAGCATCGGCCTAACTAGAATGACCCTCCAAAAGAAAGGGAAAATGACACCGAAAGGCCTAGAGATGGTCAAAGATAAAGATGAAGTCCCCCCACCTAACAACAAGCAGGAGCCCATCAAAGAAATTGATACAATCATAGGAGGCCCACATGTTGGGGAGAATCCATAAATTCACAAAGGAATTATGCCAAAGAAGCAAGTGATCCTCCTATGACAAGCTACATAGTTAACCATTCTTCAACTGGGAAAACAATTCCACCAATTACATTTACCCAAGAGGATACAGTAGTTGTACATTATCCACACTATGATGTCCTAGTGGTGAGGGCTATTATGGCCCTCAACGATCTGAAAAGAATGTTGGTGGATAATGGGAGCTCGGTCAACATTATCTTTGGAACCACTTTTGACAAAATGAGGGTTCATCACAAGCTGACCCCAATGAGTTCCCTTTATATGGCTTTATGGGAGAGAGCATTATCCCAAGAGACAAAATTACTCTAGCAATAGAGATGGGAACCGAACCTCTAATTGCAAAACACTTCCTGGAGTTCCTGGTGGTTGATAATCGATCTGCTTATCATGGAGTACTTGGGAGACCCAGTCTGAAAGAGCTATGGGCAGTCACTTCCATTCATCACCTATGCATGAAATTCCCTACTGAAAATGGCATCACCATTATCCAAGGTGACCAACGAGGAGATAGAGAACTTTACTCAAATTTCTTAAGGAAAGTGGAGCCAAGAACTGTCAATGTCGTTGTCGCCGACGTTGTCATGAGCGACCTTCCTGAAAAGGGGAATGTCCCTGAACAAGGGGAAGACATCGTCATGACTGAGACTCCCGAGGAAGGAAACCTCATTGGTACCATACAAACCCCTAAAAAAGGGACAACTGCTGAAGAAGCAGTTTGCTTGGAGGATTTAGACCCTCACATCATTGATTGCGAGCCTCAAACAACACCTATGGAAGAGCTAGAGACCTTCTCAATGGACCCTTTAGACACATCAAATCGCTTGCAGGTGGGAAGCAACTTGCTACTAGAAATGAAGGAGGAGTTAAAAAACTTCTTACTCATAAACCTTGATTTTTTGCTTGGAAGCACGGGGATATGGTAGGCATCGACCCTAAGGTCAGTTGCCACCACTTGAACATAGACCCAAAAGCAACGGCACATAGGCAAAAGAGGAGAGCCCTCAACCCAAAAAGATATGAGATCCTAAAAGACAAAGTTAAGAAGCTCATTGATAATGGGTTCATACAGGAATCTGTGTACTCAAAGTGGGTCTCAAACCCTGTTTTGGTGAAAAAAAACAATAGGAAGTGGAGAGTGTGCATAGATTTCTCAAATCTAAACCAACCTTGCCCCAAGGACAGCTTCCCACTACCCAAAATAGATGAGCTTGTGGATTCCACTACTGGGCATGAGCTTCTTAGCTTCATCGATGCTTATTCAGGATACAACCAAATTCTCATGTATCCAGCAAACGAGGAGCATACTTCCTTCATCGCAGATAAAGGGCTCTATTGTTACAAGGCTATGCCTTTCGGGTTGAAAAACGCCAGAGCAACCTATCAAAGACTTGTTAACAAGATATTTGCCAACCTTATTTGAATAACCATGGAGGTCTACGTGGATGACATGCTGGTAAAAAGCTTGCAGGCTAACGACCATACTGCCCACCTTAATGAAATGTTCCAAATTTTACAAAGGTATCAAATGAAGCTCAACCCCTTGAAATGTGCTTTTGGGGTATCATCAGGGAAATTCCTGGGTTACATAGTTAACCAAAAAGGTATCGAAGTAAACCCTGAAAAGGTCAAAGTTTTGATTGATATGAGATTACCCCAAAAGCCGAAAGAGGTGCAGAGCCTCACTGGGCGAGTGGCAGCCCTAAACTGCTTCATTTCCAAAGTGATAGACAAATGCGTACCCTTCTTCAAAGTCCTCAAAGGATGGAACAAATTCCAGTAGATGGAGGAATGTGAAGTAGCCTTACGAGAGCTGAAAAAGTACTTGGGTCGGGTGCCTCTCTCCAAACCAAAAGATCATGAAATACTGCACTTGTACTTAGCAATAACTTCCAAGGCTCCCAGCTTAATTCTGATTAGAGAAGAAAATAACCACCAATTGCCAATTTATTATGTCGGTAAAGCACTCCTGGCAGCGGAAACTCAGTATCCAGACATGGAAAAGTTGGCCCTTTGCTTGGTAACGGCATCTAGGAAGTTGAGGCCATATTTCCAAGCTCACAGCATCCATGTGTTGACAAAGTACCCCCTCAAACAAGTGCTTCAGGAGCCAGACGCTTTAGGTAGGTTACTTAAATGAGCTGTGGAACTTTATGAGTTCGACATCACTTTCAAACCCATGTTCCAGAAGTTGAGGAGGGGATGAACCCGCCGAACCCCAAACATGGAACCTTTCAGTTGATAGGTCTTTTGGAGACACGGGGTCGGGAGCAGGGATCATTTTGGTTAGCCCAGAGGGATACAAGCTCACCTGTACTGTAAGGTTCGACTTCAAGGCCACAAACAATGTAGTAGAATATGAAGCCCTCTTGGTTGGCCTAAGATTGGCAAAGGAAATACAAGTAAAGAGACTCATCATCAGCAGTGATTCTCAGTTAGTGGTGAGTCAAGTTCATGGTAATTTTTCAGCCAAAGACAAGTCTGTGGTAGCATACTTGAAGTTGATACTGACCTTCATTCCTTCCATTAAGAAATTTGAACTAGTACAAATCCCACGCTCCAAAAATACACTAGCATAGTTGGCCAGCAATAAAGACTCCGAATTACTCACGTGGTGCATATTGAGCATCTCTCTAGACCCTCGACTGATGTAAGTGGGACAATAAGGTGGGTTGAGGATACCCACCTTGGATGAAGCCCATCATATCTTACCTCAAGGAACAGATCCTGCCATTAGGGAATGAAGAGGCTAAGAAGATCAGAAGAAGGGCCGCTCACTTCGTCTTCCAAGATGAGCTGCTATACAAACGTGAATTTTCACTACCCCTACTGAGGTGCATCGGAGGGGAACAAGCAAACTATATACTTAGGAAAATCCATGAGGGGGTTTGTGACAATCACACATGAGGTTAGTCCTGGCACAAAAAGTACTTAGGCAGGGATATTATTGTCCCACCTTGAAAAAGGATGCAAAACAATTTGTTAGAAGATGTGACAAATGCCAACAATTTGTTACTATACAAAGACAACCTTTGTAAGAGCTGAGTGTAGTATCTAGTTCCTGGCCATTTGCAAAATGGAGAATCGATCTAATTAGACCTCTTCCCAAGGGGAGAGGAAGTTCTAGCTTCGCAATCGTCGCCATTGATTATTTTACAAAATGGGTAGAAGTCGAACCACTAGCCAGGATAACTGAAGCCAATACTTCCAAATTCCTGTAGAAAACTATCATTTGCAGGTTTGGAATTCCCCATTCCATCGTATCGGACAATGGCAGGCAGTTCGACAACAAAAAGGTAAGGGATATGTGTGAGAAGTTGGGCATCAAGAAACATTTTTCTTCTCCCCATAACCCTCTAGCTAATGGGCAGGTCGAGGCTGTTAACAAAATGATTAAATACACCTTGAAAAGAAAACTGGATGCTTCCAAAGGAGCATGGGTTGATGAACTGCCACAAGTACTTTGGGTAATCAGGACAACAAGTCGAACTGCCACTGGAGAAACCCAATTCTCAATGGTCTATGGGGCTGAGGCTATGAGTCCTATTGAAGTGGGCATTCCATCTCCTAGGCGAATACACTTCAATGAGATAAATAACGATGAGATGAGAAGGTGTGGGCTGGACCTCCTCGAAGAGATGAGGGATGATTTTCAGGTCAAACTAACCATGTATCAGAGGAAAATGACTAGATATTACAATTCTAAGGTAAAGAAGGAGTCATTTCGTTTGAACGAACCGGTATTGTGAAAGGTGTTTCCTCATTCAAAAAAGCATGGGTCAGGAACCCTTAGCCCCAACTGGGAATGCCCTTACCACATCAGCGAAAAGGTTCGACCTGGAACCTACAGAATCAAAGACATGGATGGAAAGGCACGGCCTCATCCTTGGAATGTGGAGCACTTACGCAAGTATTACTAATGATGTAAGACATCTTGTACGTATAAGTTCAGAATTTAATAAAAACTCTTGTTGTGTTAAGTCATGAGTTAAAACTCCCCTTGAAGAGGCCAAAGAAACTTTGTTAAAAGGTCCTAGAAAGGCCACATCTGCATTCATGAAATAAAACACATGCCTTTATCAAATAAAAGTTGTTAAAAGAACTTCGGCATAGGCCAACCGCACGAAGTATGAAATGCTAATGAACCTCAGTTCATAAACGTCAAGGTACCTGACCCCTAAACACTTGAATAAATTTTTTAGTGAATAAATCATTATCGAAATACTGTGTGTAATGGTCTGATGTGATTTGAATCTAACATATGTTTGATCTCATATGTTTTGATTATCCGGCTAAACAAGCTCTGAAGTGGTTAAAAGGACTTCAGTTAAGATCATTTCTAAAAAGTATAATATGGCCAAGTCCTAAATTTTGTTGAAGTATATGACCTACTAACACTTACAGTTTTATAAGTTCAATCATGTTATTAAGGTTCATATTGCATAAAGTCTGACCTTATCGAATGTTCCCTAATCAAGTGGTCTTTGACATTCATAAGTTCGATGTTGTCAAGCTTTTGATGTTATTATTAAGATAATATAGTTTTAGGTTTGATTCGATTACAAGTAGTTCAAATCATAATAAGCGCATCGGTATAAAGCAGAAGCGGTAATTAAAACACAAACACAAGTATTGAATAAAAGCAGTTCATTCATAAGGAATATTTACAATTGTAGGGCTGAAGCCATTACACTTGATAAAAATGCAAATAATAATAATAATAATAATAATAATAATAATAATAATAATAATAATAATAATACAAAGGTGGAGAATTGCTCTAGGCAGTGGGGGTTGGGGAGCTACAAATGGTATGATAGCATCAGGGGCCACTTCCTCAGCAGCGTCTCCGTTCAATTCAATCATCTGGGCCCCTCAGCCAAAGTCTGAGGTTCAGACCCTCCAGCATCCTCCTCCAAGAACTCAGGTCTCAATTCAGAGGTGTCGACGGCTCCGTTGTGCATTTCATCCATTCAATGACCTCAGTGTAAGCGTACCTCCTCCAGATGTTGGCCATGAAAGATTTTTTAGCATCACTGCGGCATGTTTGACGTTACTTTGGATAGTTTCTACCTTCTCAGTAAGGCCAGCTACCTCGAAAGTCAACTCTCCCACCTACCCCTTCAAGGCAAAGTTCTCCTTGTTGGATTTCTCAATGGCTTCGGCCGCCAGACATTGATGAGCATCAGATGTTTCCACTCTCTTCATAAGTGAGGCAACTTCACTCTGAGATAAGTGAACCTCCTTTTTCAACTTCTCAATTTCCTCAAGAGCAGAAGCGAGCTTTACAGACTCCTCTTTCTCTTTTTTGGTCGACGCCCCAACCTCGACCTTAGCCATGCTAGCATCCCCCTCTGCTTGAGAGGCTTTGCCCATGAATTCCTTATTTTTTCTTTGGAGGGTTTTAAAGTGGGCCTTCACCTCTATAGCCATACCAAACGACCTCTTAGGTTGAACCACCATCGTAGCGGTGACATCCACCGCTTCCCTTGTCTCAACAAAGTTCTGCCACTTCTTAGAACAAAATCAGTAGAACATGGTCTTGGCTGTCTGAATTTTCGGAGGTAAAAGTGCAAGAGCTTCAGACTCTAGTTCATTGAACCTCCTGGCCAAGGCTGGCTTGCCTTGAGAGCAATCAGAAGTTGTGGACTTGCTCGAAGTCTTTAACTTCTTGGCAGGTTCTTACCTATAAAGTTCTGAGGCAGTCGACCATTTCTACCCTCCAGAGGCTGCATCAATCGATGCCGCCAAAAATTTTTGCCTGGCAGGCACCTCGGAGCAAGGAGGAGAAATGTCGTTAGAGCTACCCATCTCAGTGGTGGACACCCTGAATTTCTTGTTTGGCTTCTCGAAGACCACATTTTTCCCCTAGTCACCTAGGAGAGACGCCATTCCTCCTGAGGACCAGCCTCTTTGCTGACCCTTTCTATCTTATCTCTCAACTGTTTTCCTCCAGCAGATGAGGGTTTCATGCCTTTACGACCGGCTGTTGAGGTGGTAGCTCAAATGGTAGCCATGTCGGGGGTGGGGGGTTCCTCTTTTCGAAGTTTTCTGCAAAGTAAACAGAGCCAAACATAATAAACGAGCAAAAAGATGAATAACGAATCAAGGAATGAATGTGAACAAAGTTATACCTCTTCTATCCATTAGATAAAGGTCTTCGTAGAAACACTGAGGAAGGACTAGACGCTCAAAGTCGCGAGACGAAGAGGGTCTGCGGTAGATTTCCGACAAAATATCCCAGTCGTTCTCGTTAAAGTCAAAGTGCTTCACAGACCCTATGAAGTGATCACACTATCAGTAAAAAATTTGATAAGTGGTAACAAACAAAGTGCAGAAATAACACTCACTAGGTTCGGAGTAGGAGGTTGGGGTATTAACATAGGGGACAGTGTTAACCTTGCACTCCTGCCACTTCCCCCGAACCTAGAACCTAGTCTTCTTCCATCCTTTAATGGATGAAGGGAGACCCAACACAAAAGGAGAATGTGCCCCCATGGGCGCAAGGAGTACTAACCCTTAGAGTCCCCCTTGCCTAAGGACCTAAGCTAATAAATGGTTTGGAAGTCGTGGAGGGGCATGTCTTCGCCTAGAGAAACCTCTTTTCAGAGGAAATAAGACCCCACTAATTGGGCCCAGGAGTTAGGGAAGTACTGGGTGGGAGCTAGTCCAGCCTTTAGGAGAAACTCGCTGATAGCGACATAACCCTACCTCTGATGGTAAGCTCGCTCATCAGGGGAAGGGAATAAGAGCTCTATGTCATAGAGGATCCTATATTTTTCCCTGAGATTTGTAAGGTGGGTTGGATCTATATAGGATTGAACTTTGGTTGCCCCCCAGGCTATCCCCTCATCCCCAGACGTTGAAGCACCTCGCTCTGCTTCAACAGCTCAGACGAGGTCGGCTATATTGGTAATTTGAAAACCCATTTCACTAGCCAACCCACTAACATGTACTTTCGACTGTGTAGAAGCCATTGATTCACAGATTTTGTTTGACTCTTCACAAACAACTGAAACAACAAAGCAAAAATTTTACAATACTTACAGGTTTTCCCAAGAACAATGAGAGAAGAAGAACACTGAGATGTGCGGGAATCTTGAGAAGAAAAACGTGGATTTGAAAAAGAAAAACACTTACAGGAATTTCACAAAGAAAAGCTCGAAGGGTTCTCAACAAAGACTTGCAAATTCGAAAATTTTGAAAATAAGATATGAAGATTCGTACCAAAATATAAAGATATTCTCTAAAAAATTCGTACCTTTTATAGGCAAACCTACTCTACCTCAGTCGTTGGATCTTGACCCAGGTCATCCAACGTTGAGTTGAAAATCCTAATCTGAGGGCTCAGCACGTTTGATGCTTTGTCTTCTAAGGTGCAGATTAAAGAGTCTGGCGTACGCGCCCTCACCCTCATGAGTCTGGAATCCATAAGGTGCGTGGGAGACAGCCATCATTGAGCATTAAATGAGGCGATGGTTGCATGATTAGAAGTTGAATGCCTCATCGGCATTTTTCTTAGAAATGCACCACGACATCAAATCATTGAGGCGCCATAATTAAGGACGCCTCGTGATAAGTGTGTTTTTACATACTTATTTTACTGTCAAAACATGAGCAATCGTTGATTAAAATGTTGGATTATAGCTTAACTCTATGCAATTTATGTTTTGCCAAACAAAGTGATGAATGTAGCGAAATTGAGGTGAACCAAGCAAAAAAGGACCAAACTGGAAGAAAGTGAAAGTTCAGGGACTAAAGTACAAATACTCTAAACCTATTTCTAACCTTGTGATGAAGATTCAAGAGTTTTAGAGGTCAATTGGATGAAGCAAGGAGTCAAAGGGGTGAAAGAATAGTCAAAACATTATCAAATATCAACTTTCAAGGTGAAAAGTTTCGCACCGGTTTTCAGCCTCCTATTGAGATCAGTGTTTGATAAGGAAAATGATCGAATTCGAAGATGGAATCTGAAGCAACGTTTTATCCCTTTGAGTTATCTTTCCAACGCATTTTGAATCACCTTGATCAGACATCGGTAGAGAAAGTTATGACCAAAATCTAAAATCTATCTGGCGGGAAAATATTATAACCATGCGGCCGCATGGTTATAAAATCCATGCAGCCGCATGGGCACTTACCGAGACTTCAAGGGCATCAATTTTTTGTTCCATACAGCTGCATGGGTTTATACCTTGCGGCCCCATAAGGTTAAATTTGGACGAAATTTTTGGTTTCCTTCTACGACTCAAACTCTTTTGGCAACGTATCTTGCACGACTTTTCAACCCTAAATACATCCCAAAACATCCCAGAATGCCTCATTCTTCATTCTACACCATTCTTTTATTGATTTTGGCTCAAGAAACCTATGAAGAACTAAACTAAAGGTGAAGCAAGGGAGGAACTCAATTGGATTCGGGGATTTCAACATCATTTATTCATGCTCTTTGGTATTTATTTTGCTAAACATTTCTATATCTAGATTTTCATATTTATGAATTAATTTTGAAATTAATTTAACATGTATTAAGTTTTTCATAGAATCAATGATTTTTCTATCGAACAATTGAACTATGTGTTGAATCTTTATTTCATTAAATCTATTGGTGGGATTATTTACTTTCTTATGCTACATGTATATGAACGATTTATAATCTGATTTCAATAGATGATTGTGACAATTGTTAAGGAGATCTAGAATTTAGGATGTGTTTTTCATTGTTTAAATAATTCTAGGGTTTACGTTTTCCCGTATTTTGAATTAAATTTAAGTTAGATTTAACATTTATTCAGATTTTCATGGATTTAATCATGTTTCTTCCATTAAATAATTAAAATACTTGTTCAAGTTTGATTTTCAAATCATTTATTGGTGTGATTTAATTACTGCTATATGTTAGAGATATATAGTCGCTCTTTAAGTCTGATTTCAATAAATTGATGTATGATTATGTTTTGGAAAACAAAAATTCTAGGATTACATGTCCAATTAATTGGTTTGTATCGTTTAAATCATCCGATTAGAAAGTTAGGATAAAAACTTCTAATTGAGTAGAGAATGCATGAATTGTTGATGTTGGTTGATCCAATCTAATCGAGGGAACCCCGAAACTTCACTATTTCACATATTATATTAAATTTGATCATTATTTTCGGTGACATTTACATTTGAATGCAATAAACAAATTCCCTTCATCGAATTCACGAGAACTCAAAGTTATTGAACCCCTTGAATCACTTTTCCATCTCCATGTGGATACGACACCCCAAAACTATACTACTACACCGCGTAACATTTTGGGCGTAATCAAATTTTGGCGCCGTTGCCGGGGAAACGGTACAACAAATTGGGGGATTCGATTGTAAAAGGGTGACTTCGTTCCTTTTTCAATGTTTCATTTCAATTTATTATTTTCTTTAGTATTTTGCATTTTAATTTTGTTTTACTCGTGTTTTATGAGCAGGTATCGAGACGAGCGAGGAAGATTTGTGGAAACACCTCTCATAGAGTTTGAATATCTCTTTAACCCTATTTTTGATTCTACATGTATTGACACGAACACCACATCACATAATACAATGTCTGACAGTGAGCATGATGCACCTTTTAGGACTTTACATGATTATCTTCATCCCACGCGCACATCCATACCATCATGCATTATTTTTCCACCTAATATCCCACGTATGGACCTTAAACCGGGAATGATTCAACTTCTTCCCACTTTTCATGGACTAGAAAATGAGAATCCATACGTACATATTAGGAAATTCGAGGAGGTCGTAGTTACCTTCCACAATCAACATGGTACACTGGATGCAATTAGGCTCAAATTCTTTCCATTTTCCCTTAAGGAAAAGGCTAAGAGCTAGTTGTATTTATTGAGACCACGTTCGATTGGGACTTTGACTGAAATGACTCAAGCGTTCTTTGGCAAATACTTTCCCCACCACAAAACTACTGCTTTGAAAAAACTGATCTCTTCTTTTATCCGAAAGGAGAGTGAAACTTTATATCAATCGTGGGAAAGGTACAAAGAATTGCAAGCTCTCTGTCTGCACCATTGTTATGAAAGTTGGCGCGATGTGAGTTATTTTTATGAGGGATTATTACCTAGAGAGTGTCAGTTTGTTGAGATGATGTGTAATGGTGATTTCCTACAAAAAGATCCAGATGAGGCTATAGGATATTTAGATGACTTAGCTGAGAAAGCCCATACCTGGACTGGCCCTAGTGCCACTGATACACCAATAGGTCACGAACCGTAGGAAATCTTTCTAGTGCAGGCATCTATCATTTTAGGGAAGAAGACAACCTTAGAGCTAAGGTAGAAACCCTCACTAGAGAACTAGAAGCCCTATCTACTAAGGAATCAAAAACCACTCGGTCTGTTTCCCGTGCTGAGACCTTAGAGCTTGTTTTTTATGTGGAGGAAGTAACCACCGTGCGCAAGAGTGTGCCACTTATGCTGAGATGAGGGGGCTTTATGAGGAACACTGTAATGCTTTAGGCATATATCAAAAGCCCTACACTCCCTACTCCGAGACCTATAACCCAGGGTGGCGGAATCACCCCAATTTTAGTTGGAAATTTGAAAACCAACAATCCACCCAACAAAATCCAGCTTACAATGCACCTCCACATCAAATCACGACCTCTAGGAATTCCTTAGAAGACATTTTACATGCATTTATCGAGGTACAGGGTAAAACGAACCAAAAGTTTGAGACTATGATTAGCCAGATAGTTGAGGAAAACAAGGAGATAAAGAGTCATATGTCTAAATTAACCAATGCCTTGGCTGTGGGAGAACGTGGGAAATTTCCAACTCAAGCTCAACCAAATTCTAAGGGACAACACATGGTACAAACCTCAGGCTTAAAAGTAAACAATCTTAGGGAAGTAAATTCCATAACCACTCGTTCAGGAAAAGTTGTAGAACAAATCATTAAGCCTAAGGAAGAGAAAGAAAATGAGAAAGATTCTAGTAATCCTGAAAAGAGTAAGCCTATTGATAAGATAGCCGAAAACCTAACTAGAGCACCCTTCCCTCAAGCTCTTAAGTCTACTTCGAAATCTACTAGCCATTATAGTGAGATCTTAGAGCATCTAAAGCAGGTGAAAATCAATCTACCACTCTTACATGTCATTTCACAAGTTCCTACCTATGCTAAAGTCCTTAAGGACTTGTGCACTGTGAAAAGTAAACACCATGTCAAGAAAACTGCTTTCTTGACTGAGTACGTGAGTGCTGTGATTGAGCAAAAGACCCCACCGAAATATAAGGATCCTGGATGTCCTACTATTTCGTGCATCATTGGGAACCATGAGATTAGATAATCTCTTCTTGATCTAGGGGCCAGTGTCAACATCATGCCTTATGCAATCTACTTGTCATTAGGTTTAGGTGAGATGAAACCCACATCTGTAAGTCTACAATTGGCTGATCGGTCCACTATAATACCAAGAGGTGTAGTTGAGGATGTCTTAGTACAAATCGATAAATTTTACTACCCTGTTGATTTCTTGATTTTAGACTTAAAAGAGGATATAAATGTTAATTCTAAGATTCCTATCATTCTTGGTAGACCATTCCTTGCTACAGCTAATGCTCTTATAAATTGTAGGAACGGTCTAATGAAACTATCATTTGGGAATATGACCTTAGAAGTTAACATCTTTCATGTCACTAAGCAGGTTGAGGAAGATGATGCGTGTGACCAAACATACGTGATTGATGTACTCACTTAGGAGGTAGCTGATGATATGTTTCTTGGACCACCGCAAGAACTAGAACTAGATGAATTGGATGAAGTCGTCGATGAACATGCCTCCACTCCAGATTTTGAATTTTTCCCTAGTAACCCCACACATGTACGAGATGGAGGTGGAGGAGCCATACCAATGGTTATGTCCAATGAGTTCGGTGCACTACAAGGAAACTTGGGATCGCCCTTACTTGATGCAGGTTAAGGAGGAAATATTGGGTCGAGCCAAAGACAATAAACAAAGGCGCTGCTTGGGAGGCAACCCAAGGGGAGTTCGTTCTTTTTCTTCTGCCTTTTACTTTTGCATTTTTATTTTAGTTAATTTTGTCATTTTCTTTGTTTTACAATTCCATTGAGTGCATTCGGCTCTTAAATTTATGTTGATTCACTGCATTATTATGTGATACTTATCGTTCCTTTCATTTGTTTTTCATGTTTATGCATTGAGGACAATGCAAAATTTAGTTGAGGGGAGGATTCTGTTGGATTTTTGATGCAGGGGGATCCGAGCCACACGAGGCTGAACTGTCTGATAGTTCGTTAATAGCGCTGAGATATCATGAGTTGGCGGATCAGTGCAAGAATGGCAAGTAATCATCGATCTTTCCTAATTGGGGCCGCTTTTGGACATGTTTCGGTATTTTGGCCATAACTTTGGCTACGGTTGTCAGAATCACGCCCGTGACCCCAATTCAGAAAGCTCTTTCCGACACGCATGTCGTAGGCACCCAACTATGCTCAGTGTGCATCGATTTCGAGGCCAAATTCAGCTGTTTTCCCGTCCGAATCATCAATTTAAGTTTTTTTTTGCCATTTTTAATAATATTTCGATTTCCTTTTTGACATAGATTACGATCTCAAATTTAGCCAGATTTTTGAGATCTTCTTCCTTTCATTACGTATTTCGTTTTGGTATGAATAATAGAATTTTGCTATTTTTGGCAAAATTCCGATAATTAATATTTTCTAGCTATTTAACCCGGCTTGTGGGTTATTTTCGGACAGTTGTTGAATAATAAAGAATTTTCTCGTTTCTCTTTGTGTTTCTCTTGCGTCTTCTCTGTATTTGTCAATTGGTTCCAGCCTGCAGAATAATCACTATTCTGTCCGGCGTCAATTTTGTTGTGAATTTTCATAAGTAATATCATGGAGTTTCAAAATTATTGAGAATTTGTTTAACAAATGTGTTGGTTATTATGTGACTATTGGAATAGGTGTCAGTTATGAATGATGAAAATGATGTGTTATCGGATTAGTCTATACTTGTTTATGTACAACTTGACATTTTCTATGCACGACACTTATGTTAGCATTTTGATTTAGTGATGCGGTTTAGTATGTAGAGGATAGTGGAACTTAGTGATACAACCAAATAACCTCTAATGTCGTATTCCATAAATCCAAATATAGGCTAGTTTGGAGATGGTTGAACTGTTACAGGGAAACACTGAGATGAATAGGGATTCCATGCGTGAAAATCTTGTGTGGATTGTCTGAAACCTATTGAGATAAAAACGAGGTGAAAGTTTTAAGTTAGAGGCTTGTTTTAGAAGCTGGATGTCTGAAAGAAAAGGGGGCATTGCACTAATCTTTGGATACATAAAAGCATCTTTTCGAGCCTGTATAACTCGGGTGATTAAGCCTGTGAGGGTGATTTAAAACCTGGTGCCCGATGGTCATCTGACTTGGGAGTTACCGGCCTAAAACTCGCTACATGGGTTATACAGAAAGCAAATGAGAAGATACTAAAAAAAAGAGATGAAAAAAATATGAAAAAAAAAATTTCCTTTCAAATACATTGATTATGCCCCAGGCATCCCATTGACAAAACTTTACCTTTGATGAGAAGCAAGCAACTTAGTCTAGTCTCAATGGTAGAAGCAATAAAAAATATAGGAGAATCTCGATTTGTTGAAGTGTGAACTTGTAAGAGTAAAGTATATCCAAACTATGAGAGAGTAAGGAATAGAATTGGAAAGTTGAACCTAGGATGCACCCCGGGAAAAATGAGTGAAAATCATAAGTTTAGGGGTGTGTGAATCTCTCGAGCGAGGAAATGATATATTGGACTATTTTGGGACAAATCTTGAACCAATCACAAATCTAAGATGTTGACATGAGTTTTCACACACACACGTCAGGTTATGTATGTAACAGGTGGAGACTGATTTAATTTTTACGCTGTTGTAATTATTCACTTGTTTGATTACCGAATTCCAAACCTGAGACACGGCATATTGTTAAACCATGTTGTTTGTAGAGTCGAGTTATGTTGTTGTTTCAGGACAAACAATAGTTCAAGTTTGGGGGAGTTTGATAAGTGTATTTTTACGTACTTATTTTACTGTCAAAACATGAGCAATCGTTGCTTAAAATGTTGGAATATAGCTTAACTCTATGCAATTTATGTTTTGCAGAACAAAGTGATGAATGTAGCGAAATTGAGGTGAAACAAGCGAAAAAGGACCAAACTGGAAGAAAGTGAAAGTTTAGGGACTAAAGTGCAAATACTCTAAACCTATTTCTAACCTTGTGATGAAGATTCAAGAGTTTTAGAGGTCAATTGGATGAAGCAAGGAGTTAAAGGGGTGAAAGAATAGCCAAAACATTATCAAATATCAACTTTCAAGGTGAAAAGTTTCGCACCGGTTTTCAGCCTCCTATTAAGACCAGTGTTTGATATGGAAAATGATCGAATTCGAAGATGGAATCTAAAGGAAAGTTGTATCCCTTTGAGTTATCTTTCCAACGCATCTTGAATCACCTTGATTGGACATCGGTAGATAAAGTTATGACCAAAATACTAAAATCTATCCGCCAGGAAAACATTATAACCATGCGGCCGCATGGTTATAAAACTCATGCGGCCGCATGGGCACTTACCGAGACTTCAAGGGCATCAATTTTTTGTTCCATGTAGCCGCATGGGTTTATACCTTGCGGCCGCATAAGGTTAAATTTGGACGAAATTTCTGGTTTCCTTCTACGACTCAAACTCCTTTGGCAACATATCTTGCACGACTTTTCAACCCTAAATACATCCCAAAACACCCCAAAACGCCTCATTTTTCATTTTACACCATTCTTTCATTGATTTTGGCTCAAGAAACCTATGAAGAACTAAACTAAAGGTGAAGTAAGGGAGGAACTCAATTGGATTCGGGGATTTCAACATCATTTATTCATGCTCTTTGGTATTTATTTTGCTAAACATTTCTAAATCTAGATTTTCATATTTATGAATTAATTTTGAAATTGATTTAACATGTATTAAGTTTTTCATAGAATCAATGTTTTTTTTATCGAACAATTGAACTATGTGTTGAATCTTTATTTCATTAAATCTATTGGTGTGATTATTTTCTTTCTTATGCTACATGTATATGAACGATTTATAATCTGATTTCAATAGATGATTGTGACAATTGTTAAGGAGATCTAGAATTTAGAATGTGTTTTTCATTGTTTAAATAATTCTAGGGTTTATGCTTTCTCGTATTTTGAATTAGATTTGAGTTAAATTTAACATTTATTCAGATTTTCATGGATTTAATCATGTTTCTTCCATTGAATAATTAAAATACTTGTTCAAGTTTGATTTTCAAATCATTTATTGGTGTGATTTAATTACTGCTATATGTTAGAGATATATAGTCGCTCTTTAAGTCTGATTTCAATAAATTGATGTATGATTATGTTTTGGAAAACAAAAATTCTAGGATTACATGTCCAATTAATTGGTTTGTATCGTTTAAATCATCCGATTAGAAAGTTAGGATAAAAACTTCTAATTGAGTAGAGAATGCATGAATTGTTGATGTTGATTGATCCAATCTAATTGAGGAAACCCCGAAACTTCACTATTTTACATATTATATTAAATTTCATCATTATTTCCGGTGACATTTACATTTGAATGCAATAAACAAATTCACTTCATCAAATTCATGAGAACCCAAAGTTATTGAACTCCTTGAATCACTTTTCCATCTCCCTGTGGATACGACACCCCAAAACTATACTACAACACCACGTAACACTTTGGGCGTAATCACCTCGTGTTTCCAAAAGATAATAAAATGCCTCGTAATTATCTATTTGAAGCCTTATGTACTTCGAGATCTCGTCTACAACCTCGGTAAAGTAAGGTACTTCAATTAAGTGAAGGCACTTCGACACTTCAATTAAGTGAAGACACCTTGGTTTTGGGAAGGCACCTCGGATACACCCACTTCGGTGGATTTCCCCAAAATCGTTCCTGAGATGACATATTATCAAATCAACCACTTCAGAAACCACTTACATAAGATTTCCAAATGTCAGATACATTTTCAAATTCTAACCATTGCATAAATAATCATACTTAGACTTGAGGGACTATTGTGAAATAGAAAAAAAAACCACCTCCCTACGAAACGTTTTACTTATTTTCACAATAATTGAATAAGTCCATGTATTACATAAATAATCATGTCTAAACTTAGGGGTCTATTGTTACTCCTCCCCTCTGAAGCCTAGTAAAACGAGACCATGTGGCACGATACGTGGGCAAACAGTTAACAAGAAAGTCAAAAGAAGACCCAATAGGTCAAACACACCAAGAAGACAAATAGGCCAAGGTCCTCGCACAATGTCCGAAGTCCTCACGCTGCACGACGAAGCCCAGACTGAGGCACTCCTTCAAAGACGACACTGCTTAAAGAAGTTAAGAAAAGAGCTGAAGTCCAATCGAGAGAACCATCTCAGATGTCTCTGAGACCCTTCAACTCATCCAAAGCTCATAAAGCCGATGATGTCTCTTGTAATAGATTCAAGGATCTACTAGAAGTAAGTGATGTAACACTTGTAATAAAGTTGTCATTGTATCAACCTATTGTAGGCGGTTGACCTTTTATCAATGTATTAATTGTATGAATAGACTGTGATGTGATGTCCCAAAATGAGGGATGAGGTCACGTGATCCTAATCCAACGGACACAACGTCGACCAATGTAGTATAAATAGGTCATCTTTGTAATTAAGAAAGGGAGGATGAAAAATAGAAAGAAAAAAGATCATCTGTTGACAATATATATTTGAACTCTGGAAGGAAGCATATTAACATTTCATCTATCCTTCCACATATTTTGGTCTGTTATTACATGGATTAGTTTGGTTTCAACTCAGTAATATTTGCTAGTGCGATTGCTTTCGTTCCAGCCGCCGGAGCTCGAACAATTTTGTCTATCGCCGCAAAGTACCTTCCCCGTCCATTTTATCATTGCTACCGTCATCATTCCGGTAGGAATGTGCCGGAATCGTACTTGACTTGGCGTGAGTGGGCCCGACATACGTTGATTCATTTTGAGGGGGTGGGGGGGGGGGGTCAACATTACACGTTCCCATTTCTTTCCTAGCACGTGGTGGTCTATATAAGGAGCTCATTGTAAACATTTAAGATGTGTAAACATTCCAAATAAATAAAGCATTATTATGAGGTTCTCCTTACGTCTTCTTCTCGACTAAGTGTGTGAGTGTCTCCCATTATTGAGAGAAAAATAGAGTAATGAATAGTATTTTTTGGAGAATGTGTAATTGAAACTAAAAGTAATTATATTCGTTTGTGTGTAGAATATTTTATTAGATGAATGTGTGGTGGTGAATCTTGTTTTAGTAAACAATTTTTTGAAATGATGATAGTCAAACAGGGGCTAAATTTTCTATTGTCTTCCATTAATTTTTAGTATTAGTAACCACTCCTTTTAATTTTAATGTACCAAGCATATACTTTTTTGAGACCTCGACAAATCAGACGACCATCATAGGTATCATCAACTAAATTCAAAAATTCTTTAATATCTTCGTAACAAATGGGGACTATCGTAACTATTATCTTCTAATCCCAAAACTTCTTCCAGTTTCGAATTGAAAAAGGCTAAAAGGGACTTCATCACGTAAAAAAACTTATGGAATTGGAGCTTCACAAATAACCAATCCTAGTTTGTATGTACCTATTCCCTGATATCGACATGATGTAACCCAAAGCGCAAAAACACAACGAAAATAATAAGAATGGACAAATCAGCAATTGTTGATTGAACTCAGTGTCGAGAAGTACTTGCAACCAGAATCTCTGAGTTGTAATTGTATATTGATGATTGATTCAATACATCTTTAGCAACATCAAGTATTTATGTTTTGAATTGAGTCTAACACAATAAAATAGAAGTAGAGCCACAACTATTTTTACAATGGATAAAAAGAAGAGGGTAAAGAAAAAGGAACAATAATATATCTCATATAGCACAGTTACATAAATGATTTGCTTGCTCACAACAACAATTTTCTACCTTGAAACTTTAAGGTAGCTACAAATAAGAACAATTTAAACAAAGGATAAATAAGGAAAAAAAAAACTTATTACACAAAATCAAGAACATACACCAATTAATAATATTGAATTAATTGGAAAGAGTTATATTAATTGATGGCTGAACATATCTTCCTGATTTCACCTCTATTGCCTGTAAGCACTCCAATATTTCCCATCTTCACCATTGAAACAGCAAAATCCTTAAAGAAATTTGATCCACCTGAATTTGCCTGCTGTTGAACGTATGTCCTTGTTACACTGTCATTCAGAAGTGCAGCATCTGCCTCGAATAATCCTCTTCTTTTATTCACAAGTGTGTAGTAACTGGTGTCGAATATTTTGGCACTTCCAGGATCCATTTCAACAGTGGTGGTCGCATCTGTGGGGCTACATATGTTCTTCAACTGTACAATGTAGTTGGGATCCAATGAAGGGTCTGTGTCACCTCGGCCAGTAAAATTGTACAGCCGGTTCGAGAAGCTGGTGCAGTGAGAAATACCGATGGTATGCCCCCCTGAAAGGAAATGGTATGTTTTAGTTTTGAACTCAATTTGGCTCCTACAATACTATCTTGAGTTTGCGGGGACATTAAAGATATGAAAATCTACCTAAATCGATTTACTAGTTAAATTTACAGTCGTTCTAAAGGATCAAAAAAAGCCTGTTACTAATCGAATCACTTATATATCAAGTCTCTGTAAAATTTTTGTTTGGCGGAGAGCTTTAAAATAGATAGTAAGCTAAACTAGCATTGACGAATAACTGGCCTACAATAAATAAGGCAGATTCAGTAATTCTATGACCGACAAATATTGAATACTGGTATATCAAATACTAGTACGTAATAATATCCGCAAAAGCAGATTCTCTCTAGAGAAAAAGAACATTATCTTCTGTGCTTTTTCTCCAGGACATTTTCTTAATTGTTTGAGATTATTTCCCTAATAGTGTAATTAGTATGATGTACTTATAATTCTATAAATAGGATCATTTCCTTAATTTGTAATTCTTAGACAGAAAAGTTTCATAAACTCTATTTTATCAAGTTTGGTTTTATGAAAAGCACCGATTATAATCCTCGTAGTTTTTCTTTTACATTTTTATGGATTAAGTTTCAGGAATTGACCTGATAAGACTGCTAGATCTTTATCATTTAAACCCTTTGAGCGGAATGATGCTTTGAGTTGAATGATGTTGGCAAAAGGAGGGGGTAAATTGGCCAAGGCCTCTGATGAACTAGACACTCTGCCGTCTCGTCTTCCTAATGGAACTGACCAAGATGGTCCATTGATCTGCAAATTATTCCGTAATATCATAATCAGCAAATGCATGTGTAGGTTGGATTTATTTTTCGATCAAAAATATGAATATGTATGTATGTATGTATGCATGCATTTGTTACCAATGTAACTGCATCTCGGGCTACTAAAGCGACGATGTCAGCACAGGAGACAAGATCCGGGCATTGTTTCTCTACGGCAGATTTGACAGCGTCGATAACCTGGAAACCTCTGAGGGTCTGGTTAGGAATTGCGTCCTTCTCAGCTTGGTTTCCAGATGTAGTGTTTATTAATACAGATCCATCGCATCCCTGCCAATTCGTTAAAACAAAACATAATATATCAGACTTCGTGGTTTCTCCTATGCAAAAAATTCGCAGATTTCTTGAACCCTAAATAGCTAAATTAATGCTTCCTTTCGAAAGATTCTTATCTCATTTTTTCATGCTCTAGCTAATATTAATTCCTACTCGTTTTTGTTTCGCACTGAGTTGAAGAGATTTTTCGTACTAGAGATGACAGTAAAACTTCATGAAAATGCTATAAGGTATATATCATTAACATACATACCCTAACAAAACAATCATGAAAATGCATTCTCAACAATGCTGGAGCTAGTGATGGTGCTTGAGATATGAAGCTAGCCGTCGTGTTCTTCACAATGGCCTCGAAAGAAGGACATTTGCTCTTGTAGAACCCTACTTGTAGGGCTTGTGCATTAGTCCCTTCCAAGACCAAAAGATGAACACATACAAGTTGAAGAAAGAAAACTGAAAGAAGCTTTTGAAGTATCATAATTCCTTTAATTATTATATATATTTTTTGCTTCTATTTTGTGCGACGAATAGGGCCAACCAAAAACCCTTTATATACTAGAAGAGTTTGAATTTGTCATGACATAGCTGTGGTTGTAGAGTTCATGGTAATATATTATTGCAAAAACTGCTAAGCACGACAACAATGTTTTCACTTATATAATCTGGTTTACTTTGAAAACAAGAGTTGACAATCAATTATTGTTTGTTGAAAATGATATACATATTGTAGGATTTCTTGCATTTTAAACTTAGATGATTCCTAATAATTAATCTCCGATTCCTAATAATTAATCTCCAACAGCTATGCTTAACTTGTGTAAAGTCTAGGCACTAGTTATCAAGATAAAAATAATTAAGGCATGCAAGGATCTTGGATTGAAGTGGGTGTGGAATGTGACGATTCGTTCATAGTTTACAAGCTGATTTTAGTATATATGGCGACTAACGTCGGGTGTTATCATACCTTACCGCTTGACTCAGAGACGTTAGCTGTGGCACTCATCACTTTATCCCCATAGATGGAAATAAGGCAGGCCTACAAGATGGCGCACTTTGCTACTTTAGATTTTTATTTTATTTTTTTCAATCGACTCCTTTATTTCTTTCGTCTGTGATTTGGGACGAGATGTTTTGAATGAAGTTTCTTATACCATTTAAAAATGGCTTTATATACACAATCCCTTTGAGTTTTTCAAGTATGACACTTCCACAAGTAGATTATCAACAAAAATAGTCTTATCTGGGGTTGAGGACACAAGTCCTGTTCCGTCACTGCCAACATGCATGTTACACCTTTTCCTTGTTACATGTTCTAGTGAGAGCATGTTACACTTCTGAGCCGGAGCCTATTTAAGTTACAATACAAAATATGTGTGAACCACCTAAGTCTTGGTTCCTTCACTATGTCATCAACTGGCGTCTTGTGTGTTAACCTATTGTTAACGTATTTCAACTACTTTTTTCTATAGACATACTATATTTTAAGATTAATGCTGTCTAACTCAACTAGGGTTATAACTCTGATCTATGTGTCGCTAATGTAACATTAAATGATAAGTAAAATTAAATGGCTCATTTAATTTAGCATATTACCTAAAACCACATAAATTTGGGTTATAATCACAGTGTGACTAAATAGCATTTTTCATATTTTAATGGTCGTACTCTTAATAAAATAAATTATAGGATATCTAATCATCGTCTTGTGGAACTGAGCGTACATAATCTAAAATGTTGACATGATTAGAGAATAAAAGTACATTAAAGAATAAGGACTTGTTTGTGAATCTTATTAAACAAATAAAGTCAAACGATATATTTATAGAACTTACTATGCAGGGAGGATTTTAATTGGAGGAGCCATGCAACAAAATAAATAATCCAAGATTAAAAAGAAAGTAGAAAACCAGTTAAACAACTGTCAAAAATTAATTAAAAAATTAGTGAGGTTGACCTTGCGAAGTTTATGTGCCAAACGTGTTAGTCTGGAGGAATCTTACGGATACATTACAAGTTAACTCCAAAGTTCAAAGCCAAGTTGCTTTTGACATTCTTCCCTTGTTCAGATAATCTAAATGCCAGTTGTCAGTCAAATTCAATGTCTAATTTAATTCTGGTTGGGGATATGAGATTATCGTTTGTAAGTAGTTTGAAACTTTTCTATTAGAAAACAACGTATGAACTTTGTTAATAAAGAATAAAAATGAAGTAACAAAGATGGAAATGAAACTTCAAGACAAGTGTTTTAACACTTTATCTTTAAAACGAATTTGCTCGATAACGGTGCTAACGGTGGATTGGCATTTGTCTCCCAAGACACGGAGGACTCCTCTTACAGTAGAAGCACTTCAAACTTCAAGGCAACATCGACCTCGAATAATAATTTTCTCTCTACTCAAACAATGATTTTGATGCAAGAAACAAATGATTTTGCAAGAGTTTTGAAGCAAAGTAATCAAGGAGAATGTTTTATGGCATCAAGTGTGTCCAATTTATAGAAGGTGATGAGTTGTGGTCGGAGAGACACACCACAAAATTCAGCATGTTTTATGAAAGGACATAGCCTTTCCTTGCGCTTGTTGTCCGCCAGTTTTACCACTAGAGTGCTCAAAGCATGGACTTGGTGCTTGCTTGGAGCCCGGCTGCTGCTCATGTGGCGAACTTACATAGCCAAAATTCGATTTTTTTCTTTCTAAATTTGGACAATAATTTCTTATTCATCTGGAATAGGTTTTTAGATTCCAAATATACTACACTACGATCATCTACTCGGCGGATAGAACAAGTTAGTCTATTCATTTTTATGACTTGACTATCGGATCCCATCCGAATACTTGGCTGAAATTGATACAAAATCAAATATACTTAACCAATTTTAACATGATTCCAATAATCTCTCACATGAATGGAAATTATCAGATAAGTAAATGATAATGCAGACACTAGTTGAGAAAAACATCGCATTAGGAGAGGTAGCTCCTAACTTTAAACCTATATTAGTGAAATACTATCGAATTTATGTGGGTAATTGGTGAACATGATGTCTTGAATCATTTAGCCGTCATTTTAAACCATGACAACAATACTCACACAATGTTTTTCCTAAATCGGTTCTCATGACTTTATACATTTTGGTCATGAACCATTCTTAGATTTCATAAGTGTTTTAAAGAATTTAGCATCAAAATTCTCACAAGAGTGGTCCCACATCACACTTACATAGGTGACATTCTATTGAGAGTATTCTGCTATACTCCATTTGTCAAGCTATATGAATCATTAAAAGTGTAAATAAACATTTTAATATCTACAAATGGCAGTTTGATTATCCTAGGAATGAGTAAGAATTATTTCCCAAGTGCTTTATGGGATCTTAATAACTTAGTTATCCTATTGAATGAAGATCTTGGGGATCTCTAGTCAACAAGATTGGATTACCATTACAATGACTCTAACGTAGTAGGCTATAATCTCATTCTCTTCGATTGACAATATATTTGATCTCTCGACAAGCCTTTCGTAAGTGAATTCAAGATATTTTTCTTTGATTTCACATAACCAATGGAAATAATATCATTCGAGATCAATTGCTTAATGGTATCGTGTCTATGACGTATGTTTCTAGACTAACCATTATACATGCTATTTTGTATCCTACCAATAGCCGATTGACTATCACAATGTATACCTATTTAAGGTATCGGCTTAAGCCAACATAGAATGTCTACCAAAAGGTTATGAAGTCATTCTGCTTCTTCCCCAGTTTTGTCCAAAGCTATAAATTTCGATCACATCGTTGATTAGGTTATACAAGTGTGCTTTATGAGCTTCCAAGACATAGCAACACCACCAATGGTAAAGACATAACCACTAGTAGACTTAGAATCCTTCACATCGGATATTTAATCGCATCACAATATCCTTCTAATACCGCAGGATATTTTGTGAAATGTAATTCAAAGGTTATGGTATATTTTAGATACCTAAGAATATCATAGCTCGGATTATTCGTCAATCTACTAAACTTATTCATAGCAAATGCTATATCCGATCGAGTGCAGTTCGTAATATATGTTAGATTGTCTATAACCTGTGAATACTTTAGTTGAAGCACCGGCTCAACCTTATTTTTAACAAAGTGTACTTACTTTTGGTGTCATTGCTTTGGAGCTTGCTTTAACTCATATAGGGACTTAACAAGTTTACAAACTTTTCGTTCTTGGTTAAGAGCAATGAACCTTTGAGGTTGCTCTATGTATTTTTCTTCTTGTAACTCACCATTCAAAAATGTCATTTTCACGTCTATTTGATGAATCTCAGGGTTATATTGTGCAGCAACAACCTTATCAAAGTGAGTATCAAACAAGTCAAATCCTTCTTTTTGCCTATAGCCTTTGACAACCAATCTAGCCTGATATTTGTCCATGAATCCATTCGGTTTTAATTTCTTCTTGAAAATCCATTTGTACCCTAAAAGCTTATTTCCATATGGTAAATCAACCAATTCCCAAGTATTACTTTCCATTATAGATAGGCATTACTTCACTAATTGTCTTCAGATCATTTTTACCATATAAGCTAGAAAATCATGACTATATGAAATAGAGTTCAACCTTTTTTACTGCACATTGGTTCTATATCTTTTATAGTAACATTTACAGTTTCATAAGTTCATTTATTTTAACTTATTTTCTAGTCTTTACATGGGAAGACATTTTCGAAAAGGGAAACATTTCTCGATTCAAGTATGGTGCTTTCATGTATGTCTTGAATGTCAGACTTATGAACAAAAAATCAATATACACTACTATTATTGATGTATCTAATAAATATGAAATCAATTGTTTTAAGCCCAATTTTAACTTGTTTCGGTTTAGGTACTTCAACCTTCGTTAAGAACCCTTACACTTTCAAGTGTTTATAAGAAAGAGAATAACATTTCAATAATTCATATAGAGTTTCATCCATTTTATTTTGAGGTATCTTGTTAAGAATGTTCTTTGTTGAAAGTATAGCTTCCCCCACATGTTTTGGGGTAAGCTCGAACTTATAAACATTGCATTCATCATTTCCTTGATAATTTGATTTTTGTGTTCAATAACACCATTTGATTGAGGTGAGTAAGGTTCTGTTGTTTGATGAATGATTCCATATTCGAAACAAAATTCTTCAAATGGTGCCCAATATTCTCCTCCTCTATCATTTCGAATATTCTTTATTCGTTTACTAAGTTGATTCTCAACTTTTGTCTTATAATGTTTGAAAACATCTAAGGCTTCATCATTACTTCTTAGCAAATGACATAACAATACTTTGTACAATTATCAATGAAAGTAATAAAATATTTTTTCCTGCCTTTAGTTTGAACAAATTTTAAGTCACGGATATCGCGTGTATTAACTCTAAAGATGTAGTGTTTTTTTGAACCGAATGAAATGATGTTTTTGTCAATTATGCCTCAACACAAATTTCACATGTATGATTAAGATCAAAATTTAGCATTGGTATTAAACTTAAATTCATAAATTTACACACGGATTTAAAATTTGCATGTCCTAATCGATTGTGCCATAAACAAGACAACTCAAGCATCTAAGTAGAATTTAAACTTTATTAATAGTGTTTTGCTTTGGTACAATAGTAAGAACGTTCATTTTGAACATTCCATTACATAAATATCTGATAGAAATGCAAAATGCATATTTTTTTCTCCTTATTTTATTTGTTCGTATGATTAATTAATACCAAAATGTACACATTACATCTATATTATGATTTAGGTGGAAATTCTATGGATATGGCGTGATTTGGAAGAAATAAGCGAACAATGGCCAAAAAGGGAAAAAATGAAGTTTGGGGACTGAAATGAATATAGTTAAAAGTTATGTGGAACCTCACAATGAAGATTTGAGAGTGTTAGAGGTCAATTGGATGAAAAAAGAAGTCAAAGGGATGAAGTATAATCAAAGTATTATCACACATCAACTTCTAGCCGAAAAGGTTATGAATCGGATTTTCAGTCTCAATTTGAAACCCATTTTTGACATGGCAAACGATCGAGTTGGAAGATTATATATATGAAGTAAAGTTGTATTCCTTTGAGTCGGCTTTCCAATGCATCTTGAATCAATCTAATCGGATATTGGGAAAGGAAGATATGACCAAGATACTGAAAGTCACTCAGTTATGTTGGTCGGGCTAGACTTAATTAACATAGGCCAATATTTATGTCTGGGAGGCCGCCCCATTTTCTACTAGGCGCCCGCCCAGGCCAAATCGGGGAAAATTTTTTGGCTTCCAAATTTAAGTCAACCACCTATAGAAACAACTATAAATTCATATTTTAAAACCCTAGAACAGGGAGAACGCCTCCAAACTCCATTCTTTATTATTTCTCTCTTAAATTCATGAATTGTAACTAAATTTTTACACTTGGCCTTGGAAATTGAAACCTCGAAACCAAACTCCATTCTTCATTATTGAATATTATTTTGCACTTATTTTCATGATTGTTATGTTTAATTGATGGAGGCCTACAAGTTTGTTATTCGTTACAATCTACAACTAAATTAAATATCAAATCCGTAATTGTTTGATTCCTTTAACTTGTGAAACACTAGGATTTGATGATTTTCTGCAATAGAGGTTATTGAATTTTAAGAAGAATGTTTAAATAGATTGAATGCAACCGCTGGCGTTTGTGTTATCTAGTTCATCGATTTCTCTATTGTGTAAAGCTGTTATTAAATTGAATCTTAAGCGCTGGTCTGTGGTTATTTAATAATTAGGGTTAATTAGAACGCTGATTTCTAACTAACCAAAATAAAGAAGAAATAGGAATCAATTCCAACGATGAATATTCAAAATATTAATTGAATTATGATTGCATCTATGATCAATCATGGATTTTCGATGGTGGCTGTAGACTTAGACCAATATTAGTCTTTTGATTGTTTTCGTTAATTTAATTTCCTTAGTTATTGATTATGTTATTTACAATTGTTTGCATACAAAAGTCCTCAATTATTGTACGAAACATAAAATGTTGAATTACACACTCTTCGTGGAATCGACCCTTACTTCCACTATTACATTAGTTTTAGAGGTTAAGGTATTATTTTTGGGTGCCTGTGACAGCACACACCAATATTAATTATCAACTTACATCTTATTCTTAGTGTGTACAAATTTATCGGATACAAACATTAATGTAAAACCATTTTTGTTAAGTAGAGACCCGAATACAAGGTTCTTGTGAATGTTCGGTACATGTAGAACATTGTTGAGGACAAGTTCTTTGTCGGAAATCATCTTCAATGTAGAATTGTCCTTCACCTTTTGAACTTGTAGAATTTTCCATTAATAGTTGTTCTCCAATCAATTCTTTATAGTTTGAAAAAATAGTCTTCTATGCATGTTGTAACATTAAGAAACAACCGCAAAGAGATTCATCTCTTGTATCTCTTCAGATAGAGTGTCTCTTTCAATCACATTTGCTTAGGCCTTCTTCTTAAGCTTGCTATATTCACTTGAATGATGTCCCTCTTTGCCACAATTGTAGCAATTCTCTTTGAATTTCTTAACATTCTTTGTGTTGTCTTTCTTTGGTGTACATCATCTGAGACTTTGCGCTTTTTGTTAATCCTTGAATCGAATTCCATCAACTTGGCCTTGGCTTGCCCAAATTGAACAACAGACTTCCTTTCAATCTTGCTATTATCTTCTTCTATCCTTAGTCGGACAACAAATTCTTCCAAATTCATTTTCTTGCGTGCTTGAGATAGATTTTGAAATCTCTCCACAAATGAAGAAGTTTCTCGATAATTGTAGCAACTTGGAATGACTCACTCCATGTCATCTTCTCCGCATAAATGTCCTGGAGAAGAACCTGCAATTCTTGCACTTAGCTGATGACAGACTTGGAATCTATCATTTTGTGCTCAAGAAACTTACCAACAATGAACTTCTTCATCCTAGCGTCCTCCATTTTATATTTTTTCTTCAAAGAATCCCAAAGTTCCTTAGCAGATTTCATCGCACTCTACACAACAAGTATTTAATGCGGTAATTAATTGTCGATTATTAGCTCCTTCTTGTATGGCAGGAGGATCTTTGGTTAAAACCTTGCCAAGTTCAAGGTAGTGAGATAAAACAACATTTTTTGTTACCATCTTTTGAAATCTACACCATTGAATTTCTCTAATTTCTCTCCATGTGTAATTGGTATAGCCAATGGTAGAATGATAATTGGTGCCAAATTTGGAATTAGCAGAACCACATCATTTGTACCATTTGTTGTTTGACTCGTATTAGTTTCAACAGTGTTCATTTCTGTAACAAAAATAAAAGTTCAATACAATAGAACAAGAATGGAATAGCAGCTTTATTCTTATTCCAAAGGATGAAAATAATCAAATTAAAATCAACAAAATGACAAGAAAATTCATCTTAAACTTGTTGGAGATTTAAGAAAGAAATGAATGAAGTAACAAAGATGGAAATGAAACTCCGAGATATGTGTTTAATACTTTATCTTTAAGACGAATTTGCAGCCCACTAAGGTGTTAACATTGGATTGGAAATCATTTTCCAAGATACAAGGGATTTGCCTTGCAGTGGATGATAAGTGTGTTTTTGCACACTTATTAGATACTTTAACAAGCTAATTATTGATTAAATTGAGCGAATTTATTTTCATAATTGTATAAATATGACCTTTGTAGGCAAAAATACTCATGGAATGAGAACAAGACAAAATTAGGAAAAATGGACTAAAAGTACACAAAATTGTGAAGTTGGGGACTAAAGTGCAGACATTAGAAAGTTGAAGGACCTTGGATACAATTTATGAAGGACATGATTAATATGGAAGTCAAAATCTAAGGACCAAATTGTATAAGATCATAGTTTAGGGGACCTAATGTGAAAATTACTAGAGGAATTGTGTACAAAAAAAAAACCCTAAAAAAGGCATGAATTATGGTAGCAGGTTGAAGCCTAGGCGCCACTTTAAGACCCGGGGTCCGTTTTGTCACTTTCCAAAACTATGGGGCTTGTCTGTAATTTCACAATAGGGTTTAAGAATTAAAAAAAGGGGCAGCCACGGATTGCTTCATTCTTCCTCCTTTCCTTTTGCTTTTCATTTTTCTTTTCTTTCTTTTTCTTTCTTCTTTCTTTTTCTCTTCTTTTTCTTTTGATTTTCTTGTTATTTTGGGGAAAACCATATGGCACAAGGAGAAGCAATTAAAAAGTTGTAGAAATATTGGAAAAATCAAGAGCTAGACATTTTCATCTCACAAATCCAACCAAAATGGATTTTTCTATAATTTTGTATATTATCCATTGTTTTGCCAAACTTGTAATGTATTATTATAAATATTTTCATTTTTTATCATATATATAATACGGGCTAATTTCTTATGTTGGGATTTATGGTAGTAGCTAGGCCTATTTAATATTTGTTCTTTAATGTTAAGTTACTTATTTTCATGTGTTTTTACTATTGTTATTATTGCATTTTCATTTATATGACCAATGAATGATTATGTTTAGTGATTTGTACATTGTTCGAGAGAAGATTGTGCATTTTAGACTAAATAATAGAAACCTCGGTTTGTGTGACCTAACCCTAAGTAATTCATTGAGCTATTTTTACAAATATTTAACGCGGTTATTTGGTTTGAATCGACATAGAGATATAGTAGTTTAAACTAATCAATTAAGGGAGTAATTAACTAAAATTGAAAAATCGGGTATAATATTATGAATGAATAATTTTTTAATTGGTTTGTTGAGAAATTAATTAAACGACGATTAAGCGAAACAATGAATCTCAACCACATTTTCCTTCGAAATTCCCAACTATTTATGTTTTCTTAGTTTGTAGGGTTTTAGTCATTTTTCTTTTTTCAAAATCTAATTCTTATTGTGCGTTTTTTTTTTAAAAAATTAATGGATTAAAGTTGCGTAACCTAAAGTAAACATTCCTCGAGGGATCGATTTTTATTACTTGAACGCGACACGTATACTTGCGGTTTGCGCTTTCATAGCGAGCAGTAGAAGCCCTTCAAACTTCAAGGCAATGTTGAACTTGAAACAGAATCTTCTCTCTACTCAAACAATGATTTTGATGTAAGAAACAAATGATTTTGCAAGTGTTTTGATGCAAAGTAATCAAGGAAAATGTTATGGAATAACTTTATGGCACAAGGGTATCCAATTTATAGAAGGTAAGAAGTTGTTGTCGAAGAGAAATGCCCCAAACTCAGAATATTCATTAAGGGAAGCAACCTTTCCTGGCGCTCATTGACTACCTGTTTTGCCCCTCAACCACTCAAAGCAAGGATCGGCGCTAGGCTTCCGCTTGAATGGCAAACTTGTAAAGCCAAAATTCGATTTTTATGTTTCTAACTTTGGATAGCAATTCTCATTCATCCGGAATTAGTTTGAGATTTCAAATATACTATAGTCATCTGCTCAACGACTATCACAAGTTAGTCTAGCTATGTCAACGAGCCGAGCCCGAGCTGAAAAAAAAAGCTCGGGCTCGGCTCGAGCTTTTCTGGCCGAGCTTTTTTCAGGCCCGGCTCGCTTTTTTATTGTTTTTCTATCTTATCTACCTACAAACAGCTTTTAAATTTTTTTTATTAATTTAAATTTTTTTATTAATTACGGGCCGACCCCCCAAAATGGGGCTTGGCCCAAGCCTAGGCTTGGTTCCACAGAGCCCAAGCCCCCTGAGCCAACGAGCTTTTTTGCCATCTCTAAGTTAATCTATTCTTTTCATGATTTGACTATCAGAACCCATTCAAATACTTGATCGAAGTTGATAAAAATCAACTTTATTTTACTTAACCAATTTTAATCTAGTTCCAAAGTAAGATGAATAATTTCGATCAGCAAATAATCTTTCAATTGTTTTTGTTAGAAA
The DNA here is from genome assembly GCA_035079005.1 of Fraxinus americana. Classification (NCBI taxonomy): domain Eukaryota; kingdom Viridiplantae; phylum Streptophyta; class Magnoliopsida; order Lamiales; family Oleaceae; genus Fraxinus; species Fraxinus americana. Next base: position 14,367,817 of record CM068719.1, on the reverse strand, counting down.
CAAAATTTGTCCCCTCACTAATAATTTAAATTTTCAGACGAGATTGTTCAAGAAATAGTTTATCGCCACTTATTTATCAAAAAATTTATACATGACATCCTTAAAACTGAATTTGGGGTATATATAGAGGGACGTGTTGTAAACGGAGTCTGAAGTTCTCTACAACGTTATGATAACAGCGAATGTGTTTGACTCACGTGCAAAAAACTATTAACACATTAGAACTTATCAAAAACTCACATGAAATTATGTGATGAAGTAGAATGAAAGAAAAATTTCAAACGTGTGATCGTAAGTTCACTTATTCTTTGAATATTCGAGGTTGGATCTTAAAATGATAGCTATTTATTACTTTCAATAAAAAATAATAGCAATAACAACAACAACAACAACAAAAATAACATAATGGACTATACATTAGTCAGAGGTACATTATTTGACACCGTATTTTTCTCTTGTTTCACAACTTTCTCATTTTATTAAAGAACCTCAATCTCTTCTTATTGTTACATTAGTGGTCTCATTTTTTTGTTACATTTTATCCTCATTCTTTGATTAATTAGGAAATACAGCCTCTGATGTTGGTTTATGTACAAATATTCTTTTAACGTTCTTTGAAAAGCGTGTTGCACTTTCTATTTGTTATTTTTTTTTTTTTATTAAAAATTATTAAGGGGACATATCTTTATATGCCCTTGTAGCTGAAGTTCTGTACGAAATTTTTTACCAAGAACACAGCAACCAAAGCGTGTGTCTGGTTGGAATTTTAATTGTAATTCCAACCCTTGCAATGGAAAAATTGGACTGTTGCAGTTAATTTCTGGGCCCCAGCTGTGAGTGGAGCAGTCAATTATTGCTGCTGGTTTTGCTGTTAACAGCTATAAAAATGATTTTAATTGGTTTGAAAAAGTGTTAAGCGTGTGTCTGGTTGAAATTTTAATTGTAATTTCAACCGTTGCAATGGAAAAATTGGACCGTTGCAGTCAATTTCTGGGCCCCAGCTGTGAGTGGAGCAGTCAATTATTCTTGCTGGTTTGCTATTAACGGCTATAAAAATGATTTTAATTGGTTTGAACAAGTGTTCCCAGACACAGCGAAAGTTAGGAAAATAGTTGCCATAAAAAGTTGTAGCAATAAGTGATTTAACGCGACGCATTTTTAAAGTTTGTCGCAGAGATTGTGATGAAAAAAATTAAATACCAAAAAATATAAGGCAACGTAAAAAATTGTCGTGAAATGTGAAAAGTTGCGACAAATAATAAAGAATGTCGCCAAAAATACGAGGGAAGTAAGGGGCCAAAATATTTTTGGTTGGAAACTTATGGCGACAAACTTTTATTCCTTGTAATAAAATGTTTGTGATGCAAAAGGGACTACTTTTTACGACAAAAAATATTTGTTGCTAAAAATTCTATAGTTGGAGGAAAAAAACCTTTACAAGAAAAACTGTTTTTTGCAACGGACAAAAATGTTGCAGTAGGTTTTTTACGATACTCACCCATATATTGTAGGCTCTAATGTTATCGTAGAGTTGAAAGATACAGCACCGTGCAGTGCACGTTGCAAAAGCTCTCAAATGTACGTTATTGTTAAGTTTTTGCAATATCCTTCGTCCATTGATTTTATTATATTTTAAAACACTTTTTGCTTATTGTCGTAACTTTTTTTTTTTGTGATGTTCTTTTATTTTATTTCTTTGTAACAAGTAATTTTTTTGTGTGGCTAAATTTTAATATTTAATCTAATTTTTTTAAACTTTAATTATATTTGACCAAAAAAAAAGAATCATTAATTTGGAGGTTTAATGAATATACATAGCTATAGAGAACTAAAAATTGATGAGGTAGAGTAAAAAATGAAAAAAAAAATCTTATAAAAAGATAAAGAGGTTGGAAAAAAAAAAAAAAAGAGAAAGAAAGAAAGAAAGAGGGAACATAAATTCTCCCTCCAAATACAAGAGCCAAAATTGAAAATAAAATCTTGTATAAAATTAAATTTAGTTATTTTTAGGAAAAAAGGAAAATTTATTTAGAAAGATTCTTATAAAATTTAATATTTATTTTACATAACTGTCCGTTAGACTATTATAAATTTAGAAAGAAATTTTTTAATTGTTTAAAATTTAAAACTGTTGTAAATAACTGTAAACATAATTTTCATTGTCAATAATATTAAAAAAAAACTTCAAATAGAGGGGAAATTATGTAAATTTATTTTCTTTTAGGGTCCGTTTGATTGCTAATGTGGAAAATGTATGGAAAGAAAATGAATTTCAGGGAATTGAATTACCTAAAAATTGTTTTACTGTGAATTACAATTAATTGTGTTTGATTGGTATAATTTTCAACTTGGAAAATGTTGAAAGTTTGGCGTCCGTTTGACTTCATTTTTTATGAAAATTGTCTATGAAAGTGATAATGTTTTCTACCATTGGGTCTAGAATTTGTTCTAATTGCCAAAAAAAAAAGTAAAAAAATTACCATACCGAACACAATTCGTTTGGCTTCGTTTTGTATGGAAATTGTCAATAAAAGTGATAAATTTTTTTACTATTGTGTCTATAATTTTTTTCAATTGCCAAATAAAAAATTAAAAAAATTAATTTTTTTTTAAAATAAAGCAATTTCATTTTGCCAAGAAAATGGATTCCCACCACTTTGACGAGAAAGTCAATTCCTTAAAAATATGGAAAATGGGTTGATGTGACACAAGCAAGGAAATATAATTTCATGGGAAATTTTGTCAATCAAACAAGTCAAAAAGTGAGAAATTGAATTTATTTGCTATTGTCCTTGGAAAATTAGACTTATCAAACACAACCTTAATTTCTTTTCTTCAATCTGTACCAAAATTCAGTTTCCCACAATATCACAATCTCGTTTGAAACAAATCTCTTCTCCCCCAATTTTAAAAGGGGCCTTCATTTAAATGGCCCGGTCAAACCAAGTTTTTGTTTAAAAAATCCAACAACTAAATTCTTTAGTTAGATGGCCTAAATATATGAAAAATAGAAAATATAATTTGTAAATGACTAGAATGTCCTTGTATACAAAAAGACATTATTGCCCTAATTCTCATTTCAATTTCCATTTAAACCTAATTAAATTCTACCTTCTTCAAAAACCGATTCCTCTGGTATGCAATTGTTTCATTTTCTTATCATCATTTTTCTCTACTTAAAGAAACCATAAACTCTACATTCACTTTCCTTTAAACACTCATTTGATTGAAGTGGGTAATATAATCTTTCAACATTCTTATTGGGCATTTGAAGAAGAAGAAGAGGGTATTGTAAATTTTCAATTTTTGGGTTACTTTCTTTCTCCATTTTTTTGAATAATTTTTTTATGTTGTTGTATATATGTTTATGGTGTTCATTTGTGAACAATGATTTTGAATTCATTTTAACATTGGATTAGAGTTTTGATATGTGTTACTTCCCAAACCATTTTCTCATTACCAATTATTTGTATTAATTGGAGAGAAATATAAGTTGGCAAAGGCATGTTTGGCTATTATTTTCATTGTTGTACTATAAAACGTACGTTTGGTTTTTTCTGCACATAACGACTTACATGTCGTTTTATACCATCCATAACGACTTACATATCGTTATTAGTACTGTGTTATGTTTGTAATTTGATGAAATTTTTATATTGAATTACAGTTATGTTATGGACACCGCGAATATGATATGGATATCAGTTTGTTATCTAATTGAATATGAACAATCAATTGAAGGTGCATGGAAATGGAAATATGTAGGGAATGACAAAGGAAAAACAACTCCTATTCTTGTTTCGAAGACTATTTCTTATGTGGAATTGTATGAAAAATCAAAGAGATGTTGAACGTCGATACAAGGGTGTACAAAATGGAGATTTCAGCTCTTGTCCCTATAATATCTAAAGCTCCAGCTGCTCCGACCATAATTGATTGTGACAATAATGTGAAGTGGTTTCTACTGTCTGTAAAAAACTTTTCTTTGTGTAACCCTTTCAAATGAAGTTGAAAATGAAGAAGATTTTGGTGATGAAGAATGTTTATTACTAAGAGAAGGTGAAGAACAAATTGCAAATATGAACAACAAGGAAAAACATGTTCGAACAGACGATGATGCTAACCATGACAATAGTGATGGAGTATTTCTAGATTGTAATGATTTTGATGTAAGTGCAGATAGTCATCGAAGAGTAAATGGTGACGATAATTCTCCTGTAGCAGATGACAATAATGTGGAGTTACCATGGATAAACTTTATAGTTGGAATGTAGGGAATGATAATGATGTTGAATGTAGTTGGATTGTAACTGCAAATGCAAGTTTGCTCGGTTGTGAGACACCGGTAAGAATTTCAGAAAATGAAGATGTACAAGTGAACCAATTGTTTACATCGAAATATGACCTAATATCAAAATTGCAATTGCTAGCTGTAAAATGTCACTTTGAATACAAAGTCAAGAAGTCGAATAAGAGCACTTATACAATTGTTTGTATCGATGAAAATTGCAAGTGGCGGTTGCGAGCAACCAAGATCGCAGAAAGTCCTATTTTTGAAGTTCGAAAGTATAATGGTCATCACTCTTGCTCCATGAGCATTCATCGCAGAAACCATAGGCATGCTTCATATATGATCATTGGAAATCACATTGCCCCGAAGTATCAAGATGCCAACCGAGTTTACAAACCAAGGGACATCATTAATGACATTCGTCGAGAGTTTGGCATAACCGTAAGCTATACTAAAGCGTATATGGCTAAACATTTTACTTGTGGACTGATCCGTGGAAAACCCTTTGAGAGTTATGCGAAATTACTAGCATATTGTCATGTTTTGGAGATGCAAAATCCTAGTACGCTGACATTCATTCATACTACTGATGATCGGCGCTTCAAGTACTTTTTTATGGCATTGGGACCAAGTATACATGGATTCCTCAACTCAATGCGAAGGGTAATTTCTGTAGATGGTACATTCCTGAAATCAAGAATGAAAGGTACTCTACTAGTAGCAACCTGTCAAGATGGAAATTTTCAAATATTTCTACTCGCATAGGGAGTCGTTGATTCGGAGAATGATGAATCATGGACTTGGTTCTTTCAGAAGTTGCGATTAATAACAGGTGACACGGATGAGCTTGTGATTATTTCTGACCGTACAGTATGTATTAAAAATGGAGTTAGAAATGTTTTTCAGTTTGCTCATCATGGTAATTGTACATATCACTTGCAAAAGAACTTGAAGACAAATTTTCCACGGAGTGATGTTGCAACTTTATTTAGGGCAGCATCGGAGGCTTATACTGTAACAGAATTTGAGTCCAACATGGCAGCTCTGTGCAGTAAAAAGAAGGGCATCAAAGAGTACCTATTGGAAGAAGATTTCCATTATTGGGCTAGAGCACATTTTACTGGGATACGTTACAATATCATGACTACGAATAATGCGGAATCTCTAAATAGCTTGTTGAAGAGTGCTCGAGAATTTCCCATAGTTGGTTTGATTGAATATATCCAAGAGACACTGCAAAGGTGGTTTAATGAAAGACATGTTGAAACTGAAAAATGTGTGACCTATCTCACGCCACCTTTAGAGAAAAAGATGTGCATGACATATAATGAGTTAAATGGGTTGGAGGTCATTCAAGTATCTCCAAACATTTATCAAGTTGGCGACAATCTAGAACACCACTTTATGGACTTAGATGACGAGACATGTACGTGTAGGAAATTTGATTTGGACAAGTTCTCATGTGTGCATGCAATTGCTGCTGTAAAGTTTAAAAGAGATGACGGCTATAACCTATGTAGCCCTTTTTATACTACTAGTTGTTGGAAGCAAGCATATTCTGCATTCGTATACCCTTTGCCAAATGAGATCGAATGGAGAATTCCAAAACATGTGATAGCTCGAAAAATATTTCCACCATTGGCACAAAGACAGAGTGGGCGACCAGCCAAAAAGGCAAGACGCATACACCTCGTAAGTGCAGTATGTGCAAGAAAACGGGTCATGTCCAATCCACTTGCACTGGCCAAGCAACTGGTATTGAAGCCTATGCTTGGAATTTCGAGCCTTGGAATTGTGTTTTGATGTATGTATTGATATTTTGAAAACTTTTTGTGGCTCGACCTTGTTCTTTTTGCTGGAGTAGTTGCTATTCCTATAATTGTTGATATTTCTAAGATGTTGCCTAACCATTAGTTAGTGCATTTTGATAATTGTAATGATTATGGATATTGAATATAATTGAAATTTACATATTGTTCAAGTTTACATATTGTATACGTCCAGGGTGTTCATACTGCATATTCACGTAACAACATTTCTAACTCGTTCAGTGACAGAGAGTATTTCATGTCGTTTAAGTACAAAAATGCATTAATTCGGAAAACGATGTCGAAAGCGTTCCTGACACACAAAACGATTTCGATATCGTTTCAGCACGCAGTGCTTCCTAGGAAAACTACAACGACATACATATCGTTCCTATGTTACACAACGATATCGATGTCGTTTCGATACAAAATTGCACTCAGTAGCATAACGACATTGAACTCGTTCCTGGAATAAAAATGACCGTGGATATCGTTTCAGCATAAAATAAACACTGCTTCCCAGAACAAACTATAACGACATTGACCTCGTTCCTAGAATAAAAACGACATGGATATCGTTTCGGCATAAAATAGACACTGCTTCCCAGAACAAACTATAACGACATTGATATCGTTCCTATTTGACAAAACGATATAGATGTCGTTTCCATTCAAAAATTGTACTGCATAGCATAACGATATTTAAATCGTTCCTGAAACAAAAAATGATATTGATATCGTTTCATAATGAAATGTACACTGCTTCCCCGATATGAATGTAACGACATTGATATCGTTCCTGTGTCTCAAAACGATATTAAAATCGTTTTGATACCAAAATTCCACTGGCTAACGTAATCATACTGAAATTGTTCCTGAAATAATAAAACGACTTCCATATCGTTTCTGTGAAAATTTGACGAGTTAGAAATCGTTACTGTTCAAATAATGAAAATAACGACATTGGTATCGTTTCCGTTCAAATCATAACTAAAATAACATATATATCATTTTAGTTTATATAAAACGATAGTGATATCATTTCTGTTCAAAATGATAACTAAAACGACATATATATCGAATCATTATTTTTAGCCAAAATGATATAAATATCGTTTTTCATGAAAAGAAACGATATCTATATTGTTGTAGTTATTATTTGAAGTGGAACAATTTCAAACTCCCCAAATTTGTACTAAAACGATATGGATGTGGTTATGTTATTTTGTGGATTTGATACGTAACGATCTCCACATCGTTTCAGTACAAGTTTGACGACATCGATATCGTTTCAGTATAAATCGTAACAAAAACGACATATATATCGTTTTAGTTTATATAGAACGATAATTATATCGTTTCTGTTCAAAATGTTGATTCGACCGTCCATGATGGCTCGACAAGCATCCGACATATGTAGGAGGATCGAAATAGGTCATCAAATGGGCTCGATCTCACTCAAACGAAACTATGAGAATATTGGTGTTCCCATGACTATATACAACCTTCGAACTATTCCAATAGAAAGAAAGTATTTTTGTTCGTTCTTTCTAAGTCATTCTAGTGACACAACCCACTTCATGACGTCATTCGATCGTCCTAAGTATGTTGAAGGCATGCTTGGTGGTTGTAGACGACCGAATCATTATTTTTAGCCAAAACGATATAAATATCATTTTTCATGAAAAGAAACGATATCTATATCGTTGTAGTTATAATTTGAACTGGAACGATTTCAAACTCTCCAAATTTGTACTGAAACGATATGGATGTCATTATGTTATTTTGTGGATTTGATACGTAACGATCTCCACATCGTTTCAGTACTAGTTTGACGACATCGATATCGTTTCAGTATAAATCGTAACTAAAACGACATATATATCATTTTAGTTTATATAGGACGATAATTATATCATTTCTATTCAAAATGTTGATTCGACCATATTGTTATGTACCAAACCCACTACATAACATAACGACATACATGTCGTTTCAGTACAAATATAACGAGGCCGAACTCGTTTCGGTCGAAATCTGCGCTGAAACAACATCTATGTCGTTTTAGTTCACATAAAACGACATGGATGTCACTATGCATTAAATCGATGGTCGAATCGTTGTTTTAGCCTATACGATATAATTATCGTTATCTAACTCGTCAAATTTTCACTGAAACGATATTGATATCGTTATGTTATTTCGTGTGATGTACACTACAATGATATCGTTTCAGTGAACGTTTTAGTTTTTATTTGAATTGTAACGACATATAAATCGTTACGTTTGCACTGAAACGGTATGTATGTCGTTACGCTATTTCGTGACTTTGACATTACAAAGAAAATTTGTTGAAGCAGTGACCTATTTTTCACTGAAACGATATGGAAATCGTTTTATTGTTTCAGAAACGATTTCAATATGATTACGTTAGCCAGTGAAATTTTGGTATCAAAACGATTTTAATATCATTTTGAGACATAGGAACAATATCAATGTCGTTACATTCATATCAAGGAAGTAGTGTGCATTTCATGATGAACGATATCATATCATTTTATGTTTCAGGAACGATTTCAATATCGTTATGCTACGCAGTGCAATTTTTGAATGGAAACGACATCTATATCGTTTTGTCAAATAGGAACGATATCAATGTCGTTATAGTTTATTCTAGGAAGCAGTGTTTATTTTACTCCGAAACGATATCCATGTCGTTTGTATTCCAAGAACGAGGTCAATGTCGTTATAGTTTGTTCTGGGAAGTAGTGTTTATTTTACGCCGAAACGATATCCATGTCGTTTTTATTCTAGGAACGAGGTCAATGTCGTTATAGTTTGTTCTGGGAAGCAGTGTTTATTTTACGCCGAAACGATATCCATGTCGCTTTTATTCCAGGAACGAGTTCAATGTCATTATGCTACTGAGTGCAATTTTGTATCGAAACGACATCGATATCGTTGTGCAACATAGGAACGATATAAATGTCGTTGTAGTTTTCCTGGGAAGCACTCCGTGCTGAAACGATATCGAAATCGTTTTGTGTGTCAGGAACGCTTTCGATATCGTTTTCCGAATTAATACATTTTTGTACTTGAACGACATGAAATACTCTCTGTCACTGAACGAGTTAGAAATGTCGTTACGTGAATATGCAGTATATGAACACCCTGGACATGTACAATATGTAAACTTGAACGATATGTAAATTTCAATTATATTCAATATTCGTAATCATTACAATTATCAAAATGCACTAACTAATGGTTAGGCAGCATCCTAGAAATATCGACAGTTATAGGAATAGCAACTACTCTAGCAAAATGAACAAGGTCCAGCCACAAAAGTTTTCAAAATATCAATACATACATCAAAACACAATCTAATGCTCAAAATTCCAAGCCAATAACTCTGCAGCCAATTTCTTCCGCCATATTGGTACATAATCCACTTGAATTGCATTTACGTCCATATTCGCTTGCAGAAATTCTATGTATTTAAGTGTGGATATCCCGCAGTCAGATCTACAAAATAGTTGTGCAGTTATTGTATCCATTTGAAACAGTTAAAATAATATAGTACTATCAATTCTGAAATTAGTCATTCTTACCCATTCAATTGTTGGGGAACATCTCCCACTCTCACAACTTCGAACTTTTCCGTGCTATAGTTGTCATCAATTTTGACATGAAGTTTGATCAGTAACGGAATAACCTCCTGTAGAGGCAAAATGTAAGATTCGAACGTTGCCCTACGAACGTGACTCTTCAGACTATCGAAGACAAAAATTGTTCGTTCCTCCAAGTCGATTTGAACTGTGAACCAATGGTTGACGGTAAAGCAAGGAATATACAAATATCTGCAGTCCTTCCAAGGTTTACCGAGCTCTGGAGTAGTCCCTCTCACATAATTGATCAGACTCTTACTAAAATTGAGCTCTTTACTCGGTTGCAACTGGCCATGTGCGTTATGAACAAATTGGTAGAAGAAAGTATCCAATAGGCAGCAATCTTGTCGAAATAAGTTAGGAAATTTGAAAGCCCTTTCTCGTATCTGGTATAGGGCCTCGTTCATAATCTGCACAAAGGAACTAGTTAATACAAACTGAAATCTTGTATAACATTATCGCAAAATCATTAAAATTGTATTACTTACATTGCCAGTAATCCAACCATCCTCATTCAAAAGGTCGATCAAATTTTTTGCTTGAACATCGTAAAAGCGCAAAGGTATCATTTGACTGCACATACAACAACATGCACACAAAGTTATATTTATGTAATGATATCATTGCTTCCACATGTCATTCCAACTATGTGTAATAATTTACCTGGAAGGTGCAGTTTCCAACCATTTGTGAAGAGCCTCAACCTTCACAGGATCTAATTCTCGATAAGGATCATAAACATCGACGTCCGACAACTTTCTCCTCTTTGTCGGGTCCATGAAGGGAGATCACAATAAATGTGCTTTTCTCTTTGGACGATACCCTCGTCCTTTTGGAGATTTTCATCCTACCTTCTCGATTTGTATACTATCACCTATATGTTGCAAGTACCAACAATTAGAAATCTAGAACTTGATTCATTTGGAGGTAATAATATGATGCTGAACATCAATTTGTTTTTTACATACCTTGAGTGGATTCATCTACCTCATGTTTTTTAGGCGTCACAAAATCATCGATGCCTTTCTCTATGTCGGGATGCTTATCATCTACTATTGTTTCTTTTTGAACACCTTCGTTTACCATTTTTTTCCTTTTCTTGCTCTTTCATATCATCCCTAGATCCAACCTTAGCTCCCTTCCCTTCGACATTCTTTCTTGTGACCTCATCTTCTAACTTTGGAGTAGTTCGACCTTGAAATTACTAGCATTATACTTTATTTGCATTTGTATTTGTTTTAGTTTTGGAGGTAACTATCTATTTGGTTAACAATAATATGAATTGTTTTTATGTATTTTGTAATTATTTATATTTGAACTACTATACATGGAAGCATTCTTTTTATAGTCATGAGTTTTTTTTTTTTTTTGTTTTTTTATGGAGTTACATTGTTAAATAAATGTGTACCATAATAGCAACTTTGTTGCGATGTATGAAATTGAATATTATGATTTTTTAAAGTATTATGCAACGAATATCCATTGTCACAAAATGATATTTGTAACGCTTTTATATTTTTATAATAGAATGTACAACATACATAAATAAAGATAAAATTAATTAGGCAACAATTGTACAGTGTTGAAGCGACAAAGTTTTTTGTATCGCGTAATAATTTTGTATGTTGTAAAATAAAATATACTAAATAATAAATATGTTCATTGCGGCGACATTATGGCTACAAATATAGTGTTGCTATTTCATATTTTTCGTGTTAAACAAATAGTGTTGCGAGTTGTTAACGCGATGAATGGCCAAAAGTTGTCGCAAAATGCATTCTGTAACTCAACATTCGCAACAAACATATTTCTCGTAAAATAATTGTTGGAATATTCGTTGCGACAAACTGAATTGTTGCCCTTTAAATTTTTTGCGACATACATACATTGTGACAACATTATGGTTACAAATATTGTGTTGCCGTTTCGTATTTTCTGCGTCAAACAAATAGTGTTGTGATTTTTTTAATGCGATGAACGGTCGAAAGTCATTGCAGAACACATTCAAAACTCATATTGCGCAACAATACCCCCAACAACATATTGTCGTCGCTAAATTACTTTAACAGCAAAATCTCAATTTTTGCAACAAAATTTTTTTTGTTGCGAAACCAGTAATTTTTTGTAGTGGTTTTATACTGCTTATCAGATTTTACTATGCGGTCTAAATCTGAAACTCACCTCTCGACAGTAATAGATTTTCAAAATCAATGAATTGGCCATAGAATTCAAGCATTAAACTCCATGAATAAAATTAACACAAACTTTTAAAGAACTAGAATCTTGATAATAGAAATAAAGGGTCTCAATATATTACATTATTTTGCTCTAATGGAAAATTTAGCTACTCATGATAGATGAAGAAAAACAATATATATTAATTGAATACATCACTAGGTTTTGAATTAATATGTAGATAAGTGGGTGAATCTTGCGCCAAGATGATCTTCTTGCCCAATCAATCTTCAAATCCTTGATTTCTTGCTTTCCTTATTTGATTTGCTCTCCTAATTCTCAAGTTGTTTCTTTATGTTTCTCAATGTGTGAGACCCTTGAAAAGTGCTTTTCCCCATGTATTTATACTTCATCTCTTGTCTTTCCTGAATTTGGAGTCTTTCTCGACATTTAACAAGCCAAAAATTTGAACCCAAGGCACTGGGTGGGTGGCCCCGCGGTGCCGCGACGTAGTGCATCTTGGTGCCTAAGTGCCAAAGGGATGGCATCGAGGGCGCCACCTTTCGGTTGAACACTTCTAATTACAGCGCTGGGGCACCGCGTATGTTGCCGACACCTCTTGGGTAATTTTTTTGCCTTTTCTTCTTTAGGTAGAACTTGGACAGGCCATTTGCGTCCAAACTTGTTTTTTGTTATTCTCCCCCGAGGTGTATTTCTAAAGGCGATTTCTAATTGTCAATATCTTACACCTCTCTAATTTGGTTAAGTTTAACCGACAATGTCAACAATTTTTTTCATGTGATGATTCTCCCAAATTATGTGCTTCAACAATCAAGTTTATACCAAGTGATTCAAACCCATTAGTCATATAAGCCCCACAACAATAAGCTCTTACTTGCACACTCGCATATATTTTTTCTGCTTATTTTAATATTTTCTTTTCAACTCAATTTTAATCTCACATTTTTCTCTTCTTGATCCTTGTAACGAGCTTTTAGTTGGTAACTCCCCGATTTTTAAATATCAACAAAAAATTCAACGAAGGCACATAACTCATTCACAATACATAAACTAATACATGCTCTCAAGTATATTCATCATGGCCGACAAGATTATTTAACTCACACAAGCACGAGTATTTGGAAAATATTTTTTTTTATACAGAACTACATACAAATAACATGAAATAAAAAAATAAAAAACTCACACACAAAAGCAATTAAATCCTAAGGAATTAAACAATTAATATTTCACTCCCCAAACTTAAGCTAAACATTGTCTCTAATGTGAAATTAGGACTTCCCTAAGTGAAGGCATCAGTTGTCTTCATCGGTCAAGGTGGGGCGATGGTGGATTGATGGATGTGATGAATGTTTATTCTAGTTTACCCCCAAACTTGAGCATCGACCTACGAGAAGAGCAAATCATTAAGGAACTATAAATAAACATATAAAGTAATATCTAAATAAGTGAAAAGGAGGGGAAAAAGTTTGGGTTGCTTTCCAAGAATTGCTTCTCTGACGTCATTAGCTTGACATTATGTTACAATTGATTATGGTGGTTCAAACCAAGTTATGCTGCCCTTGCACTTCGTGCAATTTTCGTTCATACACCTTTCTTAGCTCTCCAACTTTTGATATGGTTGCTCAAATAGGGTTTAAATATTGAATATCTCATGCTTGTCCTCTATCCTCAATATCAACTCACCATTCTTCATGTAATTAAAGTTTGTCCCGTTGCTAAAAATGGTTAGCCTAATATAACTAGAATATTTCGATCTTCTTCTATGTCTAACATGACAAAATCCACTGAAAATATTAAATTTTCTACTTTAATAAGCACAACCTCAACTTTACATCATGGACATGAAATTGTTCTATTAGCAAATAGTAGTGCTGTGTATGTTGATTTGACTTTACCTAATCCCAATTTCTTGAAAAACAGAATAAATCATTAGATTTACACTAGGACGTGTGTCACATAAATCAATAATAGAACAAGAATTTCAAATCAAAATAGGCAAAGTAAAACTCTCTAGATCTTTAAATTTGGAAGGCAATTTATTTTGCAGTCTTGCACAACTTTTCTTTGTTAATGCCATAGTTTCAAACTCCACAAGCTTCATTTTCTTCTTCAACATATCCTTCAAAAACTTTGAATAGCTTGGAATTTGTAATATAGCATCGATAAGCGAGGTATTGATGTAGAGCTTTTTAAGAATATTCAGAAAAATTTCAAATTTCTTATCTTGCTCATTCTTTTAGAACCTTTGAGGAAAAGGAATACGAGGTACATAAGCCTTGACTGGAGTTGGTGTTCTAAACCGTGGGTATCTCTTTACTTTCTTCCTTCTTAATTGAGGCTGATAATATTGTTCTTCCATGTTAGCTTCATCAACCTCTTTTTGCTCATCTTTTCTTTCTGATCTTTTCACAGTAATATCTGATAATTGTATCTCACTCCTTATAGTTATAGCATGAATTTTTTTTTTTTCCTTCAACCTCTTTCGAAGTCTTTGAGAGAATGGAAGTGAATGTACATATGTTTTAACTTTTACATGCTCCCTTGGTGGATCGCTTTCCACCTCTCTTATTGTCATCACCCGATCCTTAGTATTAATCATTGAATTGCTTGGTAATAATCATGATGAATGTTCTACATGTTGTTGAGTTATGTGGCCAATCTGTGTTTCCAACCTCTTGACTGGATTTTCTATTGTTAGCGTATGTTGTGATTAGTTAAAGAAAATAAAAAACGAAGCTGTGTTGTGAAAATGGTCTTCACGTTTAATTGATTCAATATGCATGGTGTTTAAGTTCAATTTCATAATAGACATGATCCCAAAAATTTACAAAATGGTATTCATATCTTACTAGATCTTGACCTCCAAAAACTTAAATAAATAGTCAATTTATTCTTAAGTTGTGTTAAAACAAAAAAAAAAAAAAGAGGATATGTCACCCACATATTAATGACCATCATCTATCAAAATCTACGAGATATAGGCGTTGACGTCTTCACGAGTCACGAAAATAAATTCTTGCTGTTCTTAATTGAGATGATTCTTTTGCACCTATATCTTGAAAATCCTCGACCACTTTGTTTAGAGTTGTTGCCCGTCCGCCATTTTTTTTTCATTTGCTTCCATGTTTGCTGACGGTCCACTCTTTCCATGCTGACCACCCCAGGAGTTGGCATGAACTAGAAAGTAGGCTCTACAACTGTTGGTTGGCTCGATGACAGAAGCTTCCCTCTGCTTGTGACTAGTCAACCTTCCCTGTGGCAATGAACAAAAGTTTCTTAATTATCAAAGTATTAAATTAACACTTACACGTGCTCAGTTCTCTACTTGTCAGAGATTCCACTCTCTCCAACGATCCATCAAACAAGTCTTCATAAAAATATAACTTGTTGAGAATTTTATTTATAGCAACACAATATTCATATACTCACATCAGATTTGGCATGTGGAGTAGAATAATATCTTTTGTTGTGTCCACGAAAATCGCAACTGGATCACGTCACCTGTCCATTTTTCCTAACAATGGATCTACCCTATACCCACTATGACTTCCTCTGCCTGTTTCCTTCTTTTTGTTTGTCTTTGGCCCTTCTTAGGTATTGTCCATTTCGACGGTATAACAAGCTACAATGTCACCTTTGGCCACAACCTTGTACATTGATGAAGATATTATTGTAGCACCACAAGTATGACTCAATGGTGTAGCAATTGTTAACATAATCCTTCGGTTCGTTCCTACACTCTCGTATCACTGCCATAGCATGAAGGCATGGTATCCTTGTCGACTCCTGCCATCAAGGCATGGTATCCTTGTCGACTCCTGCCATCTACAAGCGCAAGTTAGTTCCTCAAGATCTACAGCATATGTAACAAAACTGTAGTCAACCTGCCATTTGAAATCCCCGAAGGAGTGGATAGTTCACTATCTTCATGATTTAGCCAATCTGTGAACTCCCGTTTCGATTTTTAGGCAAAGTCCAACCAATTTATCTCCTCATCTTGTCTCGCCTTTTTTGTATCATCTTGGACAGTGTCTGTGTCACTCAGATTGGATGCCTATATCCTCCAATTGCATCCGTCTTTGCATACTTTCTGCACTCTTTTCTCATCATTTACCTTAAACTTCACATTATACCCGTTCAAAGCTTCATAAGTTCTAACTGCCTTTTGGAGATCTACCACATCCCTCAATAGCTAGCCGATCTCGAAGTAAGGATTACTCATACTATTTAATGTTTCATAATTTTCAACGTATGTTGACTTGCTCGGCACTTTGGCAAATCAATGGAGGGGGCTCTTGGATTCTGGCCAGTTTGGAGCACATCCTGCGGTTTACTTGATCTGCGTCTTGAGGGGCCAAGGCGTAGACCCCAGGATTAGTCGGCGAAAGTGGACACCTGGGTATCAAAAAAAAAAAAAAAAAGGATTACTCATACTAGCCTCGCCCCAAAACTTCGGAAGGTGACACCCAGCCTCATCATCAGATTAACAATCAGACAATCTCTTTAAAAGATGGATATTACAAACCATCAAGCTCATCACCGTCATCAACTTCCTGGTTAAGAACCTCATTCGCTACATCCCGATCCGAACCTAACTCAATCCCAATCATCACGCTACGTTCATACAGGGTGTCATCACCTTCAGAGTCCAACTTATTCCCGAATCAGTGAAATTTGGGTCTTCCTCGTTCGAAACAGTGTCTTGCCCATCCATGGCATTTCGATCATTCCCGAATTTGTTAAAGTCTGGGTCTTCCTAATACTCTACAAAATAGAACCCTTTCTTTTTTTTTTTTCCCTAATTAGTCAAATTTTACATAATCTGTTAGTAAAAATCAATGGTTTAGATAAAAAAAAATTATTATTTTTCTCACATACTGCAAGAACATACAGAGACAAAAGCATCGAGAATGGCCAACAGTGTTTGCGAATGTAGCCAACGAAATGCAGTAAAATTTACAAGATTACCTTCACTTTATGTTTGCGGTCCTGGATTAAGGAATCAATGTCGTGCATGGGCAGAAGTCCGAATTTAAGACCTAGGGTTTGGGATGAATTTGGGGAAGATGATTTAGGGGAAAACCGTTTGGAAGGTTTTTGACATTTTGTTTTGTTTTCTTAGACTATGTCTGAGACCCATTTAAATCCATTTTTTTTCCACTTTGTCAGAATTGTGGCAGAGGGTCAACATTACAACCATTGGGCAACAGTGACCATTACACCCTTAACTTTATTGAGAATTTTACTATCATGCCCTCAACCACTTTTCCCCCAATTCATTTCTCATTTCCGTCAGTAGGCGTGCCCTCAAACACACCACCAGCAAGCTCCTTCAACCGACAGAGGTTTGGACGGCACCAGCACCGCCATTCCCCCACTTTCCACCAGACATGAAGTAAGAGAAGGGACGTAGCCCGTCAACGGTGCCAGATTCGCCTCATTCGACCACCTCACCTCCGAGTTCAGCCCCCTACTGTTCGAACCGACAACCTGAGTCCAACACCGGCATCCACAACAACAGCGGCCATGGCAGACTACAGATCGCAGGAGCACTACTACCCGGACCACATGGCAAGTACAATCGTCTAATTTGTTTTTGCACTGTTCGTCGTGTTGAGCAACCCTTTTTGTTTTCCATGTTGTGCTTCCCCCAAAAAAATGAATCTGTATGAACTTGAGGGTCTCATCTACAAGTTGAGGTTTTATGTTTGGGTTGTTTGACAGGGATGCTTACTTGAATAATGTTTTGTTCATTTTGAAGAAAGTAGAAGTATTCCACTTCCAACTAATTACAAAGGATAACAGAATGTGTACGCATTTCACAATTTTGTCAAGACTTGTTACTGAATTTGAAAATCAACGTCCATTGCGTTTTTGCCCCTTCGTTTTATTTGGCATTCTTGTCAATTTCTATCCATGTAAACACTGGAAAATGGACTGTCATGGCCGTGTGCACAGTGGACAGGGTATATGTTCCATTTAATTTTGCTCATCTTATGTTTATTGCTTCAACGTACAACGAATTGAGCTTACCATGTCAGTCGATTTTTGTGTGTTAGCAATACCACGTGAACTGGACAGAACAAAACGCCCCAGCCTTTTCGCCCCCGCAGCAGACCCGTTCCGTTGTCCGGAAGTCTGCAAAATGGGGCTCCCCGGAGCACAAACTATTCATTGCCACCTGTGAAATTGTCATTTCCGAAGGCCATCGACGTGGCAAATGCTTCTCTGCAACTGGATGGCAACGTATTTGTGCCTTATTCAACGGAAAGGCTGGCAAGAACTGGACAACCTCCCAGCTCAAAAACTACTGGAGCAAACTTCGGACCGAGCACAAACACTTCTTCGAGCTCCTACGGTGTAGTGGTATTGGCTACAACTCGGGCACGGGTACTATCATCGCGCCAGAGCATTGGTGGGTGGACAAAATCAAGGTACCGAGTACTGCTTGAAATTGTTATCATGTTAGGATGCCTGTTATCCACGAAATACATCAATTTTGCTCCCACTCGAAATGAACTAGGATGAATTTAGAAGTGGATATTAATATGGGATTAATCTTCCTTGCTTCATTATTATGTTACGAAGTTGTTATCGTTGTGCCTTATTTTCTCGCGTTCCTCGTTCATGCAGGAGAATCGCAAGTATGCCAAGTACAAGGACATGAACTGCAACGAGATCTACGAAACGTACGGGAAATTGTTCAGCGACACCGGAGATTCGACGAAGTATGCGTTGTCCCCGTCTAAGCTGTCTCAGCGGGGTTTCGACTTGGACACTGAGAGCGATAGCGGCAATCGAGTTGACAAGTTTCCCTCAAATGCGGAAGGAACGGATTCTAGTGACGGCCCCATTGAAGTCGGAGGCAACTCCTCGATGAACATCTCCGGGATGCATAGTGGGGAAAAAAGAAAATTCAAACGTGGTAAAGAGAAAGGGAAGAAAAAAAAATATGGTGCCAGAGAGGTTTCTGCTTCCCTCGATCAATTGGTTAGCGTTGGAACTGATCTTGCCTCCACCTGGAGATCTCATCAGCAGACAGACTTGTCGATCGACGAGTGCGTGAGCGAATTGCTGTCATCTGGACATTTTCATGAAGGCACGCCGATCCACATGTTCGCTCTGTGGTTCCTACGTATCAAGGAAAATCGAACCTCGTACCGTGCTGCCAAAACATCGTACCTGCGGTACAAGTTTATCGAGTACTGCTTCGACCGTGATAATCAGACACTAAACCGCAAGGGTTGAGCGCTGCTCGACGTATGTGTACGTCAAACTCGTTATTATCCAGTTATGTATTTCTAATTGTACGCTTTATGTGTTTGACCGTTCAGTAACATTGTTTGCTCTGTTTTATTATCATAGTTTGCTTTCGTTCTAATTAACATTTCACACGTGTTTGAGAATCCAACATGATTATCTTTTGGAATTTTGAAAAGTACTGCAATGGAGTGACTTATGCAGGGAATATATTCTCTGCAAAAGCCATTTCCATTTTTAAAAATTAACATTGCAGTGTACTGATGCTAATAGTCAAAATATATTCTCTGCAAAAGCCATTGGAATCATTGGACAAATGCCTTTCTATAAAATGATATTGCAACCAAATACAAGTTGCTACCTTACACGATCCACAAAATTAGTTGCAGTGGAGCATTAGAAATTCTCCTTCATAAAACTTGTCCAGGTTTCAGGCAGTTCCATTACTTCAAAAGCACATTGTCTCAACAAATAAGGAATATAGTACGTGTTTAAGAGAAGATGTCGACCTACTCGACATTATACTCCTTCGACGAATCTGAGTTCAACCTCGACCACACTTCAGAATCCAACAACGGTTCTGACGAAGATGTAACGATGCGGTTGGAAGCAGACACAATCGCATGGCTAGAATATTGTAGAATAGCCGAGCGCATTACCCGCGATTACCTGGCACCGAGGGCTGCGCGTCATTACTTGTTTCCAACTTCAAGATCCGGTCACATTTTCATGCTACAGAATATGCACGTATATCCGCAAACTTGTTTTCAAGAGTTCCGGATGTATCCTCCGATGTTCATGCATTTCACACATATCCTTCGCGATGAGCACGGTATTTCAAGCAGTGCTCAGATCGATGTGTACGAACAGGTTGGAATGTTCCTATGCATTTTGGCGCACGGAAAAGGTTATCGTCAGGTGCAAACTCTATTTGGACATTCGTTGCAAACAATCGGTCATTATTTTAAGAAGGTACTACGTGCTTGCCTTGCCTTCTCGGTGGACATGGTAAAACCGGATCCGGGGTACAACGAAGGGGCAACTCACCATCGTCCGCATGCAGAGCGTTTTCCGTACTTTCAGGACTGCATCGGCGCGATCGACGGAACACATATAAGAGCAGTTTTGCCCAGAAACGGAAGAGAGAATTTCATTGGCAGGAAGGGGATTCCGACACAGAATGTGTTGGCAATATGTGATTTCAACCTTTGTTTTACGTTTGTGTTGCCAGGAACCACTGGTAACACACATGACAGTCGCATATTGGCCCGAGCTATGCACAGTCCAAAGGTTAATTTTCCACAACCTGCGAATGGGAAATATTACCTGGTCGACTCCGGGTTCGCACATAGGCCCGGGTATATGGCCCCTTACAAGGGTTCTGATATTAGATATCATTTTCAAGAATTTGGGAGTGCTGGGCCTGGCCAACGTCGTCGTTTCAGAAATGCACGTGAAAGGTTCAATTTCCATCATAGCTCATGTCGCAACGTTATCGAGCGTGCATTTGGTGTTTGGAAATAGAGATGGAAGATTCTTGATAGGATGCCTGCGTACAGTATGCGAGTTCAAACCGCCGTGGTGGTGGCCACAATGGGAATACATAATTTTCTACGGAGAAATGGTCAACTGGATGAGGGGTTTATGAGAGCCGAAGAAGAGGACGACGAAGTTGAGATAGACCTCCCGGATGCAGAGGATGAGATTGCTGCCGAGCAAGATGCAATAGTCGAAGAGGATATTCCATGGCAACAGCTGCGCGATTATATGGCACAAACGATATGGTAGTAGGCGTGTATTCTATCGAAATATATCGTCCGTGTACGCAGTTGTCATGTATTTCGTCCGGGTTGCAACACCATTACGTTTGGAGAAATATCGTATGAGTTTGTCGTATTTGGGAAGCCAGATTTTCGGTTTCTAATTTCGTAATTGAATGCACGTAAAAAGTTCCGTTTTCTTTCTCGTTGTTGAGCAATTAAAAACTTATTGGACATATTTCTCAAAATAAATCATTTGACGTGGGAATATTTTCACTTGTACAGTATTCCACAATGTTTGAAGTCATGATGAACCGGTCCCACAATAATATATGATTTTAGTATAAAAGGGCACTCTTGTCAAACTGAATTACATTAGTCATTTGCTTAACCATGCATGTGAGCTGTCAGGGAATCCATCCCTTCCGTCAGAAGATTGATGTGAATAGTTGAAAAAATGTTGGGAAAAAAATAGGAAAAAACGGGGACCAAACAAACTCTTAATAATTTTATTTTTTTTTTTATATGGAAAGAAAGTTCGTTCCCTTAGCTTTCGACTCTTAGTGTCAGACTAGCAGAATGCTTTCGCCATTGGTATTTTTTTCAATCTCCACGCATTTCATCACTCCACTGAAAATTCCATCTGCTCCTACCGTACTCCGATATGATAGTTTCCACCTTCTGTCCAGGGTTGAATCTTGGGATTTGACGATGAACTTAAAAGGCTATCTACAGATGCTTTACGCTAATCATTTCAGATAATGCTTGCATCTTCTATCTTACCACTGTTGTTGAAATAGAGTTAGCCGATTATTCCTCATATATCCTCATTGCTTCTTCTATGAGAAAAGAAGTTTACAATCTATTGGCCTTCTACCTCCATGCAGATTGCTCCGTCAAGTTTTCGCCTATTGCGAAAAATTCCCCACTATTGCATCCCGTAAGAGTCTAGATCATGTCTCAATCCCAGTTTTTATGAATTGTAAGTTACCACGCGATTTCAGTTGATTTGGGCTGGAATGATGAATTGGTATTTGGTTAACGGGCATGAAGTTTCATGTCCAATATTCGTTAATCATGTCAACGAATAAAATAATTAATTGTTGAAGGAGATAGATTTAGTACAAACGGACAAAGTTCAATAAGTACTATGTAACATTTTGAAATTTAGTGAGTAAACGATAACCATTGTATAAGTTGGGTGATTACTGAAACATTTATTTCAAATTAAATTTGAAAACCGTCTAAAATGGTGCAATAAGAGCCATTTCCTTTATCTTTCTTTGATTACAGATAAAAATGAATTTATTTATCAAATTGAGCCTCCCACTGGGGGCTAGTTATGCCAAAAGCATGGGTGGACCCATATAGAGTCATGTGGGATCAACTGACCCAATAAAAAAAAAATCTTCTGGTTTTCTTAATTCTATCTATGTCTGCCTTTTCTTTTATTATAACTGACCTCAAAACAAGAAATTGGCATTGTTATAACTAACAATTAAAATGAAGCATGCCAAGTTTATAATGTGGCTTTCTCTCTTTCCATTTTCAGCTTATTGAAAAGTGTATTTTCTACACTTATTCGAGGCTTGAAACTATAAAATTTTATGGTTCTTTTAGTAAAATACAACCTAAATTGTATTATATTGCATCTTGTAGGTAAAACTCAATGTTTGGTGAATAATTAGAGAAAAGAAGCAAAATGTGTCGAAAAATGGAAAACTCCAAAGTACGGGGATCAAAGTCTACACTATAGAAGTTGAAGGATTTAATTGCATTAATTCTAAAAAAGGAATGATTGGGAGAAAAATAAAGTTAATGGGCTGGACCTCTTGCTGAAGGAAAAAAAAAAAAAAGTGTTTCTGCTATTTGAATTAGAGATATGCACATGAAGAGAAAAAAAAAAAAAAAAGAAGAAGAAGAAGAAGAAGAGAGTCGGGGGCGGAAATTGGAGAGAAAAAGGGCAGAAAATGGCGAGAATAAATTGAGAATTTGGGTGGCTGCCATATTTTATTCTTTACACACATTAGTAGGCAGAATTAAAGAGAAAATTTGTTTTGAGTGGGCGGCAACTTGTAGGTTAAAGTGGAAGGATTTGGTTGCTGAATTAATAGCAAACAACATACATATATACGCCCACAGGGAAGAACTCATTGGCCGGCTGCTATTCATACTAGATTATACTCAATTTGGCAGATTTGGGACTAAAAATTGGCGGATTAAGGGGCTGAAATTAATTGAGAAGAAGTGGACAGTTGCTGCTGAAACTCATAACATCGCGCATGCACGTAGAGGAATGGAGGAAGGTATGCATAGCAAGAAATTTGGGAATTAATCACGTTCGTCAAATTTATAGGTGATGTCGTTCCACTTTTATATGTTTAATCTCGATAACATGCTAGGCTAAATTCCTTCGTATTGGATAGATGATGAAACTATTTGATTTTTAGTTTTTAATTCAAGACTATGTTATTTTAATTTAATTTTTGCGTTGTGATTTCATAAATATGTAAGTGTATTTTTTTAATGTTTGCGCACCATTAGGACAATTAGTTGCTTATTTGTAGTGTTGAAAAACTCACGGTAGGTAGAACACTATTTATGGAACACATGGGCAATAAATATTATGAATAATATTTATGGCGCGTGCAATCATGTTTGATAATCATAAACGTCAATGCATGTTTGTCATATAAATTCGGATTAGGAATAGGATCGCCTCGTGACAGTCACACGTTTATTATATCTTGGGAAGGAATAGTAAATAAAAGTGGAATTATCGATCGTCACAATTGTATGAATTAAATTGATTATCACTAGTTGAAAATTGAAACTAAGAATTGAATAGTGGAGTCGGAAATCCAATACACTTACCCTCATTTGATTTAAAAATCATTTTTATTGCTTTCGTAATTATAGAACGTAGTTAATTAAAAATCAATTATCTTTTATTACATTTGTGAATTTAAATATATAAAATACTCTAAAATTGAGCATAATTCCCCGTGGGACGATAACTCACTCATCACGATAATTACTTGTACAACAAACCCGTACGCTTGCGGGATTTTCGCATAACACTTATTCTTCCTCTTCCTTTTTTCAAGTTTTATTTTGACTTTCTCTTCGTTGTTTTTTTGTTTGTTTATTTTCTCTATGTATCCTCTCTCATTATAAGTCTATTTTAATTAAAAAAGATTTGTTCACTTAGTTTCACTTTTTTTTTTTTTCTTTTTCCTTTTTTTCCTCTTTTAGTTGTCACTACTTGGCACATGTTTAGCCCATTTAACATTCTTTATTTCAAAACTTTTTTTCTACATATACATTTTCAATTACACATTGCACAATAAAATATTTTGAACGTAAATTTAAAATTTTTCTCTACCTTTTAAACACATATTCTCCAAAATTCACTATTCAAAATATTAAAAATTTTACATGATGGCCATCAAACAGTGGTTACTTTCTATCTCTTATTTTAATTTTATTTTAGGGAAAATTGCAAGTTAAATACCAAACATTTCAGTTAGTTGCAAACTTTGCCCAAACTTTTCATTTGTACCACTCACGATAACAAACCTTTAAAAAAAATCGCAGCATAAGTCCAAAATAATGATTTATGTTAGTTTGACCCCAAAAACTTTTAGTTGACTCAGAAATTAAAAATCTAATAATTTTCTCCAGATAAGGTAAGGACATTTTGGACACAATACATTTACTCTATTAAATCAAAAATAAAAAAAAATAGAAAACAAAACTACAAGCCCTACTTCTTCCTCCGGTGTACCTACTTCTACAAACACTGCCGCCTTTCTTGCCACGACTGCCACCTGGGCACCATCTCAGTCCACCGTACTCTACCGGGTTGACGGGTGGGGAGTCCCTTACTTCACCGTCAACTCCTTCGGTAATATTTCAATCCGTCCTCGTTGTTTGGGGATGCTGGCTCACCAGGAGATAGATCTCCTCAAGGTCGTAAAGAAGACCTCCAAGCCGAAATCTTCTGGTGGGCTCGGGCTTACGCCCCCTCTCACCGTGCGCTTCCTAGATGAGTTAAAAAATAGACTTGAATCTCTGCAGTCAGCTTTCAATCTTGCAATACAATCGCATGACTGTGAGGCCCATTACCAGGGCATTTATCCTGTGAAATGCAATCAAGACAGGTACGTGATTGAGGACATTGTGGAATTTAGGTAAGAGGCTTTTGCTTTGGGCTTGAAGTGGGCTCCAAACTTGAGCTTCTCTTGAAGGTTTTGAAAATGGCTGTGGGTGAGAGAGCTGCTGGTTTTGAGGTGGTGGTAGTGGGAGTGCTTGGTTTTGATGCCACATTGGGGTCGACGTTAAGCTGGTGGTACCGAAGGTAGCAGTCGAAGAGAGGGTGGAAGTTGCTTTTGTTTTGGGTTGAGGTGGTTGGGGAAGAAGGAGATGGGGGTGGGGTGGGGGGTCGTAGTTTTGTTTTTTTTTTTTATTTAATAGAGGAAATATATTATGTCCAAAATACCCTTACCTTATTTGGAGAAAATTATTAGATTTTTAATTTTTGAGTCAACTTACGATTTTTGGGGTCAAACT
Organism: Fraxinus americana; assembly: GCA_035079005.1. Lineage (NCBI taxonomy): Eukaryota > Viridiplantae > Streptophyta > Magnoliopsida > Lamiales > Oleaceae > Fraxinus > Fraxinus americana. Next base: position 14,342,259 of record CM068719.1, on the reverse strand, counting down.
AAAGAAACTGTTATTTTGGACTTGGGCTGCGATTTTTTTAAAGGATTGGTACCGTGTGTGGTACAAATGAAAAGTTTGGATAGAGTCTGCAACTAATTGAAATATTTGGTACCTCAGCTGCAATTTTCTCTTTATTTTATTTGACTAGAGTATTACAATAAGATATTTTTCACACCTTAATTTCATGTATTTTTATGTATGAAAATCAACTGAACATGATTAAGAAGAATAAAATATTGATTTGGTGACTCAATTTATATGTAGTACAACTTGATTTATAATAATTCGTATCGACTATAGAGTTCGAAGCTTAGATAAGTACGTTTATGTAATTCGATAAACTTAAAGAGTTATAAAGAAATAAAGTAATAGGAAAATGACAGCGCCGTTGTGTATATTAGAAAAATGTACTAAATTAAATTTATAATGAAAATATTATATAACATATTAAAAATATTAACAAGGTAAGAGATTTAATACTACATTTTTGTCTTATTTGACCCAAAATAAAAATCGTCGCTAAATTTTGATCCTACTGAGACTGGAACCTCTGCCCCTGGCCAAATGCAAATCAAATCAAATCCAATCCAACACTTACCATTCAATCCATTCGTGTTCTTCCTTCCCAAATTATCTTCTTAGCATCACTCCGCCCACACCAGCAATCTGGCCAGCGAAGCACTTTTCAGTTGGTGGTGTTCTGTGTTCCTCTCTCTCAAGATTAATAGAACGTTCTAATTCTATTGCATTGCCTGGTGAGTCGGTGACCTCCGCCTAAACTAAATCTAATTGAAAGTTAGTGTTTCAATCAGCGTTGTGACTACACTAGGAGTCTAAGATTCTGTTGTGTTGCTAAGATTATGTTTTGGATTGCAATAATTGTCAAGAAATAAGTTATTTTTTGTTAAAATTCCTATTGCTTATAAAATTGTCTAAAAATCACTTAAATTTTGGATGGGATGTGCTTCTACGTCATGTTTTTTAAATTTTGTTATTGTTTGCAACTTGGCATATTGGGATTAGTTTATGAATTATGGACAAATGATGCATTTGTCAAAAAATTTCTAAACGAGATATGGAAAAGTTTGTATATTGGGATTAGTTCATGGATTATAAACGAGAAATCTGGTTGAATTTGTTGCTGAATATGAGATCACAAATTCGGATTTTGCAGGCATTCATTATGTTACGTCAGGTTACGGTGTCTCTTCTGATTTCTAATTTTTCATTGTCAAATTATACACATCTTGCGTCAAATTGGTATCACGACAATTCGTTTTCCTTGACTTAGTTCTCAAGTCCAAAAATTCACCCACCATTTCCATCCATTTCATATACCACCCACTCCATTCCATATACTGCCTCAAAATCCCGACCTCAATAACCACCAATTCCACCCCAAACAGCCTCATATTACAGCTCACCTCACCCATCCAATTACTCGTTATACTTCCATCCACAGCCCAAGCCTACTAAGCCATTACCGGTTCAATCATTCGTAAGAATTCAATTACAGCAATAACCTTTACATGTGTTTTCTATCATTGTAGTCTTGTCAACTTGAAGATTATGATTGGGACAAAGTTGGGCTCTTTTGAGTCTCGTGAGGTACTTATTTCTTTTATGTTGGTAATAGCTTTTATTTCATTATTTTGGCCTGTCAGTTTTTAAGTTAACAAAAAAATAATTAAAATAATTGAATTTCTAGTTGCTTTATTTGAAAAAAAATGATAAAAAAATATTTTTACGTGAATTCCGAAAGTTAGGAGTATAATTGTAAACAAGTGGACAAAAACTTCTTCGACATTCATGGTCTTTAAAGAACTCCTAATTTTACTTGAACAAACCAAGAATTTGCTCTCACAAGTTGACCAATCACTTGCTATGTCTGTGACATCCCTCTCTACACTTATCATAGCATTGGTATTCGATGAGCTTTTGCAGCATCCGATTTTCTATATAAGTTGTAATTGCTTCTTGCCCTCGTAAAATATTTCGTATCACGGAACTCTTATAGCGATGAGACAATGCTTGACATGTTTCCACTAATTATACCTTCATTTGCATTTCTTACTGACACATCCACCAACTTATATGCTAAGGGAGTTAGGACACTTGAAACTATGGCTAATGTGATCATCATGTTGGATTTAGGTTGTTAGCATATGATAATTAACACGTTTCAACATTTTCTTTTAGCCCTAAAAAATAATCCTCTAGGGAATATATTCACATCTATAGAGACAATTATGATCCTTATATTGGAAGAAAGTGACAATATCTCTTTAGACTTAATCACCTTTGTTTTGAATAGCGTTAAAAAGGACAATAAGGATGTTTGTATTTAATGTAGTTGAAAGACTTCGAAAACTGTGTTGACACGATCAAACCATATATGTCACAATCTATAAAAATTTTAGGGATTTCTTTAAATAATTATAGTGTAGTTTTTTCCCCCCTTTGCATAGAAGATGAGAGTCTTGAACAGTGTATTGTATCCCCTATCGTGAGCACACATATAGTCATTACACTTATTACAAACATAATTGAGAAATTACGTATATCATTGCCATCGAAATCAAACATTCCACATGTCCTAAATCTCATGCCTACTCTTTTGCATGACATTCACAGTGACTTTGTTTCGGTGTGGCCTCAACTACATGATACTCCTCGGGTTGCCACATTGTTTTCCAATGCAATTATTCGATTGCAAACTTTTCATATTGCTATTATGATGTTGTCCACTAATTATTTGCGTATTGTATTAGCTCAATCTTTTGATGTTAATGTTCCTAAATTTCATGCCAAGTTAAAAAGACAAATTATTTTCAATTTTGAAATTTTTGAGCTTGTTTTTTTATGTGCAATATAGGTAAAGAGACTCCAACAGTGATTATTATACTTCAGTGGTGTCTCACTATCTCGGTTTCCTAAATATGTAAGAAAAAAGGTTTTAGACATTTGGACCATGCTAGAATGCCCGAAAATCTCTGACATAAGGATTGACATATACTCACAAAGATTTTTAAGAATATAAAATTCTTTTTGTTAAAGTACTATATTGCCCTTAATGAATTATTTTGTAAGGTAAGTCCTATATCTTTTAGTTGTTTGGTCTTTCAAGATTATTTCTTTCTATACTCCTATTTGAGTCATAGTTTCTTAAGGTTAAATCTGAAAATCTTAGTTCAGTATTTTCTTGTAACCAAATCAAGTATTGTTGTTGCTCGTATTGATGATATTTTATGGTTTTTACTTTTTTATCCTACTTTTCTGTATCTTCTATATTTATTTCTCTTCTTAGTTCTCCCAAAAGTCTATTAATTTCTTTAGATCTTATTTTACTAGTATTTTCTTGAATTTTTTCAAACCTTTTAATATCTTTTCTTTCTTCTTGATTCATTAATCAGGATGAATATGAAATTTATTTAATCTTTCGAATTGTTCTAAATATTCTTTATATTTTGATAATTTTTCAAAAGCTCTAGGTTGGTCTTTTTCAGTTATATATCCAAAAACTATTCCTTCTGAGACTTCTTCTCCTATGTCTTTGTATTTTCCAATAACATCTTCAACCTTTTTTATTTCTTTGCTAATTCTTACAGGATCAAATCCTATATTATGTCTACAAGCATAATCTATTTCAGAATATATTTCTTTAAGTTTTTCTTGTCCAACAGGAACTATATCTTCAGATTTTTCAACTATATTAAGCAGAAATGAAATATCTTTTTTATCTAAATATAGTCTAAGACAATCATCATTAGATGTGGATGCTTGTGAGGTGTTCATAAAGATTAATAATAATTAAAGCATAAGCATATAAAAGCATGTAAATGACTTACAGTAATCAATGGAAATAAACAGGCTTTCCCTCCAGTATGTTCTTATAGTAGCTTTGCATGTACTTAATCATTCTTCTAAATCAGATGAACATTTAAAATATTTTTGAAATCATTTGGGTCCACAACTGCTTCCACAAAAGGTTTTTCAATTAAGGTTGCATTTCTCACTCTAGAGAACTAGCCGTGTTGCCACAGACGCTATCTCACAGTATCCAGAGTCTCTGTTTTCACCTCTATTCAAACTCTTTTCAGAACAAGTTCTTACTTAGAACAAGACTTTAAAAGATAACTCACACACAAGGTGCTACAAAATTTTGTTAGAAATCTGCTCTTTTCCCCCAAACATACATCAAAGACGGGTACTTTGGCATGGCTAACATCCATTCAAAAACAATGTTTTGAAAATCTTTTAAAATCTTTATTTGTACTGTCGAGGAATCATGAGAAACTTAACGAAATCCTTTCATAGAAACTTTGTTAAACCATAATAAACTTCATCTTAATATTCATAAGACTGAAATGATACATGCTGGCTTACTATATTTACATACCTTTGGTACTCACCTTATGAAGTTTAGAACTCCATAAGTGATTACCTTATTACAAGCTTTCCTATCTTCAAAGCTATCTAATTTATTTTTCTGAATACAAGTGGTGTATACAGATAGAGAATTCGAGAGAGAGATTGATGATGCCCGGCCCTCCTCTTTCTTTTCTCTTTTTCTCCTTATATAGAGGTTTTTTCTTCAGGTGATCAGGAACCTTATCTTCACAGCTGTCCTTCATTATTTCTTTGTCTGCCATCTTCTTTTGTTTGGTAGTAAATCTGTCCTTCTTTTGAGCTGGTAAGTTGGTGAAGAGTCTTTGTCATACCAAATTTTCTTATCTTCAACAGTTACTTTGCTTCTTTTTCTTCAGTAGTTAAAAATTTCAGCTACTTTCTTGTACTATCTTCTGTTTTTTAGTGACCACAGTTTTTCTTTAATAAAGAGATTTTATTAAAGTAGTGATAAAGGGTCACTATCTTATCTCAATTATTTCTCCATTCTTGATTCAAGGAATTCGACAGGGAACTCTTCATCATCGAGTGAGACTTGGCTCATATCTTCCACTACACAGTGTATACAATGGTGATCACTGTAATCCCAAAGTAATTTGCATAGTTCTTCCTCCATCTTCTTAGATCCACTAACCTGATTAGAAATTATCTTGGATAATAAATGATCAAGATAACAGATATCTTCCTCTTTTGTCTCTATTCTGGCATTAGAATAGATTATATGTTCTTCAGATGGGTAAACCCATATTTTTTCTTTCTCAGTAATTAACTGAGTTAGATGTTCAAATATTTCTTTGTATCCTTTGGCTCTCCTATATGGCATCATGTTAATGATATCTTGATAACCATTTTTAACAACTTTTTGACTTGTTGGTAAAAAATGTTGGTTTGTGAGTCCTAATTTGATAACATGGAATGCTGGCTGCATATATTGAAGATCTAAATCCCATTCCATTGTTGCAGAGTAGAATCTGATGTATATGTTTGTAGTTTTCACAACTTCAGTATATCTTTTAATGGCCTTCTTGACGTCGGCTGGAAGTTGGGCTATCTCCTTGAGATCTTTGCTAGGATATATACAAAGTATATTTCCTAATTCAAAACAGTTTTTCACCCAGTTGGCTGGAGCTTCTGGATAAAAATTTATCTTGTTGTATCTTCCATAGTGGAGAGTCTTCATCCACTTTCCCACTTCAAGATACCAGTCGGATAATATATTAAAAACAACAATAAAGAAAATTATTTCTTCATAGTTATTCTTTTTGGATATCTTTGCCACATGACATATCTTGACAATTTCTTTTGGATCAATTTTTTCAATATCTAGCTTAGGTAAAATATGACTCTGTGAAGAGCTACCTTTGCTATTTTTGATATCTTGGATACTAGTAATAGGTTCAAATTTTCCCTGTGAAGGGGTTCCTATTACCTTCTTTGCTTTCCCTTTATCCTCGGGTAGAGCGCTAGTATTCACAAGTCCCTGTGAAGGGATACTAGACTTGGTACAAGTTACTTCTGCCTCAAAGGCTATATTTTTGTCTCGAAGACTATCTTGTATATTTTGAATTTGAGCTTCCAAATAGGAAACCTTTATTTCAAGTATTTGGACTTTCGTCCTTAGTTGATCTAGCTCCATCCCTGCTAAGATAATCAGGAAGAAAGTTAGTCTTTCCTTTTATATGCTCAATATCAAATTTGAAGTAAGAAAACCAAATTTGAATTCTAATAATATATCTATTGGCGATAGATGGATCAAAATTATTTTTCAAAAATGCTTTAACTTGAGTATTATCAGTCCTAATTAAGAACTTTTTTGGTAATAGATAATCTTCATATTTCTGCACTTCTCGCTTTACAGCAATGAGTTCTTTTCTATTCATTTCATACCTTGTTTCAACTTCTTTGAATGTTCCTGATGTATAACCTGCAAGTATCTCAGGACAAGAACAATCCTTTGTACATTTATATTCTTTGTGATTCTTTTTAACCTTTAACACTGCACCCCAGTAATTATCTAATGCGTCAGTTTCAAGGATAAAGAAATCTTCTTCTTGTGGAATTACAAGTTTGGGAAAAACTCTTAATTCCTCTTTTACTTTTCTTATATTTTCACAATCTTGTTCTTCCCAAAACCATATTATATTCTTTCTCAATTTTGGAAGAAAATAATTTTTTAACTTAGCACAATTTTCAATAAATCCTTCAGCATAATTTAATATACCTAGGAAACTTTGTAACCGTTTTTTATCTTTGATTTCTTCAGGAAATTCTTGAAGTTTTTCACCAATATGAGATTGCAATTGCAATTCTCCTTCTTTAATAAATAATCCTAAGAATTCTATTTCTGTTTTGGCTATTTCTGCTTTCTTTTGAGAAAGTGTGATACCATGTTTTTTCATAATGTAACAAAATTTCTCAAGATGTTCAATATGTTCATTTATATTATTTGAATGAATCAGTAAATCATCAACATAAGCAATATAGAAGTGAGTGATTGGTTTGATTACTTCATCTATTCTTCTTTGAAATATCTGTGGTGCATTTTTCAACCCAAATGGCATTACATTCCATTCATATTGTCCTAAAGGACTGGGGGTACTAAATGCAGTCAATGGTTTACTTTCTTCTGTAAGCATGATTTGCCAAAAACCTGACTTACAATCAAATTTTGAAAATATTTTCTTGTTTTGTACTTGTTTAATAAGGGTGTCCTTATTAGGCAAGTAATATCCATCAAATTTTGTAACTTCATTTAACTTCTTATAGTTTATTACCATCCTGGCTTTTCCTCTTTTAATTTCACTATGTTTTCTTACCATAAAGGCTGGACTACTATGTGGGCTTTTACTAGGCCTAATCAACTTAGCTTCTAGTAATTCTTTTATCTGATTCTTAAATTCTTTTTGATCTTCCACACTATATTTTATTGGTTTAACTCTAACTATAGTGTCTGGATTAATTAGTTCTATTTTTGCTTTTACTTTATCTGTGTTCCATTTTTCTAATGGATTCTCAGAATATGTTTCTGAAATTTCTTTTTTCAGTTCTTCTAATTTATTTTCTGTTGTCATTTTCAAAACTGTAATTGGTTTAGATTTTTCTGTATTCCAACATCCACCACGCTGGGTTGAGGAACTCTGATGACTAATTTTGCTATGTGCTATGCTAACAGCTTTAGTTATTTTCGGTGTAAATATCTTATGTGCACAAGGGGTTGTGAACATATATCTATCTACATACTGGGTAAATGGTGCATATTTTAGTAGGAAGTTTTGTCCTAATAAAATATCACATCCAATTGTAGAAGACATGTATATTGTGTTAACAAATACTTCTCTAAAAGATATTAGAAAAGGTACTTGTGTAGCATATTTGCTATATATTACTTTGTTTCCTCCTGCTGTTGTAGCAGCAACAATCTTTTTTGAATCATATTTCCAGTATTCATCTGGTAGTACATTTGGTAAACATAAACTTATCGTGCTTCCTGTGTCTAGATAAGCATGGAATTTAATTCTACAATTTCCTTTTATATTGAGTATAATTTCAATATATGGGCTCATGGGATTGGTATTAATTATTTTTTCCATGATAACCATGTTTTCATATTTTCATCTATTCTTGATATGATGATTGGATTATCATCAATTGTTATTTTCAAATATCCTTGACAAATTTTATAGGGACTATATTTTTCAAGGAAGTTCATTCCTAATAATATAGGTGAACATTTGATTCCATATAATTCATCTTTATATAGAATTATTTTTTTTTTATGTTCTTTCTGATCCTCTCCTATAAATATAAGAGGGAACTTAACGTATTTCTTTATTTCAAGATTATTTCCCAAATAATCTTTGAATATATAAGATTCTGTTAATTCAAAATCTAGTAAATGACTAACAAATTTAGCATTTACATGGTTTTGTTCTGCTCCAGTATCTATAAGGACAAGAAGATTCTTCTTGTATCCTTCTTGATTAACATATCTTGTTTTGATATAGTATTGTGAATTTGTTGGTTCAGCAATACTGAGTCTTTTATCTTGACTTATTTTAAGATCTTGTCTAGAGGGAAATCTTGCAATAAGATTATTTCCTACTAGACTCACACTATTTCTCCTTATCAATCTTCCTTCAGAATTAATTTCTCTTGCTTGTTTGTGAAAATCAAGCATTATTTGTTGAGGTATTGTTACTTCATGTTCTTGGTATTTTCTTGGAGGTATGTATTGAGCTAATTCCTCAAAATCTTTATGTATGATAATATTATCAGTTATTTTCCTTAAATTGTTATGGTGGCTAGTGCTAAAAGCAAATATTGATTTTATGCTTATACTTATAGCCTTACTTTTTCTTAACATTTTCAAATTTCCAATCCTATAATATAGATTGAAACTTTGGTCAATATTTTCATCAATTAGTGAAACCGCATAATTTGATTTTACTGTGAATATTATCTTTTGATAGACTAGATTTCTTACAATAGTTCCTAATAGAGCATCTACAGGATCTTGTAAGATTCTGTTGTCCATACAATATATTTCTATTGGTATATTCATACCTTCTCTAAAGAATCCTTTAATCATAATTTGGATTCCTCCTATCTCAATACATTTGAGTTTACTTCTTACATTTTCTGGGATTTTAGATAACTTTTGTCCTACCCATTCTTTTGTGATTATTGGAATTCTTGCTTTTCCCATTGTATCTTCTATGTTAATAGATATTTCTTTGTAATTCATACTTACAATTGTTTTATTTACTCTTGGTAGTATTCCTAAAAATCCTTGGTGGAATACATCTTTTTCTTGTAAATCTAATATTTTCTTTGTTATTCCTTTGTATTTTTTAACATCAAAGGTAATTTCTTGGTTTATTCCTTCTACTGAATCTTCAACTTCCTCAGTTATTTCTACCTCTATTTCTTGATCTATTTCTTGTATTTCTTGATTCATATATACGATCTCTTCAGAGTCTTCTTCCGAAGATGATGTACCTAATTCATAAATGCTACTGCATTCACTACTTAATTCTTCAAAGTTTTCAATTGGTTCTATATCATTGTCATATTGAAATTCTTCATATGTTCTAAGAATTTTTATATTTTGTTTATCTTTCTTCTTAGGACATTGAGGAGCAATATGTCCTTCTTCATTGCAAATAAAGCATCTACATTTTTTGATATATTTAGGCTTAGGCTTCTTAGTCCAATCTCTTTTCTTAAAATATTTTTTATGAGGTTTAAAATTTTTTTTTCTTAAACTTCTTATATTTTTTGAATTTTCCCTTATATTTCTCATATGGCTTATACTTCTTCTTGTAACATCCAAATTGTTCAATTTGTCCAATATCTTTATAGCAGCATAGAGAATTTCTTCTCATCTTGTATGCTTTCTTATTTTCTAAGGCTTCTCTACACCATATACTTATCATTCTTTTTGTAAATTCAATTCTGCATCCTAGACTATCTTTATTTATTCCATCCTCTTCTCCAAGAGGTAATAATTTTTCATATTCTTTTAATAATTTCATTCCCCATGGAAATGGTAACTTCATAAAATAAGACCTTAATATAGGTTTATTTTCTTGATAATTTCCTTGATTTAATATATAATATATTTCTTCGAACTTGCATGTGTATCTCTCTAGTTCACACATATCACATATCTTTAAATTTTCCATAGCTATCATTCCTTCATTATATTCTTCTTGTTTTCTAGTTTCTTCATCTATTGTGAATCTATTTCCTAAGAATTCTGTTCTCAGGATTCTTTCCATTCTTTTAAGGATTTCTTGTATGTTTTGTTCATTTAAAGCGTTCCTATTATCTATTGTTTCAGTTGTATTTTCTCCATACTTAATATTCCTTTTTATATTTTCTGGTAGCTTTCTCCACCAGTCAGATACAATTCCTCTAAGAGTATGTTCTATAAATCCAAAGGCTGTATATGTTTCCCATTTGTTAAATTGTATAGCTAGGTCTGTACTTTTTATCCATGTTTCAATGGCTTTATTTTTATCTACACAATCTAGATCCAACCATATTCCAGTTGTATGGATTGGTTCATTGTACGATTTCATTGGGTTTATTTCTTTAATGGATTATTTTCTTATATTTCCAGTGTATCTTTTTTGTGTTTTCCTATATTGGTTAATACCTTCCTTATTTGGTATTGGTGTACCATAAGGATAGTTTTCATATTCTTCATCACTACTGAATTCTGTTTTTATATTTTGACTAGTTGATGGATTAATATTCATTTTTGTATTTTCCATTTTTTCAGTTAATTCTTCTAACTGTTTTTTATATTCTTCATATTCTTCACCAGTAGATTCTAAGAATTTTTGTTCTAATTCTTCTACTTCTGTTATCATATATTGTTTTATTTCATGATTTTTCCCTTTATCTTTTCCTATTATTCTAAAATCTTGAGGTGGATTAATTATAATCCTATCCTTTCCTTCAAGTTTTTTATCTAATAGAGCATTCCCTATTTGTAAATTATATTCTAGATTTTCCAATCTTTTATGTATGTCTTCAAAACTCTCATTTGTACTATTTTTAGATAGGTAAGGATAACTAGGTTTTTTATGTTTTTCAACCTTTTTCAAAAATTCTTCAATTATGTTTTCTTCATCAACTATGTTCATCATTACTTTTGATTCATAATAATTAGATTCGAAATATATATCAGGTTCATACATTTCTTAAATTTTTTTTTTTTTTTTATATATAGTACCAATTATTTTTAATTATTTTTATTACCATGATCAAACATGGCTCTGATACCAGTTATACCAGAGTGCGCAGTGTCAGCGGAATTAAAATTATACTTTAGCTTAAAATCTTGGGGTCTAATTTGAAGTTTTTTATGTTTTTATAGTGGTTTTTGGCAATTTCTAGATAAGGATATTTTTGGAATTTTAATCATTCGGTCATCTTGACAGAATGAGTCATTCGGGTATAGTAGTATTATCCTAGACATTTATAGCAAGATAAACAATTTGACTGGTCATCATACTTGATTGAAAGTTATATTTTGAATGTAGATAAATTGTTTCCTTATCGGAGCCCATTTGAACCTTTGATGTTGCAATCATTTTTTTCTGCAGGCTAGTCTACAACGCTAGTGTAGGTAAATTCTGAACAGTTAACTGAATTAGAAGAAGTAATAGACAAATTGCAGTGGACAGAAAAAGAAAATATTACAGTTGACAGAAGATAAAATTGGCGTCTTTGAAGCCGGGGCCTGTGTCGAACACAGTGTCCTTAAAGTAATATTCGCCCCCTCACCGAAGTAATGCGATCGTTTGCTTCCCAGGATACAGCGGCGTGAACTGTAGTTTGTACAGTCGAACTGAACGAGTGTGCCGGAACGGAATCACCAAGTGACTGTAAGACGACAGGAATTTGAAAAGGAAGCAGAAAGATTTCGTGCTGTTGTGGTGTGTCTGAACTGAAGAGATTGTTCGGGATATATAGGCAAGGAGGAGCCTTTGCCTCTTAATGCAGTCATAACTCCAGTCATAACTTTGCCATTGAATTCTCACGTTTTGGAGTTACAAAAATAAATGAAAACAGTTTTCAAGTTATGTTTTAAATGGAAAAACGTAAAAGAAAATTTTCAAAACGTGGCTTGCACTTGGTGGCCAATTTTTGACTCATTCGGTCCGACATTCATGTACGCAGGTCGCGCCCGCACACAAGTTCAAGGCTCGAAGGCCAAGTCGGTCCAAGATTTGCACCCCCCTGTGGGCGCGTAGGCCACGGAGGAGTCTCTATGCAACAAATGGTTACACCTTACAAATTGTTAACCATATATAAATTGGTCCAAAAACTTATTATTATCCTATGTGGGATAACTATTTAAGTTTTCCTACTTGCCACTTTCTTTTTTCTTTTTCCAATGTGGAATGGTACTATTTATAGTCCCCATATATTCCACTTTTCCATTTCTAACCAATGTGGGATTGTTAATCCCTTTTAAGGCTCCTCTTCAAATCCCAACTTTCAATCAATATGGGATTAATTTCACATACACAAATGAAAATTCACTTGCCAAATAATATATTTTCCAACAATCCCCCACATGAATGGAAATTAATAGAGACACGGAATACTTGGTGACAAAATTCCACAGTTGAAACCTGCATAGGATAGGTAGGTGTTACTCTTGAACCTCCCCTTATGAAAATACATTTACTTTACTAGCTGATCAGTAGACATGATGTCTTTGAACTGTTCTGCGTTTTGTGTAAACGATGATGTACCTCACACAGGATTCTTCCTAACACAATTCAGTTCTCATGGTTATGTTCGTTTGTGGCCATGAACATATGCCTGGTTCAGTGAGAGTTATTAAGAATTGAGCCTCACAATTCCCTTCGAAGCGGCCCCACTTCTTTCTCACATAGGTGATTTCTTAATTAAAAGTAACTCGCATTACTCCGCTCGGATTTTCGACGCATAAGAATCATTAAAAGCCTTATTGCTTATCCTCTTCCCACGGGCATCACTATTATTAGAGGAATGGACTGGAAATAACCCCCACAGTGATATAGTTAAGTATTTGCAATTAGGTTTTCTCATTGAACCTAGATCTTGGGATCTCCAGTCAGCTAGGTTGAGTTTCCACTACAATAACTTATTCTTTTAGAGGTTTAAGTCCCATTCCTTTTGATGACTTTGCAACTAACTTTCTATTTAACCCTTTGGTTAGCGGATCCGCAATATTATCTTTAGACTTTACATAGTCAATAGAGATAACTCCAGTTGAGAGTAACCGTCTTATGGTATTATGTCTACGACGTATGTGTCTAGACTTACCATTGTACATGTTGCTTTGTGCCCTTCCAATCGCAGATTGACTATCACAATGTATGCAAATTGCTGGCACAGGTTTAGACCATTTTGGAATATCCTCTAAGAAATTGCGTAGCCATTCAGCCTCTTCACCACATTTATCTAGAACTATAAACTCAGATTCCATGGTAGACCTTGCAATAACTGTTTGTTTAGAGGATTTCCATGATATGGCTGCACCTCCCAAAGTGAACACAAATCCACTAGTAGACTTTGAGTCTTTAATATCAGATATCCAATTCGCATCAGTATATCCTTCAATAACAGCAGGATATCTGGTATAGTGTAGTCCATAGTTACGAGTATATCTCAAGTATCTTAGTACTCTTACTATTCCTTTCCAGTGGTCAGACCCTGGATTACTAGTATATCTACTCAGCTTACTAACTGCATAAGCGATATCTGGTCTTGTACAACTCATTAGGTACATAAGATTTTCGATTATTCTAGAGTACTCTACTTGAGAAATACCATCGCCTCTATTTTTCGATAGATGTTGACTTGTATCTATCGGTGTTCTAGTCACGCCAGTATCATCATTATTGAATTTTTCCAAAATTTTGTCCACATAATGTGACTGACTTAGAACGAGTCCATCCGATGTTCTTGAAATTTTAACTCCAAGAATCACATCAGCTAAACCCATATCCTTCATGTCGAATCTTGAATTCAACATATTTTTAGTAGATTTAATCATCTTATCGTTGCTACCAACGATGAGCATGTCGTCAACATAAAGACATAAAATAACATAACCATTTCCTGTGTCTTTAATGTAAACACATTTGTCACATTCATTGATTTTAAATCCACTTTCCATCATGGCATTGTCAAATTTTTCATGCCATTGTTTTGGTGCTTGTTTTAAGCCATATAATGACTTTACCAATTTACATACCTTGTTTTCTTGTCCTGGTGCAGAAAACCCCTCAGGTTGTTCCATGTAAATTTCTTCTTCTAAATCTCCATTTAGAAAAGCAGTTTTGACATCCATTTGATGTACTTCGAGATTGTACAAAGATGCAATCGCTAATATCATTCGAATGGAAGTTATTCTCGTTACCGGAGAATAGGTGTCAAAGTAGTCAATGCCTTCTCGTTGCCTATAACCTTTAATTACAAGTCTGGCCTTGTACTTATCAATAGTTCCATCTGCTTTCATTTTCCTTTTGAAAATCCATTTGTAGCCTAGTGGTTTGCTTCCCGGGGGAAGATCAACCAGCTCCCATGTATGATTTTGCAGAATGGAATATATTTCACTTTTAATGGCTTCTTTCCATTGAGGACCTTCTGAAGAGTTTACAGCTTCTTTGAAGCTTTGAGGTTCAGTTTCTAGCATGTAAGTCAGAAAATCGGGACCATAAGATTTCCCTGTCCTTTCTCGTTTGCTACGTCTTGGTTCAACCTCAACTTCATCTTCTACTTCTTTGTCTTGACTATTCTCAATCATAGTCTCATATGTCCGTTTAGAAGAGTTTGTTTCATCTTTGGACTTACATGGAAATACATGTTCAAAGAATGAAACATTTTTCGATTCCATTATCGTGTTTTTGTGTAGATCGGAAATTTTAGAATCAAACACAAGAAACCGATAAACACTACTGTTATGTGCATATCCGATAAATATGCAATCAATAGTTTTTGGTCCTATTTTCACCTTCTTTGGTGTAGGTACAACTACTTTGGCAAGACACCCCCACACTCGTAAGTATTTGTAGGAAGGCTTCCTTCCTTTCAATAACTCGTAAGGGCTCTTTTCTTCTTTCTTTCGGGGTACCTTATTTAAAAGGTAATTGGCTGATAACACAGCTTCTCCCCACATGTTCTGAGGTAACCCGGAACTTAATAACATTGCATTCATCATTTCTTTCAATGTTCTATTTTTCCGTTTAGCAACACCATTTTGTTGTGATGAATAAGGTGCTGTTGTTTCATGTTTAATTCCATGTTGTGCACAGAATTCAGCAAATGGTGATTCATATTCACCACCTCTATCACTTCTCAACACTTTGATTTTTTTGTTGAGTTGATTTTCAATTTCATTTTTATAGAGAACAAATTTCTCTATAGTTTCGTCTTTACTTTTAAGCAAATACACAAAACAATATTTTGTGCTGTCGTCAATAAAAGTAATAAAATATTTGTTGCCTCCCCTTGTTTGTACAGATTTTAAATCACATACATCGGTGTGAATTAAATCAAGAGGTTCAGTTTTTCTTTCAACGGATTGAAATGATGACCTTGTCAATTTTGCTTCAACACAAGTTTCACACTTATGTTTATTATCAATTTGGAATGTAGGTATGCAATTTAAGTTAATTAGTCTACGCAAAGTGTTGTAATTAACATGTCCTAGTCGACCATGCCACAAATTGGAAGACTCAAGCAAGTAAACGGAAGAGTTATTCATTTTATTGATTTTTGGCTTAATAGCCATTACATTGAGCTTAAAAAGCCCATCACTTACATAACACTTTACTACAAACATTTCAGACTTAGACAAAATAACTTTGTCTGACTCAAACACCATACGGAAGCCATGCTTGTTCAACAGGGAGCTAGAAACCAAATTCTTGCGAATCTCCGGCACATAAAGCACGTTGTTTAGAGTCAGCTCTTTCCCAGAAGTCATCTTTAGAACCACCTTTCCATGGCCCTTGATTTCGGAGGTCGCTGAATTTCCCATATACAACTTCTCCCCATCCGCTGCTTCAAACCCATTAAACATCTCCTTATCGGAGCAAACGTGTCGGGTGGCACCGGTGTCTATCCACCATTCTCTAGGATTTGAACCCACCAGGTTCACTTCAGAAATAACAGCTGCAAGGTTGATGTTAGATACATCGTCAACCATATTTGCTTCTTTTTTCTTCTTTGGCAAACGGCACTCCGTAGACTTGTGACCAATCTTGTCACAATTGAAGCATTTCCCTTGAAACTTCTTCTTGGAGATTCCACCTTTTGGCCCCAACTTGGGCCCTTTGCCACCAGATGGCCCAAACTTGTTCTTATTGGTCTTGGAGCTTTGCCCATGCTCCACAACATTAGCTTTAGCCACAACCGGATTGAGCCCTCTTTCAGAACTTTTGTTGTCTTCTTCAATTCGAAGTCTAACAATTAGTTCCTCAACGTTCATTTCCTTTCGCTTGTGTTTTAAGTAGTTTTTGAAATCCTTCCATGCAGGAGGTAGTTTTTCAATTATGCAAGCCACTTGGAAGGATTCACTCACAACCATTCCCTCGGAATGAATTTCATGCAAGATCACTTGTAATTCTTGTACTTGACTGATTATAGATTTGGAGTCCACCATTTTGTATTCCAAAAAACGGCCAACAAGAAACTTCTTGGCTCCGGCATCTTCGGTTTTGTATTTTTTGTCCAAAGACTCCCATAATTCCTTAGCCCTTTTTATTGTGCAGTACACATTGTACAATGAATCAGCTTAACTGTTCATCACATAATTCCGGCACAGGAAATCAGAATGCTTCCAAGCATCCACTGCACTGATTGCTTGAATGTCTCCTTGACCCTCTTGAAGCACTGGAGCATTTTCAGTCAAGAATCTCGCAAGATTCAAGGTCGTGAGGTAAAACAACATTTTTTGTTGCCACCTCTTGAAATTCAAACCATTGAACTTCTCCGACTTTTCCCCGTGATTAACCGGAATCATCGCGATTGGACCGGTAGAGGACTTGGCATGGGAGCCACAGTCTTAGTCCCACTTGGACCAGCAACTAAGCTTGGCATATTAGCCACAGTTTGTGTTACTGGAGCCACCACTTGAGCCACATCAGAACCTGGCAAAGCCACAGCCTGAGCCACAGGAGGCACAATTTCGTTTGCAGATCCCACAACGTTATTGGTAGATGTATTTTCCATTTTCTGAAACACAATCAGAAAAATTAGTACAAAAATATTGCTTTAAGATTGTAGGTAAACTCTGAACAGTTAACTGAATTAGAAGAAGTAATAGACAAATTGCAGTGGACAGAAAAAGAAAATATTGCAGTTGACAGAAGATAAAATTGGAGTCTTTGAAGCCGGGGCCTGTGTCGAACACAGTGTCCTTAAAGCAATATTCGCCCCCTCACCGAAGTAATGCGAGCGCTTGCTTCCCAGGATACAGCGGTGTGAACTGTAGTTTGTACAGTCGAACTGAACGAGTGTGCGGGAACGGAATCACCAAGTGACTGTAAGACGACAGGAATTTGAAAAGGAAGCAGAAAGATTTCGTGCTGTTGTGGTGTGTCTGAACTGAAGAGATTGTTCGGGATATATAGGCAAGGAAGAGCCTTTGCCTCTTAATGCAGTCATAACTCGCCATTGAATTCTCACGTTTTGGAGTTACAAAAATAAATGAAAACAGTTTTCAAGTTATGTTTTAAATGGAAAAACGTAAAAGAAAATTTTCAAAACGTGGCTTGCACTTGGTGGCCAATTTTTGACTCATTCGGTTCGACATTCATGTACGCAGGTCGTGCCCGCACACAAATTCAAGGCTCGAAGGCCAAGTCGGTCCAAGATTTGCACCCCCCCTGCGGGCGCGTAAGCCACGGAGGAGTCTCTATGCAACAAATGGTTACACCTTACAAATTGTTAACCATATATAAATTGGTCCAAAAACTTATTCTTATCCTATGTGGGATAATTATTTAAGTTTTCCCACTTGCCACTTTCTTTTTTCTTTTTCCAATGTGGGATGGTACTATTTATAGTCCCCATATATTCCCACTTTTCCATTTCTAACCAATGTGGGATTGTTAATCCCTTTTAAGGCTCCTCTTCAAATCCCAACTTTCAATCAATGTGGGATTAATTTCACATACACAAGTGAAAATTCACTTGCCAAATAATATATTTTCCAAACGTCAAAATTTGTGCTCCTCATTACGCATAATCAATTAAACATTTTATGGATGAGTTGCATGGGTATTTTATCATATTCTTCGAGATGGTTTACAGTTTCAGTTACCATCTAGTGAACAATTCAGATATTTGGTTTATAAGAAAGATCGTCCTCATTTATACGAGTTCAGTAAGATGTTATCCAAGGTTCAGTATAGACACTTGGCCTAGACAAAAGATAAACCTCCTTGGAGTATGAAGTTCCAATATCTCTCATCAGAGTCAAGTTTTCTGAGTTAGGGAGAAATGATGACATATTAAAAGATACATTATAATATTTAGCTTCCAATTTTGACGTTGAATTTAGGAAACATATCAATGATTGATTTTATAGTGTGTTTCTATTTCAATTAGGACTAGTTTAAACATATGTAAAGGGGTCTCGTGCAATGTAATAGATAACTTGATTATATGAATAAAAATTGACTTCCTCTTTGCCCAATAATTCTCTCCTTGCATTCCTTTCTTTCTCTTCTTCTCTCTCCTAGTTCTAGTTGTTCATTGTCAAATTATACGCATCTTGTATCACACGTTCCTCATATAGATCAAACTTTATTGAAAATTAATGTCTACATTGCTCCGCTTTTGATTATAGTTATGTTTTGGAAGTTGAGGTCATTGACTCAAGGGATTCGAGACGCTTTGACCTACCCTTCACGTTTAAAAAATGTGATTGAAAATGAGGAAATTCTAAAGTTAAATAATGAGGAATTTAAAAAAATGAGAGAGAGAGAGAGAGAGAGAGAGATATGTCATATGACAAACCAATTATTTTAAATTTTTATTCAGCTTCTTAAATACGTTTTGACATTGGATTTTGACTAATTATTTTATTTATTCAACTTCTTATATACGTTTGACACTTGATATTATAAACTATAAATATCATGTGACTGATTTAAAAATATTTTGGGTCCGAATCATAATCATAGTCTTAAATTTAATTATAAATTAATTACAGAAAATATAGTGACAAATAGGCTGAGTCCTCTCCGTAATGGAAATTGAAAACGAGATGCATATGTATTTATTTTCATGACCATGATTAGAAACCCTTCAAAATAAGTATGTCACCTTTTAAATATTTTTTTTGTTGTGTAAACAATATACTCATTTCTAAGTAAAAAAAACTTGCTTATTTTCCATGGTGATCGAGCACAATCTTATATTTATGTTAAAACTTGTTAGCAAAGTGTACCACTACATTTGAGCACATGAAAAGTACTCGGAAAGTAAAAATAAATTGAAAGTACCATACGCCTATGATGAATATCTTTGGAACTAGTATTCGATAGAAATTTTGTTGCAATAATGAAGAGAGCCAGTGCAATTTGTTCACCTGTCTAAGCTCTCTACTAGACTCGAGATATCCTAGGAGCTGTCGATTAATCAAAATGGAAAACTAGCATAACACATGGCAACAATATCCAACATAACTGGGTCAAACTCAAAATACTACAAAAGTAAATGTTACTGCTTCATCATATCTAAGCACACTTCAATTGCTGTAGTTTCACTAATAAATGATTGAAGCTCTTTATAATAATTTTTGAGAACACCTTCATCTGAAATTTGGGTGATATCTGGGTTAGCATTCTCATTGGGTATTGCTGATGTTCTTGTTTGCTCTTCATGGAACAGTTTTAATGCATCTGATGTGGAAAGAGAATGTACAGATTCATGTAACTGCTTCAACATGTTTCTCTTTTCCTCTGTTTCCACCAATCTTTCCTTCAACTCATTGGGGAGGCAATTCATAGCACTTCAAACAAAATAGATTATTAAATTAAAAACGTTAAAAACCAAAGGAAAGATGAGAGATAGTTCATAGCATAGCAAAAGAAAAACAATTATTTTTTCCCGACAAATTTACTGGTTTACCTAGTGACGCCTCTGACAATTCCCAAGTTGTAACCAGTCGATACAGATTGTTTAAAGCCAATATTGAAGCCATCCTGTGCTGAAGCTTCTTGTCCTGCCATGAGACCTTCCCGGTATCCAACCTGAAGAATTATTTCACCACGAATGACTTAATGGTATGGCTGAAGAAATAGTTGCTTGGGACACGAATTTACAAAATCAAATGATACATCTTATGCTTCTTGCTACTTTTATTGAACAAAAATCAGATCTAAGTTGTAAGAGTACTGTGACAAATTGCTTGCTTATTCTCTCAGACTCCCATTCACAAGAAGATCCGTCCTCATCACACCAGTCATCACAACCATTATCTGCAACTGCAAATTGATCAGAATTAGATGCTTATGCATACCAACAAGCACAGTAGCAAAAATACTGCCTGGACAAGTAATATTCAAATGTGTTTCCTGTATAAAAAGTTCAAGGGTCTTAACAGGGAAAATCCTGACTATAGTGACTTCAGTCAACCCACAGTAGCAACAAAAATAGCATTAAAAAATATGAAGAAAACCAAAGTGCACTGGAAAGTGGAAATTGAAAACATTGACTAATGAATTATCCAATCGTATTTTAGTTTGCACCCGAAAATAACCAATACAGATGCTGGTCAATAGATCATATACAAATATGTGCTTACTAATACTACAAAAAAGTAAGAGCATGTCTATAGGAAGAGAGATGAATGGGAATTTTCCCAAAAGAGAAACTTATACAACATACAAAATTATCAGTGAACACGTTAGCATGCTAGGACATTCTTATTTCAGTACAACATATATTGTAATAATGAACTTTGGTCGCTGGACCATAACTCCATTATGTCACAACTTTGGTTGCAAGAGACAGCAGGCTAAGGCTAATGCAAGGGAGGTGGTTCATAACAATAGTCAGCCAGAGGTCCCAAACTGGATTCATGGTGGAAGGTGCAACTTTGGGGATCGTTACGCCTATTCCATATGATGTGGACCACAGGTGTGGTTATGAAGTTAGTCCCCAATTTATCAATATCCAGGTTATTGTGCTCTGAACAGTCAATGAGAGGCTGTAAAAGATTCTGCAGGATTAAGACCTTCACATTTTGTGCTCTTGCCAATGCCTCTTACATGTCATTTTGTGCTCCTCCAGAATTTATTAGTTTTGCCTCCTGTAAAGATCAGTTGTGGGAGGCACCCACTTTTCCATAGGGTAATTTATTTAACAAAACTATGTCCAAAGAGCACTAGACTGAACTTATGATTAGACATTCATATCAACAACTATGCATGAGCAGTACAACTACAATAAATTAGAAATTAGCTTACACTGAAACTCATACCTCGTGCGTCATTTAAAGTATGATCAGCAGCAGATGTTGGACAAGATTCAGTATTCGATTGTTGTAGGGCCTCTCCATAGAGATCAGAAGCTATACGGCCTTCCATCTGCATAATAAAATACAAGTAAACTATATCAACAGGTAGTAATTCACCAAAAAAATTAGGAATAACACAGAATTTTTTTTGTTAGTTTTCTCTTCCTTTGTGCATCTGATTTTTTATTTTAAATTCTTTATCCCAAATTGAATTAATTCAGAATAAATACTTCCTCCAGGAACTTTCAGATGAATGGATAGATGGAATGTAAATGAACAGTTTGTTTCACCCATTGCCCTACTCTAGACTGATTGTGGCAATTGGATGAGTTGGTTCAGCTGAATGATGGGCATCCAGTAAACAAGCTAAAATAGATCAGCGTACTAAATAGCATTTGACCCATTTAATACATTGAACCCCAACTCTTTAGATGAAATTTTCTGAAGAAATCCAAGTCAAAGAGCAAATGAACACTAGTACGGCTGGGCAGGGTTCAGTTAGATTCCGTTATTTTGAGTTCTAAACTGGAATTTTACACATGGAATCAGACAATTACATGTCGTATGGGTAGAACCAAACTATACCATAATCATCCGATTCCGGTTTGGTCCCATAATTTCTTCACTGCATACTCTCAATGAAGTGCATGGTTGTCCAACAAATATTTAGTACTAGACTATACAAAGTTTAAAAACAATAAAACATTGCAGGCATTATTAACACCTTAAACAGCGGCAGTAGTGGACTATAGTTGGTAAACTGACAGCAAATAACCAAGATACAACACCTTTTATTGAATTGGAAAAGCAACAACTAACATGTTCGTGTCCTCAAGAGCTAACAAGAGGAATTGTGATGCAGACATCATCGAGACTTAATTTTTATTGTTATTGGGCTTTATCATTTATGTTTTCTATTATTAGGCCTAGAGTAGTGGGTTGGTCCAAGAGTTCGTTCTTTATTCGGACTATAAGGCCTTCCATCATCTCACAGCCCAAAAAAGGTTGAATTCTAGACATGGCCGCTAGATGGAATATTTACAAGCCCATTCTTTTGTTTTGAAACATAAGAAGGGAGTTGAGAACTAGGCGGCTGATGCATTAAGTCGTTGTATCTCCCTTCTGTCGGTTATGAACGTTAAAGTCATAGGTTTTGAGCGACTTAAGGAAAATTACGAGACATGTCCCGATTTTAAGAATATCTTTCTTGATTTGCAAGGACAGTCACATACTGCGGATGACTTTCGCCTTGAGGACAATTACCTTTTTCGAGCCAATAAATTGTTCATCACTCGAACTTCAGTGTGTGACTTCATAGTATGGGAAATTCATGCGAGGGGCTTAACCGGTCATTTTGGGCGAGATAAGACCATAGAGGAGATTGAACGTCAATTCTATTGGCCTAATTTGAAGAAAGATGTTGCCAAGATAGTTAATACATGTAACACTTGTCAGTTGGCCAAACAGAAGAGGCAAAACACTGGTCCATACACACCTCTTCCCCGTTCCTAATTGCCCTTGACAAGAAGTGAGTATGGATTTTGTGTTAGGACTTCCACGTACCCCGAAGAAACATAATTCTATTTTTGTAGTAGTGGATTGTTTCTCGAAAATGACTCATTTTATCCCTTGTAGCAAAACCTCAGATGCGTCCAAGGTTGCCACATTGTACTTTAATGAAATTTTTAAATCGTATGGCCTCCCCAAAACCATTGTGTCAAATAGGCCTGGCCTCGCCTAGCCCTGAACTTGGCGTTTTGACCTCGCCTCACGCTTAGGAGTGCCTTTTAGAACACTTCATAAAAGACATGTTGATTTTAATATAGGGGATTATGTTATGATCTGAATTCGACCGGAGAGGCGCCTATATGGATCCGCCTCCAAATTGCAAACTCGTAACGCTGGTCCTTTTAAAATCTTAGAACAAGCTGGTCCAAATGCATATGCTCTTGAACTTCCTCCACATCTTGGCTACCACCATACTTTCAATGTTGAGGATTTAGTTGTTTATAAAGTTCATTTCAATCCCTCCGATGATCCTCTTTTACCACCTTCTGTGGACATTAACCCTAAATCTCTTGCCACTTCTAACTTAATGCCACATTTCCGAGCACACAAAGATAAAATTGATGTTATTTTAGATGAACAAATTATGCTGACTAAAGATGGAAAGGTTCAACACTTCATTGTTCATTGGATTGATCGGCCTGAGTCTCATTGCATATAGATTACTAGAGAGACACTACAGCAGCTTGATCCAGACCTATTTGAGCTCTATCGGAGTCAGCAAGATCTTCCTTTGCCCAGTTCTCCTTCCACACATCTAGGGGACATTGGTGGGGATACCAGATTCAGACCACCACCGACACGCTTTTATGGACGTTGGAGGAAGCTCATTCAACCCCTTAGTTTATGGTTGGGCGATTGATTGCAGCCTTCACGACTTATCCACTCGACAGGGTCGAATTTTCTCTCACCTCGAGAGAGTTGATGCGGATATCATCGGACTTAATTTTTATTGTTTATTGGGTTTTATCATTTATGTTTTCTATTATTGGGCTTGTAGTAGTAGTTTGGCACAAACCTATCACTTAGCTAGGTTTTGACTATTTATGTGGTTTTGACATTATGATTTAAACAGTTAATGATTGAATAAATTTTCGATTGGCGATTACTACGTTTCCCCATTTTCCCTTCACATTTCTTTCTTCCATTCTTCTTCTTCTGTTTTCCTTCTACTATTATTAATTCTTGGTTTAAATTTCAATTTATTCTACATCAAATTGCATAACGGATGAGTCTCCAAACACATGAAAAGCAGCAAATAACAATTAACAACAACTAAACAATACGATTGTCTTTTTAATTTACACATTTCATATCCTAGAAAATGACAATAATAAAAAAAAATAACAATAAATTTCCACTATACCTTACCGATTCTGAAATGGAATTCTATACATGGAATCAAAAGTTTCCATATGTAACAGCAGAACTGAACAAAACTGTACCATAACTGTCGAGATATAGTACAATTTCGTACCATACTTTCAATTAACATATTCAATACTTGACAATACAAAGTCTACAAACATGAATCAATAAACAATATGCAAGCATTACTCAACAAGTGAAATCAGTGGCAATAGTGGAAGGGACATGGTATAGACACCTTTTACTGATTTGAAAAAGCAAAAACATGGCCATGTCCTAAAAAACTAAACAGAAGAAATCATGAAAATGAGCCTTCTTTTTTTATAATCGTGGGTGTTCGGCCAACTTGCGCGTACTTCGACTAATCACACGAGACCCTGAAGGGACCTTGAAGATACTCACCTCAGTGGCCTTGAAGGGACTCGAACTAGTGACCATTGGACAGCAAACTCAAGGTCGAACCAATTGAGCAATCCTTCAAGGTTCATGAAAATGAGCCTTCAAACACATGAAAAACAGCAATTAATAACTAAACAGTACAATAATAATTTTAATTTACATGGTCATGTACTAAATAATGATAGTAATAAAGAAAAAACCAAATTGCACAAAAACTAACTAAATTCCAACTTCCAAATTTTAACAATATTTAACAAAATCCATCAACTTTTTTTATGATTTTTGGGTTACATCAACCGTAGATGAAGTGCGACTCTGCACAAAAAGAGAGAAAAAGATTTTCTCAAAAAGAATAAAGTATGAAATAAATAATATTAATAGATGAATAGAGTTGTTTATTTACCTAATTCAGTGCAACAAGAGTCTTGACCAAATTTGTAGTTGGTTCTCAATTTTGAAAAAAATATAAAATTCTTTCAGAACATAAATCATCATATCCCAACCAAACCAAACTAAAAGAAGAAATTGGAAAGAAAACCACCAAATGGGAACAAGAAACTATGTCCGAAATGCATAGATATGAGGTGACACAAATATCATAATATGTAAGGAAAAACCATTATTCAAAATTTATACAGAAATTATTGTGATAGCTTCAAGTGGAAGATGACTACAATAAGGGAAGGCAAAAGCGAATTTACAAGAAAGACAATAACTTAGGTTTTTAACATTTACCAGATATAATTACTGAAAAATTTGCTATCCTAAATCACAATAAAAACTAGAATAATTGTAATCTTGCCATCTACTCAACTGGCTTGAGTCAGTGGGGGTGGCTGTAAGATTGAGACAATTGGATAAGATTTTTTCCTTCATTTTATTGTTTCACCTCAAGTTTGAGCAAGAAATTGAAAGACATGGACACGTAGTCGGGGTAATAAAAAATTTTAGGTTTTTCTCTAAATTAGGAATGGCAACGGGGCAACCCGCCCGGCCCTGCCCCGCCCCGTTACCCATTTAAGGCGTGAGGCCCTTGCCCTGTTTACTACCCCGTTTAATTTTATTTTTTTTTAGTTTTTGATCATTTATTTTTATTGCCCCCATTCAATAAATTTAGACAAATAATTTTAATTGCCATTTTCTATTAGAACTAATGACATTTCGTGAAATTTTCCATTTAAAGTATTGAATTCTAAAAATTAAAAAAAATTAAACGTGGCGGGGCGCCCGTTACCCGTCCCCGCCCCGGGCAAATTTCCCTGCCCCGAATACCCGATTAATCGGGTTATCCCCGCCCCGCAAGTATTGGATTTATCAGGTTTTTTTTGCCATCCCTACTCCAAATTGGCTCGGGAAGTTTACTGGTGATTAATTGGGCACATGGTTCTTAAACCGTCCGTTTCTTTTGGTTTTGGGCTATCGTCTCACTAACAAATCAAATATATACATACGAACAAGTTCCAATCCCAATTCGCCAATTTTCCATTCATCTAACCGGCTGGTCTGAGTTTATCATCTATTGAGGTATATGTTCATAAATTCTACAGCTACTAAAAGTTTGGAGATTGTAGAAAAATGATAAAATAATAACTAAGAAATAGGAATCAGTGTATTATTAATATAAACTATTTTATTATTTAATCAACTGTGTCTAGAACAAACTAAAATTTAATAATTAGTATAATTATTTTGTCAAATGAGTTCTTCTTTCAGCTTTGATAATATTTTACCGTAATAATATTACTTAAGACTTTATCGATGTTTAAAATATTTTGTTTATTATATATTTATTTAGTTTTCTGATGGTAGTTTTAAAGAGATTTGGTTTTTTAGAGGAGTGGAGAAATCTCATTTTCAACTATATATCTTCGCCATTTTTTTCCATCTTGCTTAATGGAACGGCATGAGGTCGTTTCAAACCTTCTCGTGGGCCGAGACAAGGTGATTACTTATCACCATATCTTTTTATTTTGGCACAAGAATTACTCTCGAGGATGATTAATCATGATTTTGGGGCTGGATGTGTGACACCTTTTCAGACAGGAGGTATGTTGGTTCATCATCTTGCATGTGCTAATGATTTACTCTTGTTCTTAAATGGTAGTAAATGATCGGTGAGTAATATGCTTAGGATTATTGATAAGTATGACATGATTCCTGGACAGTTAATGAGCAAAGTAAAATCTTCTTTATTTTTCTTGAAACATATTTCTTTGGCAAGGAGGGCTTTATTGGTTGTCAAAAAAGAGGGAGGCTGGCCATTCACATACCTAGGGATTCCTCTTTACACAGGTCGATTAACTGCCCATATGCTTGATCCTTTGGTTGCTAAAATTCAAAAGATGTTGGCGGGTTGAAAAGGTCGTCTTTTCTCCTTTGGTGGTAAAATTATTTTAATCAAACACGTTCTTTGCAGCATGCCTGTTCATATTCTATCAGTGCTTAATATGCCGAAGGGGATCCATAATGTTTTAAGTGGCATTTTTTCTTCTTTCCTCTATGATTCGTCCGATGGTAACAGGAGACCAAAGTGGGTATTTTGGAGAAAATTTGCCTACCTTTGGAGGAGGGGGGGTTTAGGCATTAGATATATGAGAGAAGTACAATCCTCATTACTCGTGAAGTTAGCATGGAAATTATTGGTGGGTGACTCTTTTTGGTTAGATTTCTTTGGAGCCAAGTATATGAGAGTGAACTATAGTTTCATACAGAAAAGCTCTTTTAGCCAATCTCCTTTTTGGGGAGTAATTTTGGTGCTGCCAACAGTTTTACAGAATGCATTGTGCTGTGTTTGAGATGGTAGAGCTAATTTTTAGTTTGATCATTGGTTTGGTGAGCAGTGCCTGGGTGATTCAGATTTGATGGCGATGGATCTATGTCTCAAAGTTAAAGATGTGCTACATGCTAATGGATGGGACACCACCCATTTACGTGCTCGTGGGTGAAAATATGGCTAATGAAATTGAAAGGTCTAGTATTCGGTTGCATGAGGGGAGGGATTTGATGTAGAATAGATTAAGAAATATTCAACAAGAGAGAAGAAGCAATTATTAGCAGAGAAAAAGAAAACAGAAGAGCAGCAGAAAAAAATACCAGAGAAGGGAGAAGAAAACAGTGGGTAGCAAAGCCTGTGAATTTCCAACAGGAGGTGCACGACTCCTTTCAAGGAGATCCTCAACACTTTCCCAAAAAAGTTTGGCAGTGCCAGTTAATTTCAGAGGGGCAAATTTGACTCTTTGATCCTCTGGGACTCCACACCATGCCATGAAACGATCCATGTCTCTAGTCCATTGAGTAAAAACTCTAGGACCTAAGCAACAATCGAAAGTATGAGCATCTAATTTGATGTTTCTAAAGTAACGCTCTTCATGGTGAGTAGGAGAATGAGTATCGTGATAGCCATGGCCTCGTTCTCGCTCACAACCCTGATCCCCATTCCTTCGATCAAGTTGAACATAATGCTTGCCACCTTGTCCATGATGCTAGTGTATATTATGGGACGCTTTAGAGTTATTAGCGTCAGTCGAACGAGGGGTTTGTTCAAAATTGTCCAACCTAGCAGCTAAGTCTCTGCTCTCTTCAATAGTAGCAGCCATCTCAGTTTGGATAGCCGCTAATTGAGTCTGTTGCTGGTTGGTGGCAATTGAGCTAATTGTCTAGTGAGTACATCAAATTGGGATGGGTCCATGGTCAATGTAATGGAAATGGAGGTGACAAGATGACTACTATGCAACTGCATTTAATATAATACTAGCTAAATGACGTGCAATAGAGAGATTAATGAACAACAAATGCAAAAAATGAAAAATAGCAACCTGAGAATTTTAATTAAAAAATTTAGGACTAAGTAAATTCAAATACGACAAGCTAATACTGCTGGTACATGTAAAATAACAAAGCAAGGTAAAATATTAGTCAAAAACCTAATCATGCAAAATAAGTGAGGTAAAAGTGGAATTTAATGAAGTTAATGGATCCAGTTACATGATTTTAGGTAAAAAAAAAACTAGAATAACAGCAGTACAAAAATTTAATTGATGCTTTTTTAAAAAGAAACAGTATTATAAACCGATAATAAATAAAAAACAATAACTCCCCTCTTTTGTTCGTTGAAGTAGTCGTGCCAATCAATCGAACTTAAAGGTACCTGAAAAATAATGTTAGAAATTCCCCCTTTTTTACTTTTCTTTTTTTTTACTTTTTTTTACTTTTTTTTTTAACAACTAATATATTACATACAAAATATCCAAACTCTCGGAACAACTTCTTTTAGGCCGATTAACCTGAATACAAATATAGAGGCTGAAACCGAGCGAGACACCAACACAAGTCTAGTGGCGATCATAGAGACGAATGAATTTGGTTTGCTAGTTGTGCAGTTGCCGACGATGAGGCTTTAGCGATGGAAGCTGCTGTTGGGTTTGACTAGTGCGTCTTAAGGTGGCTGCTAGTTTGGGTGTTGATGGATAAAAGCTGGGGTGACTCATGGTAGTTGGGCAGCATCAACGGAGAAGATAGCGGTGTGAAGCAAGGGTTGTGCCGGTGAATGAGGTGTAGGAGACAGCAAGGGCATAGGTTTAGATTTGGTCTGGTTGATGGGTTAATGGGTCGTGGGCTGTGACTATTATTGGGCATATATTTTTAACTCAGTATTTTGGTTTTGTTGTTCTCAGAGGTGGCGATTCTTTTGGGTGGTGACTGTATGGTGGGTTATTATGGGTTTAATTGACTGTTTGTTTGGTGGCTTTGTATATATGGATAAAATTAGAGAGTGGGATGAAGGTCCATGGACTTAAAGGCATGGATAAGTGGGTGGCAGTAGATATGGAGACTAGGATTTTGTTGGGCTGACTCAGTATATATGGTGTTGCTGATTTTAGTTGGTGGGGCCACCATTGCAGGCAGTGGTCAATGGTGGAGTTGCACTATTCATAGTTATCAGTGGATTAGTGGATTGTTGGTGACAGAGCAAAAGTTTGATGTTTTAGTCGAGTCTCTGTATATCATGTAGATGAATTATTTCCCAAATTTAGCTCTGATACCACTTCGATATACAATAGATTGAGAAATATTTAACATGAGAGATAAGCAATCAGCAGCAGAAGAGAAAATACCAGAGAGGGAAGAAGAAAACAATGGGTAGCGATGCCTGTTAATTTCCAATCATAATCTGCCTCCTTTCCTTTACAATACATGCCAACTTATACAAAATACACCCAAAAAGTTATGGGCTTGGGTCAGGCCCATAAATACAAACCCAATTAATTAATATAGCCTAAAATAATAAACCAGATGTCCTCATCAGGATTTCTATATTTGGCAACCGAGTAGGTATGGTAAGTTTTCCACTAAGTCTACTTGGGATCTCATTCGCAATAGAGGTCCGATTTGTCCATGGAAGTGGTGGTTGTGGAATTGTAAGGTTCTTAAGATGTCCTTTCAATGTTGGCGGGCGACAAGATCATGTTTGCCCATTAATGAGGTTATCCAAACCTTGGGGATTCTGTTTGTCTCGAAATGTGATTGTTGCTTGGCCCCTTTAGTGGAATCCATTGATCACATTTGAAGTACTAGAGAGGTTGCTTCAAAGGTTTGGAATTATTTTGCTACACACCTTAATCTATGTTTGCCACATGTAGCATCTTGAAAAAGCAAAATGCAACTTTGGTGGTCTCATTCCTCTACCTCTACTCAACTAGGAATTTTGCGTGGCATCACTCCTATAGTCATCTCTTGGACTTTATGGAAGGTGAGAAGTGAGGCTAGAATAAAGGGATTGTCAATATATTGTCAAAGGGTTATTTAGCTTGTAAAATCGTATTTTATGGACAGTGCGAGGCTAATTTCGAAATTCTGAAGACTGACACCAGGTGATGAACGTTGCTTGTTAGCTTTACAGTGTCCTATTTTAACCTGCTAAGGTAACTTGCACAACTGATTTCTAATGGCTTTAAATTAAATGTGGATGGTGCTTCTAGCGGTAATCCGGGTCTAGTTCAGAACACACATGGTGACTTAATTGCTGCTTTCTCCTATCTTTATGGCCACTCTTCAAATGTGTATGCTAAGATTCATGCTCTTCGGGATGGTACGCATTTATGTAAAGAGTTGGGTTTGCATGGGGTAATGGTAGAATCTGATTCCCTCATTGTGGTTAACTGGGTGATGACGGGTAAATGTAATTTGTGGTGCTTCCAAGATATTTGGGAGGATATAATGGTGTTGGTTTCCAAGCTTACTGCCAAGATGTCCCATGTTTTTCGCTAGGCGAATATGGCAGCGGATTTCCTTGAAAAGAAGGCGACTGGTAGTTCATCCTTAACGTTTCATTTTGGAGGTTGTTTACCTCCACAACTTGTAGGAATTTTGCACACGGATAGATGGGAACTTCCATACTTGCATCTTTAATTTTTCTAGTTGGGATTTCAGTTTGTTTGAGAGATGTAACCACGGTTTTCCTCTAGCATAGGGGGGTTTCTATATTCCAATAAATCTAAAATTTGATTAAAAAAATGGCACATAAAAATGAATTCTATCTTGGCTGCATGTAGAAATTAGACTTTGCATTTCAACTATATCATATTTGACTGATAAATTCACACGAAATGCCGTTTCTAAGGAGATGCGATATTTTAAAATATTAAGCAAAAACAAATCAGTGTGTTACACTTTTGATGCATCAATTTGTAGGATTTTAGTGAAATCACTATCTTGGTACGCACTTTGGGAGTTCGACTTATGAATAATTAAAACATATATTCACAAGATGGTAACCATAACTCTTTAGTAAAAGACAAATGTTCCCTTAGACAATTTTCAGTACTTAGACAATCATGATGCCTTCGTGATTCAGCAAACAATAATTCCATTCATTATGAACAATACTAGCATTTTACCATATTAGGCCTGCTTGTCATAGGGGATTGAAGTGATGAAAACTAGGGTAG
Source organism: Fraxinus americana (assembly GCA_035079005.1). NCBI lineage: Eukaryota > Viridiplantae > Streptophyta > Magnoliopsida > Lamiales > Oleaceae > Fraxinus > Fraxinus americana. The sequence goes on along the minus strand of CM068719.1, from coordinate 14,310,531 downwards.
CATGAGAAGATAGAACAATTCACAATTTTGTGTGATATCGATTCTTGAGCTAGGGGTGGCCTCTCCTATAAGGCCTAGCATATGGCCACAATATACATTGACACTCTCAGCATGTATTTTCTTTTACTCTACCCTAGATCATCTTCAATCTCTATTCTAAAGATGCCCACTCAACTATATACCTTTGAAAGATATCAACCGAAAAGATTTAAACGAAAAGAATAAGCATCTATATGACAAAGTTAACCTTAAGCTATACATGAATGTTTAGTTCCGTTATTATTCAACTGGAATTAGACATGTAGAGTTAATTTGTTTATTACCCACACTTATGTCTTCTGTTGCGTGTCTCGTGGCTTCAAAACCAACACCGGACAGGGCAAACATAGAACAATATGTTGGCGGGGTTCAGTTTTCAAAATCTTCATGTACAAACAAAATTCATCCATCATACAAAAAGTCAAAACAACCAATAAAAATCAATCTTACAAGAAAAGGGGCACAATAACAAGCAGCAATCCACATTACAAATCACTTAAATAAACCCATAAAAACACAGCCAAACACTTCATGGAAAGCAAAAATTACCATGGCAGCTCAAACTCAGGTACTCAAAAACCAAAAAACTACAAATTAAAAGGAAAACGGAGTCAATGAAAAGGAAAGTACCTCAATTCAGAGGGTGAGACAAGGGAAGAGCTGAAAAGGGCGGGTGTTTTGGTTTCCACATATCACACAAGAATTCAAAATAATGGTATCAACAGTCTGAAAATAATTATTTTATACTGCATTCAATACCATATATCTGACCCTCTGAAGACCACTACTCAATCACACTATGTAGTGGGTTTTCATTATCAAAATGCCATACAATTACAGCTCAACAAAATTGCAGCAACCAATATACAAAGAATCATTTACTTAGTAAATAGTAACATTGATGGTAAATAATTAAATTACCCATGAGACACTGTCAAACTTCAAGTCCTACAACACAAAATTGAAAAGTCCAATAAATTTAGCGTATCAAAACCGTAAATTTTGGTTCAAAACCTAATTAAAAATCAATAAATATCTCTGACGATTTACTTACCACACACAATGGCGCCTGGAGGAAGTCAGGGAGCTCAAATGAAGGGATTTGGCTACGACTTCTAGGAAGGCTCCAGGCGCCTGCTACGGCTGCCGGTTGTAGGACATGAGAAGATAGGAACCGGCGGGTGCAGGGAATTTGGCCTTGGGGGAGGAAACACAATGGACTGTTTCACAGTTTGACTAAGAAATAAAATTAAAAAAAAATAAAAAATGGTGAAAATATAACTTTAGCCTCTGTTTGGTATCCATTCTTTTTTTCATTCTCATTCTTCTACTAATTTTCAACCACACATTCATCAATAAAATAATATTTTCCATCACATCAATAACTTTTCCTTCATTTTCAAACACAAAAAAGGTATGATTTGACACAAAGAATACATTTTTTTCTAGAATAATGGTTACCAAACGGTGCCTTAGTTGAAAAAAAGTCCAAAATACCCTAATTTTATCAAAGGATGTCGTTCAAGGATCTGGGCCGGCTGTCACTTGGGCCGCATCCGGCCCAGATCACTAAATTTCTGGGCCGACCGTTAAGTCGGCCCACATATATATATATATATATATATATATATATATATATATATATATATATATTTTAATAATTTAATATAATAAATTAATATTTATATAATTAAATATTTTACTTAATTTAATAAAAGTAATATAATTAAATATTTTACCCATTTCATTAAAATTAATATAATTACATAAATGATTTACGTAATTCAATAATTAAATATTTTACTTAATTTAAGAAATCGAATATGAAATAAATATTTATAGAATTAAATATTTGACGTAATCGAAAAAAATTATATAATTAAATAATTAATTTTAATTTGATAATTACTAATATCATTAAATAAATCATTTTAATTATTAAATATTATATTTTAACATATTAGCAACTTCTTCTTTTTTTCTTTTAAATTTTATTAATAATTGAATAAATCGAATATGAAATAAATATTTATAGAATTTAATATTTTACATAATCGAAATTTTTTTATATAATTCAATAATTAATTTTAATTTGATAATTACTAATATCATTAAATAAATCATTTTAATTATTAATTATTATCTTTTAACGTATTAGCAACTTCTATTTTTTTTTTGCTTTAAAATGTATTAATAATTGAATAAATCGAATATGAAATAAATATTTATAGAATTAAATATTTGACGTAATCTAAAAAAATTTATATAATTAAATAATTAATTTTAATTTGATAATTACTAATATTATTAAATAAATCATTTTAATTATTAAATATTATATGTTAACATTTTAGTAACTTTTTTTCCTTTAAATTTTATTAATAATTGAATAAATCGAATATGAAATAAATATTTATAGACTTAAATATTTTTACATAATTGAAAAACAATTATATAATTAAATAACTAATTTTAATTTCATAATTACTAATATCATTAAATAAATCATTTTAATTATTAAACATTATCTTTTAACATATTAGAAACTTCTATTTTTTTCCTTTAAAATTTATTAATAATTGAATAAATCGAATATGAAATAAGAATTTATAAAATTAAATATTTCACATAATCGAAAAAAATTTATATAATTAAATAACTAATTTTAATTGATAATTACTAATATCATTAAATCAGTGATTTTAATTATTAAATATTATATGTTAACATTTTAGCAACTTCTTTTTTTCCCTTTAAATATTATTAATAATTGAATAAATCGACTATGAAATAAATATTTATAAAATTAAATATTTTACGTAATCAGAAAAATTTATATAATTAAATAATTAATTTTAATAATTAAATATTATCATTTAACATATTAGCAATTTCTTATTTTTTTCTTTAAATGTTATTAATAATTGAATAAATAGAATATGAAATAAATATTTATACAATTAAATATTTTACGTAATCGAATCTAATCGTTCATTTTTCAAATGTGAACTAATCTTTTATTTTTCAAAATGTAATTGTTTACTCAATTTAAAAAATTCTATTTGTTTTAATTTTGATATAAAAAATGAAAGATTAGTTTACAAATTATATTTAATTAAAAAATTTTTAAATTAATTAAAATATTAAGGGGAAAAAAATAAGAATTTGTTAACACATTAAAAAATAATATTTCATTTTCGTAATTACCAATTTAAAATTATTTATTTCACTTTTTATATCAAAATTGAAACAAAAGGACTTTTTTTTAAATTACGTAAACAAACTATATTTATTTAATTACATTTGAAAAATAAAAGATTAGTTTACAAATTATATTTAATTAAAGAATTTTAAATTAATTAAAATATTGAAAGGGAAAAAAAATTTGCTAACACGTTAAAAAATAATATTTCATTTTCGTAATTATCAATTTAAAATTATTTATTTCATTTTTTATACAAAAATTAAAACAAAAGGAAATTTTTAAATTAAGTAAACAATATATATTTATTTAATTATATTTGAAAAATGAAAGATTAGTTTACAAATTATATTTAATTAAAGAATTTTATATTAATGAAAATATTAAAAGGAAATTTTAAAAGGAAAATATTAGTTTACAAATTTTTAAATTAAGTAAACAATATATATTTATTTAATGTGTTAGCAAATTCTTTTTTTTTTCTTTTTAATATTTTTATTAGCAAATTTCTATCTTACGCGTTGTCCGTCCTCACTAAAGTGAAGCAAATCAGTATCATTTACGTTTTGTTCAACTTAAACAAATAATTGACTTTAATATCAGGCGTAGTTCATATGTTGAATTGAAAATGGCAAATGATCTTTGAATTGAATTCTTAGTACCATATCTTATCGAGATAAATCAAAGTTTAGCTTGTTCTATATATCAAGGTACTCAAAAGTTGTGTCGAAACTCACAATGAAGATTCGAGCATGTTAAGGGTCAAATGGATATAGCTAAAAATCAAAAGGAGTGAAAACAAATCAATTTTCCACCGCAAAAGGATGTCCAAATTTTTAGTTGAAGATTGAAATCCATTTTTGGCCTAGTAAATGTTCGAATTGAAAAAGAGCTATTACTAACAAAGTTGTAGTCCTTTGAGTTATCTTTCAAACGCATTTTAAATCGGTTTAATCGGATATCGAAAACAAAAGTTATGATAAAAATACTCAAACAGTCTCTCACCTTAACAGCCGAAAAAGTCGGCTGTTAACAGCCGAATTCTCGACTGTTAACAGCTGATTTTTTCGGCCATTAACATCCGAATTTTTAGCTGTTTGTGCTAATTATTTTTTTCGTAGCAGTAGTTTTATTTGTTAACTAAAATGGTATTATTGTCTTTTTAACACAAACATATTTTGTAATTGTTTTAGTCACTTAAGGGTGTTTTTGTCTTTTTACAGCAAATGGGTCATTTTGGGATTATTGTTAATTGTAAAAGTCAAAGTGGAATTATGGAGCTTTGACTAGGTCATTTTTACAAAAACCCCAGTTCTACACCAATGGTGTTTGGGATGAATTTCACAACCTACGTTATTTAGCCCCTTGAATCCAAATTTTAATCAAAATTAAATCAATCATTCATTTTAATATCAAATTTTATGACATTCATAATTTCTAAAACACACATTTCATCAATTTTTATTAATTTTTATAAAAACCTACTACAAATTTAATTTTAATCCCATCAAAGAGGGCTTAATTTAGGCTATTGGCCTTGGAGATGAATCACAGATTCACAATCAACATATAATTTGGGATGGATAAGTTTATAAAATGAGAAGGGAAAATTAAGCAAAATCATGTATTTTAAGTGGGAAATTTAACAGTCTGTTTGAACACAATTTTTAACAAAAATGCCTTTTAGAGTAGTGATTTGACGAAGAACGTGTGATTAAAAACTAAGAAATTTTTTTGGATCTACGTATAATATTATTTTATTAAAAATGTGATTGAAAATAAGATAAAAATATATTTTGAAAATAATAGGAATCAAGGACTAGACCGATTTTAGATGACAATTCAGAAAATATTATTGCCTTTATAAATATCAACACTACTGTATAACTACTTTAATATCTTGAGGGCGATATTTAAGGTAACCTACGATAAGTCCAAATTATAATTAACAATTTCTAAATTTATAATTAACAATTTTTTTGGTCAAAATCATGTCCTAAATTATATTAGAAGTTTATCAAATTGTAATTAAAGTCAAAATATGAGCCATTGAGTCTTAATTATATGAAAAGAGTTGAAATTGGTAGTATAGTCCTTGAAGGGGTCCAAAATATCCAAGAAGATCACATATGATTAAAGGAATGCAATTAGAAGTCTCAAGAGTGTCAAATAGAGGCACAAGTTATGCTTTAAATTCTCAGTCGAAACATACAATGCATTTTTCACATAGAAAACATTAGAATTTGGACAATACTACTTTAGAAGAATTGTAGCCCATATAGTTAGCTTTCCAATGTATTTTAAATTACCTCAATCGGATATCAAAACAGAAAGTTAAGATAAAAATACTGACAATTGTTCAACTGCAGCTCGCCCGTTGCTGGCTTATCGCTCAAGCGATTTGGTTATCCAAGAAATAGTAATATTCAATTTTCAAATTGATTTTGAACTCTTTTTCATCCCAAACAGTACCCATTATAAATATACATATATGGGCCGTCAAAAAGTATGTTCAATCATATTTTTTGTAGAAATCATTCATTTGAAGATCCAAAACACATTCATTGATTCCAATATTCAACCACGATATTATTTGAGCCATAAATTCATTCAAACTTTGATTTATTGATCAATTCATATTGTTTCACATTAAACCACCGATTAAAACACATAAAGATCGTTTGATCAAACACCAAACGATTTCATTCACCGAAGATAAATCGATTTGTGGGATCGAAAGTTGTTGCAGAAGCACAAATTCAGGAGAACTAATGTGAGGTACCATGATAAGAAGTTCTACATGGTAGATATGTATGGATCGTACTGTAAGTTTGTTTCAATTTATAGTGGATTACTGATTGGTAAAGTGTTCAGAGTTTTTACTTAATTGTGGTTTCTCCGTGATCAATTTGGTGTTTTATTATTGTTTCCATATTATAAATTGTGGTAATTCAACATAAAATAAATTGACTTGTTTGATCTAATTATATAGAAACAATTAAAAATGACTTATTGCCTTTAATTGTGTAATTCCAAACGTTGGGTCTAAATATTCAGCTAATTTAAAAGAATTAAGCCAAATGTACACGGGTCCCATGAGATGGGTCCCACGCGGGACACACCTCAATAAAAAAGTAAAAAAAAAAAAAAAAAAAATTTACAAACCCCCATGTATAAGTTACAGAACCCTCACCTAGTGCATGAAACATGATTGAATTTAAATTTTCAACATATCATAAGAAACTCTAAATTGTAGCATATTTTTCACTTATAATTTGAATGAATGAAGAACTCCATTGCCCGAAATCCGTATATGTGAAATACAAATTTGATTTTGACTTGCTATTTCTCAAGATCTTGGATCAAATTTAGTTTGATCATGCTGCAAGGCTAAAGATGAGTTAAAAAGTAAAATTTTTATTGTCTACTTTATTAAATTTTTCAAAAGTATTTTTGTAATTTGTGTCCATAATGGACACGTGGAGGCCCCCTATTGGGGGGTGCCTACCATTATGTTATGGATTATATACTCATAGCATAGCCCTTTCGTAATAGACTCGAGTTATTTTCTTATTCAATCGTGTACATTATAATGTAACCTTTTCTCTTTTACTTTAACTTGAATCTTCCTTCCTTCCAATATAATACAATTAGAAATAATTCAAACAAGGACTCGATTATGTGTATTTTTTTAATTTATAACCTCATCAAATGATTCTGGCAAAAGTTGTAATGGACAAACAGGAAAATGAGTTACAAGTCTTTATTGTGACTTTTAAAATTAGTTTTGAAGCTGATTTGCCATGCGGTGAATGAAATGCTCATCTTACAACTGCATCATCAAGCAGAGGCAAAATTGTAACGCCCAAATTTCCATTAACACAAGGCGCTACTTAAGTCGAAATATCCTGTAAATAATTTTCCTCAATAAATGTCAAAATGCGTGAATACCTATTTTTTTTTTTTCAAAACTATAGCAATTTAACATTAAATGCGGAAATTTCATTTGAATAATTTACTCATCCAAGAGTCAATACCAAATATAATAAGTAAAGTGCTACAATTTGCAAAAATACTAAAATTTGAGATTTAAGTCAAAATGGAAACCGGCTATTAAAATACTAGTTTCAAAAATTTATAAATTAAATTGTCTATTATTTAATCATGATTGCCCCACTCATTGCCTTGCTTTACCTAACTCCTTAACCTAAAAAGGTAGAAAAATATTGGGGTGAGCATAACGAATTATACTCGGTGGGGAAATAACAATCTGTCCAAGTTAAATCTAAATATGAAATTAAATTATGAATATAATACAAATACAACATATTGTAGAAATATGTAGTGTGGGATATCCCCAAGGACCCAATTACGATCCTGGACCTATTTACTGTCCTTGACAACATGTTATAGCGCTTAACAATTTTGCACTGTGAGACACCCCCAAGGACCTACTTTCGATCCCGGACCTATTTACGGTCCCGACAACCTTTTCATATGTATAAGCATTTTATCACAATCAAAATCACACATCCAGAATTAAGATTGACAAAAATAATCACAATTACTTAAATGTAAACCCACCTCAAAGTCTTGACATTTTTTCTTGAAATTGAACTGATGTGATGTTACCATACTTTAAGCTTTTCCCGCGACCTCGTCTAACAAGAACAAAATTAATATAATTTAGGATACTAAATCCTAATTAATACTTTAAAACTTTTAGGGACTTGATTGGAATATTTGAAAGTAAAGAAATGGTTAATTTGAGAATTCTTTAAATCTTTAGGGTTTAATTATCAAAAATTAGAATGTTTAGGGCCATTAAGATAAAATTAGAAAATATTTTATAATTAATTTGAAGAATAATCAAACTTTAGGGGTGGTGAAAGAATTAAAATCAAATAAGGGACTAACTTAAATGTTTTGCCAAACTTTAGAATTAAAAAAAAAAAAAAAGAAATTTCAATATTTAAAACAAAACCTCCCACTCTCAAACCCAATTCACGCAGAGAGTTTACAGAGAATTGTTGGCTTGTGAAAATTAAGCTTGGGTTTTACTGTTTTTGTGATTTTCAACCAAAATTGAGGGCTAAAAAATTGATTTCTCCATATTTAATACCTAACCCTCATTCCAATTTCCATTTCATGCAGCGAAAGAGCTGTTGGTTCAAAATCAAGCTTGTGTCTAAAAATGGGTTTTCACATTCTGATGATTTCCAATTAAAATTGAAGCCGGAAGAGGAAGGCTAATGGCAAGGACAAGATATGGAGAGCAAAGATTGGAATTGCAATTGAACTGAAAGGAGTATGAGATTAAACTCACATATTTCATTTTCTTCTTCTCTTTTTTTTTTCTCTTCATTTATGAATATGTATGTGTAGAGAAGAAACATATTATAGAATTCCAAACTAAAAATTAATTTCGAATGGGTCACCTGCACATGTTTTTTTTTGTCGAGTGATAGTTCGAGAGTTGCAGCTTGAATTTTGAATATCTGGTGCAAGGTTAATGTCGATTAGAAGATGATGATGGTGAAATCAAAGTAAGATAATTGTTCCAATGTTTAGAGACTTACCTTGAAAAGTATAGATTGCTTGTGAATATTTTTTACAGCCGTGAGAGAGTTTCAGCCGAGATAGTGAATTTTGGAGGTGAAATGAATGTTTTTAGGTTTGACAGTGGTGAGCCCTACAAACATATACTCCAGAATTTGGACAATCGATTGGGCTGATAATGGACTTAAACTTGGGCAAAAAAGAATATTGGACCAAGAGTAATTTAAAATAGAAAAATTTGACCCGATAAGAAAATATTGAATTTTTAAGATTAAAAATCTTTTTGAATTCTTATATTAAATGTTTTTCTAGACAACTCGACGGAACGTAAAAATAAATTCTAAATTTTGATGGGAATGTCGTAGCGACATAACTGAAGTTATAAAATATGCATTTTAAAATTTGGGTCACTGCAACCTCCCCCACTTAAATAAATTTCGCCCTCGAAATTAAACTTACTTGATTTGAAAATGTCTGGGTATTTGGCTAAGATCTCCTATTCTCTTTCTCCACTTACCATGTTTGCTCCATTGGACTTTAACTAAAGGAATATCTTTATTCCTCAAAGAATGAACTTTCCTCTCAAGTATAACCGCAGGAGTTTCCTCATATGTCATATCTTTGTTAACATCCAAGGATTCATAACTAACAATGTGGTCTGGATCATGGACATATTTCCTTAACATGGAAATGTGGAAAACATTATGTACTGCTGATAACTCTGGCAGTAAACCTAACCTATAGGCCATGTTTCCAACCCTTTCCAAGATTTCAAAAGGTCCAATAAACCTTGGACTAAGCTTCCCTTTCTTTCCAAACCTTACTACACATTTCATAGGAGACACTTTAAGGAACACTTTTTCACCAATTTCAAATTGTAGTTCCTTTCGTTTCTTGTCAGCATAAGACTTCTGTCTATCTTGTGCTGTCTTAATTCTTTCTCTGATCTTTTCCACAGCATTCACAGTTTGTTCAACTATTTTTGGACCCAAAACTAACTTTTCACCAACTTCATCCCAATGAATTGGTGATCTACACTTTATGTCATAAAGAGCTTCATATGGTGCCATGCCAATGGTACCACCAAGATCTAAAGCGCAAGCTCTCAACATATCCTCTAAAGTCTGTATAGTTCTCTCTGATTGTCCATCTGTCTGTGGGTGATATGCTATACTGAATTTCAATCTAGTTCCCATAGCTATCTGCAAGCTTTCCCAGAACTTGGATGTAAATCTGGTATCCCTGTCTGACACTATAGAAACTGGTACACCATACAATCTTACAATTTCTCTAATGTACAACTGAGCATATTGGTCTAAACTGAAAGTCATCTTCACTGGTAGAAAATGAGCAGATTTTGTCAAACGATCAACTACGACCCATATAGCTTGATGACCTTTAGCTGATCTAGGAAGTCCAACGACAAAATCCATTGCTATGTGTTCCCACTTCCATTCTGGGATCTCAAGTGGGTTCAACAATCCAGACGGACGTTGATGTTCGACTTTAACTTGTTGGCAAGTCATGCACTTCTCAACAAATAAGCCAATTGACCTCTTCATGTTTCTCTACCAATAAATTTTTCATAGATCCTGGTACATCTTCGTACCACCTGGATGTGCAGTATAAGGTGAATAATGTGCTTCATCTAGAATCTCCTTCCTCAAGGGTTCATCCTTCCGTACACATAGTCTTCCCTTGAACATGAGAGTGTCATCAGTTGATACTTCAAAACCTTTAACACTGCCGCGAGTACTCCGTTCTTAATTTTGCACAAAAATTTATCCTTACCTTGAGCTTCTTTAATTCTGTCTCTGAGAGTCGGTCTAACAATCAAAGCAGCTATAATTGCAGTTATGTGATGTGGAGGTGCTACAACCTCCAATCTTATGTTGGCAAAATCCTTGACCAACTGTTCTTGATTGGTTAGGGCAGCTAACTGTCCTTTACCTTTCCGGCTAAGCGCATCAGCAACAACATTAGCCTTGCCAGGGTGATAGTGAATAGTACAATCATAATCTTTAACTAACTCCAACCACCTTCTCTATCTTATATTCAATTCCTTCTGAGTGAAGAAATACTTTAGACTCTTATATATCTCGCACTTACTACCATATAGATAATGTCACCATATTTTTTAAAGCATGAATTACAGCAGCCAATTCCACGTCATGTGTAGGATAGTTCTGCTCATGTAGCTTCAACTGTCTAGAGGCATATGCAATCACCTTTCCATGCTACATCAGTACGCATCCCAAACCTTGTTTCGATGCATCACTATAGATAACAAAACCTTCTGACCCTTTAGGAATAGCCAAAACTGGTGCAGATATCAATTTCAGTTTTAACTCATGGAAACTCTTCTCGCACTTTTCTGTCAACTGAAACTTCACTCCCTTCCTGGTCAACTGTGTCATCGGTCCAACTATTTTTGAAAATCCTTCGATAAACCTTCGATAATAGCCAACCAATCCCAAGAAACTACGAACTTCATTCACATTAGTTGGTACACTCTAATTAGTGACAGCCTCAACCTTGGCTGGATCAACTTCAATACCATATGCGGTAACCACATGTCCAAGAAAACCAATTCGGTCGAGCCAAAATTTGCACTTCTTGAATTTTGCATACAACATTTCCTGTCGAAGTATCTATAATACAATGCTGAGATGATCCTCATGTTGTTCCTTGTCCCTTGAATAAATCAGAATGTCATCAATAAAGACAATTACGAACCGATCCAAGTATGGATGAAATACCCGGTTCATCAAGTCCATGAAGACAGTTGGTGCATTAGTTACCCCAAACGGCATCACAGTGAATTCGTAACGTCCGTATCGAGTCCTAAATGATGTCTTTGGTATATCATTGTCCTTAACCTTCAATTGATGGTAACCTGATCTCAAATCAATCTTGGAAAATATAGTGGCCCCCTTTAACTGATCGAACAAATCTTCTATTCGTGGTAAAGGATACTTATTCTTGACTGTGAGGCGATTCAACTCTCTGTAATCAATGCACATCCTCATTGATCCATATTTCTTTTTCACAAACAATATTGGTGCTCCCCAAGGAGATACACTAGGCCGAATGAATCCTTTATCCAATAGTTCCTGTAGTTGCACCTTCAACTCCTGAAGTTCCTTCGATGCCATCCTGTAAGGTGATTTAGATATGGGTGCAGCTCCAGGTATCAAGTCAATCATGAATTCAATTTGTCTATCTGGTGGAATACCAAATAGATCCTCTAGAAATACATCCACAAAATCACGCACAACTGGTATATCTGTAGCAGTTACCTCAGTTGCCTGAACACTAGTGATTCTTACTAGATATCCCGACTGGTACTCTTCTCAATATCCTTTGTGCTTTCAACGCTGATATGAGACGAGGCATAGTTTTAACCTTTGTCCCAAAGAAGGTGAATTCACATTCTCCTGGTTTCTGAAAGAGCACCTCCCTCTCATGACACTTAATCGTATCGTGATTACAACTAAGCCAATCCATGCCTAAAATGATATCAAAATCCCTCATGTCTATTAAGTACAAGTCTGCCTCTAAGTTCTTCCCATCTATTTCGAACTTAACAGCTTTCAACATCAGATTGGTGATAATAGTTTCACCTGAAGGAATACTAACCTCTAGAGCATCATTTACACAATCACACACATTTCTAATCTTAGCATGAAAACTAGTAGAGATGAAAGAATTCGTAACACCAGAATCAATCAAAATGATAGCAGGTACATTGAATACTAATAAAATACCTGTTATCACGCCTGGATCTTCCTCTGCCTCCTTCTGAGTTAAAGTAAAAACTCGAGCATTTCCCCTCTTGGCATCTTCTTTACCCTTGAATTCAGGACATTCATCAGGAAAATGACCAGGTTTCTTACATCTAAAACACATCCCCTTTCCAAGCAGACACTCCCCATAGTGTTGCTTACCACACTTCTGGCATACGGGTTTCTCAGTGCTAGCATTTTCCTCAATTTTTCCCCATGATTTCCCTTTCTTGTTCTGATATCTGCTTTTGCCCATATTCTGACTGTCCCATTTCCTTTTCACTGGTGCCTTTGTAGGTTTTTGAGTAGTCTTTTCCAGGTTTAAGCGAGAGGATATAGCTTGTGCTCACTTAATTGCTTCAGCATAGGTAGTGAGTCCCAAACCTGCCATAATTCCTCCAATTTCTGGGCGTAAACCCCTTTCGAATCTTCTAGCCTTCTTGATATCTGTGTCAACTAGATGGATAGCATATCTGGACAACTAGTTAAATTTTATTTCATATTCCACCACTGACATACTTCCCTACTTAAGTTCAAGGAACTCTGTTTCTTTCTAATCTCGGAAAGACTGAGTATTAATTCCTTAAATCCTTCCCATGCCAGTTCAAGTTGCTGTGCCTCAGTCCTGGTGCGCTGATATGACTCCCACCAATGATCTGCATCCTCAGCAAGCTGGAACACAGTGCATTACACCTTCTGAGTCTCTGAGCAGGCTATGTGTGTAAAGATCCGTTCTAATGCCCTTAGCCATTCCTCTATAGCTAGGGGTCCCTCTCGACCATTGAATGTTGGTGGCTTATATCGGCGAAACTGTTCAACAACCATGCTGGTGTTGTTTGCATTAGCATGTGGATTCGGTAAATTAGGGGCACTTCGTGAGGCTGTTGGGACTTGTTGCTGAGTGAACCTCTGGAGAGCATTCGCGAGATCCCTTAATGCATTATTTTCCGCATCACCAGTAGCAATCTGGCCGGCGTAGCTTGTCTTCCAGCAGCCCGATTCGCAGGAGTTCGATTTGTTCTACGAGACATTTCCTAAACCATAACAATATTAGTCTCAGCGTCCACTTAATTGTGCAATTCATAATGCTCATCCATAAATAATAAAATCTAAAAAGGAATCATCATAGAAAAAAAAATACAGTAGAGCTAAAAGCAAATTTTATTATTATCTCAAATTTTCCCAAAAGGAAAATAAAATAATAAAATTGCAACAAATATCTATAATCCGAAATATGTTCTCCTACTGAATTCCACAAACAATACTTCATACATCTCTCTCTCATACGTTCCATTTGGCATATCAATTATGAAAGTAAATTCCATTGAAATGAGTTACTACATGTTTTAGTCTAATTTCGAGGACTAAATTTATAATTTCTAAAAATTTTTAAATACTTCACATCACCAGTTCAATTCCTAAACATAATAACTCATGGGAAAATTTATAACATGTACTGGATACAAACTTTCAAACATTTCAAACTGCATAAACTATAGTAAAATTTCATTATTATGTAACTTTTCATTATAAACATTCAATTTCAGATGCAGCTATATAATAAATTCATAGTATCCAACAATTGAAAATTTTTAAACTTCATCAAATAAAATTTTCTAAACATTTTACCTTTTCGTAGTGGCGCAGCGCGGTAATAGCTGGTAGCATTCAAATTAAATATTAACCGTTTTCTCATCATTTTTTTTTGTAAAAAAAATTTTTTTTTACAAGTCTACAGAAATGTAGAACTTGCGCTCTGATACCACACTATAACGCCCAAATTTCCATTAACACAAGATGCTACTTAAGTCGAAATATCCTGTAAATAATTTTCCTCGATAAACGCCAAAATGCGTGAATACCTATTTTTTTTTTCAAAACTATAGCAATTTAACATTACATGCGGAAACTTCATTTGAATAATTTACTTATCCAAGAGTCAATACCAAATATAATAAGTAAAGTGCCACAATTTGCAAAAATACTAAAATTTGAGATTTAAGTCAAAATGGAAACCGGCTATTAAAATACTAGTTTCAAAAATTTATAAATTAAATTGTCTATTATTTAGTCATGATTGCCCCGCTCATTGCCTTGCCTTGCCTAGCTCCTTAACCTAAAAGGGTGGAAAAATATTGAGGTGAGCATAACGAATTATACTCAGTGGGGAAATAGCAATCAGTCCAAGTTAAATCTAAACATGAGATTAAATTATGAATATAATACCAATACAATATACTGTAGAAATGTGTACTGTGAGACATCCCCAAGTTCATTCTCTTCATTTGTCACCACTGTAACTCCGGACCTTTTTGGAACAACTTGGACCGGACTTACCCACTTGCTATCTGAGATGGGAAAGATAACACCAACGTCTAGCAATTTCAAAATTTCTTTCTTTACAACCTCCATCATTGGAGGATTCAAGCCACGTTGTGGTTCTCTTGATGTCTTTGCTCCATCTTCGAGTTATATCCTATGCATGCACATGGAAGGGCTTATCCCCTTGATATCGGCTATGGTCCAACCAATAGCTATTTTGTGTTCTTTAAGCACACAGATAAGCTTATCTTCTTGAAGTGTTGTGAGATTCTTTGCAATGATCATCGGTAGTGTTTCACCATCTCCCAAATATACATACTTCAAATGCTCGGGAGAGGCTTGAGTTCTAAAGTGGGGGCCTGCATCACTGAAGGTAAAAGTTTATCTTTAGATATCGGAAGAGTAATATAGGAGAGATTATACCTTGGTAGAATACTCGGTAGTGACTCGAGTGATGCCACGGTTTCTACAATATTCTCACACAATTGTAGATTCTTGCTCAACCCGGTAAGATTGTTAACATCAATGCTTTTAATCAAAGTAGTATCCAATGCATCTTCATTTGATAATTCGAAAGTTTTTTGTACTAATGAATCCATTACATCAATTGAAAAACAAGAATGCACATCACTAGGATACCTCATCGCTTCAAAGATATTGAAGCGAATAATCTCACCATCAAACTCCAATGTCAAAGTACCATCATGTACATCTATCTTTGTATACGCAGTCCTCATAAATAGTCTTGCCAAGAGCAATGGTGGTGATAACGATGTTGATTCATCTTGTATATCAAGAACATAGAAATCTGCTGGAAAAATCAATTGATTTACCTGCACCAAAACATCCTCCAACACACCCTTTGGAAATGCATTAGATCTATCAACAAGTTGAATAATAACACTAGTTTCTTTAAGTGATCCTAAATTTAAGGAAGTATAAATAGAATATGGCATGACATTAATAGATGCTCCTAAATCTAGCATTGCTCTTTCAAACCTAGTGTTACCAATAATGCAAAGAATAGTAAAACTTCCTTGATCCTGACATTTTGGTGGAAATTTCCTTTGCAAAACCGCCGAAACATTTTTTCCAACGCTTACCACTTCATTACCTTTTAATTTACGCTTGTTAGTGCACAATTCCTTGAGGAATTTTGCATAACGGAGCACTTGATAAATGGCATCTAAAAGTGGTATGTTCACTTGAACTTTGCGAAAGGTCTCCAATATTTCCTTCTCATGTTCATCCCTTTTGGACTTTGTAAACCTGCCAGGAAATGGAGGGGAGGGAACATTAGTAGGAATAGAACTTTTAGAATTTACCTTAGATCCCGAGGTTGGAGTCGCAGTTTCTTCTTTCTCAGTTGCTAAGTTCTTCTCTTGCGTTGACTCCTCAACGTGATCTTTCATCTTCGTTGGTACCTCTTCTAAAATCTTCCCACTTCTCAATGTTATGGCATTAGCATTTTCTCTCGGGTTGATTGTTTGAGAAGGGAGTTTTCCCGATCCTTGAGCCTCCATTTTACTCACCGTGTTGGCCAATTGACTCATTTGTGTTTCCAAATTCTTGATTGAGGTCTTTGTCTCTTGTTGAAATTGTATTGTGCTAGAAGCTAAGGATTTAACCATATCTTCAAAAGACATATTTGAACATGGAGGCGGAGTTTGTTGACGAGGTTGAGAGTACTGTGGTTGCCTTTGTTGATTAAAACCCGGTGGATGATTAAACTGTGGATGTGGGGCTATGAAATGATTTCCTCCATAACTAAGATTAGGATGATCTCTCAATCCGGGATTATATGTGTTAGAATATGGATCATATCTATTTCTCTGTTGCATTGGAAATCCCCAATGGCATTTGCTTGCTCTGAGGCTCCTTCTTGTAGTGTCGAGCATGCATCAGTAGGATGTCCCACAACAGAATAAATCCCACACACTTTTGCTTGTTGAATTGTCCCAAGTGCCATTTGTTGTACAAGAGAAGTGAGACCAGCCAATTGTCTTTCAATTTGAGAGGTTGCTCCTATCTCACTTACTTGTTTAACCGGTGCCTCTTCCCTACTACCAAATTGTTGTGAGTTGGCGGCCATGTTGGCTATCAAGTCTTTAGCAACTACTGGTGTTTTATCCATTAAAGCTTCTCCACTAGCTGCATCAATCATACTTCTCTCCATCGGGAGTAATCCTTCGTAAAAGTATTGTAGAAGTAATTGCTCACTGATTTGGTGATTTGGGCAACTAGCACAGAGTCTTTTGAATCTCTCCCAAAATTCATAGAGATTCTCCCCTTGAAATTGTCGAATGCTACATATGTCTTTTCTGATGTTTGTAGCCTTTGAAATTGGAAAATATCTCTCCAAAAAGTGTTTTTGCATGTCATTCCATGTGATAATAAGACCGGAAGGCAAATAGTAAAGCCACTCCTTAGCAGTATCTGTAAGAGAGAAAGGAAATACCCGTAATTTCACTTGTTCTTCCGATATACCCGTTGGTTTCATGCTTGAGCAAACCACATGAAATTCCTTCAAATGTTTATTGGGATCCTCTCCAACAAATCCATGAAATGTGGGGAGTAGATGAATCATACCGGACTTTAGTTCAAATCCTACCTCTAGTTGAGGATATTGAATGCATAGAGGTTGTTGAACAAAAGTTGGAGCTGCAAGTTCCTTTAATGTTCGATTTGCATCCGCCATTTCAGACTCTATGTGTTCGGACTCACTTGAGGATTCAATGTTCAATCGCCTTAGAAGTTCAATTGGAGAAATGTCTTCTCCACTTTTCGATGTGTTGACCTCTTTTCTTGATCTTAGGTTGTAGTGTGGTGTAGGCTTTTTGCTCATTCACAACCTAAATAACAAGAAAATGACAAAAATAAGGAAAATAGTAACAAAAAGAAAATATTGCAAGTAACAAATTAATAGAACAATCCCCGACAACGGCGCTAAAATTGATACGCTCAAAATGAGTACCAACTAATTTCCTTACTTAACTTAAACGTGTCGTCTTAAATAGTAATATGGCAAGTAAGAATCATTTCCCGCAGAGGATTGTTTCAATTTAATTAATTGCACACTAAAAAGTAAAATTAACAATTATATACTAAAGTGATTAAATGGGGGGTTTGATTTGTTGAACTAAAGAAAGAAATAAATTTAAAATAGAAAAGACTTGAATTTGGAAATAAATAAAGTATTTTTTAAGTCAAAAATGTGAAGATGTGATCGGGGGGTATTTCGTTACCACGAGAATGATTTTTATATCAATTACCACATTAGATTTTCGTTCTCTAGATTAACAACAATTCGAGAATAATTACAAGCTCAATTATCTCAATCTCTCCTTACATGTTAGTTGAATAAAATAAGTTCTTTACTCAACCCTATTCATTAAACAACCTAGAATAAGCTCTCTAAATTTAATTTAACAAAAGCATTACGACAAAAGAAATGAATTGAATTAAGGGCAAACTCATAAGCTCGGTTTACTTACTTAAGTGTTAATCCACATACAATCAATTGAAAATTCCTCATAATCCATTGAAATGTAATTGCGACAAGGTTTTAGAATAAATAGCTATTACGTACTATAAATCCCAAAATAGCATTAATTGAAACAATTCAATCATTTAGTTGTACACCTAAATAATCAAGAAGAACAAAATCAACATTTAACACAATGAATTAAACACATTAATCAATGAAACTATAAAGCACAAATTAATTGAAAATCATAACTTGGGTTTGAAATTACCCCCAATCACAAATATGTTTAGTTACCCATTAAATATTTAAAAATAACAAATAAATTCTTAGAACTCATTAATGGAAAATAAATTAGAGAAAAGAAAAACTTGTTGATAAAGAGAAAATCAATGGGTCTTCTTCTCCAAGCTATTTCACTATGCCAAGCTCCAAGATTTGTCCAAAATGCCAAAAAGAAATTAAAGGAAGAATAAATAAAGAAAATTAAAGAAACGGAATTGACAGAGAAGAGGAAGAGAGAATTGCAGCTGCTGGAGTTTTTTTTTTTTAAATTCAAAACCTAATAATTAATTGCAACCCAAGCCCTCAACATTTGAAAAAGAAAATAAATTGGTCCCTAGCAATTTAAAAATGTCAAATTTGCTACAGTGACGCCTAGGCGCCGCTACAGTGACGCCTAGGCGCTCCCTTCTCTGCCCAAAAACAGATTTTGGCATCCAGTTTCAGATATTGCACGTCAAGTCCTCCAGCTTTCAAAAAGTGTTAATCTTGGTCCCCCAAACTTTGAAATTTTGCGTCTTTGATTATTTTTGCTCATTTCTCGCATAAATTCCTTCAATCATCATTCAAACTCAAGTTTTCACCTACAAAATAAAAATAACTAAATTAAGTAATAAATTGATAATAAAAACTCACAAATATCTAAATTAATGGTCCGAATAAGTGCAAAAACTCGCACTTATCACAATGTGTCTACATAGGCTCTTTTGAAGAAATGAATACTTTTCTTAGAGTCAAATCGCCTATAGGAATTTATCTAGTTATGAAGTTATCATTATAGTAGCAGGTAATTTTTCGTTGATATAAGGCGAGTTTCATCTGTAACTCGTATCTCCTTTCTTCATGGAATTTGAGTCGTGCCCTTCTTAACTCATCATTTGTGATCTTCATGAAGTGCAGTCGATGAGGTAAAGGGAGTCTCCCTTCTACTGGACTTAGCCCATGTTTGGTACATATTTTTTCAAAACTCATTTTCAACCACACATTTTTCAATAAAATAATATTTTCATTACATCATTAACTTTTTCTTATTTTTTAACCACATATTTCCCATCATATCACTATTTAAAATACATTATTTCCTCAATAATATCCATCAAACACACCCTTATAGTTTCTTCTAGTAAGCCATGAAAGAAGGGATTTCTTCAATGGAAGTTCGGCTTGTGGTATGGATGACCCATAGTAGGTGAGAGAGTTCGTCAACTTACGCTCTTTTGGAGACATCAAGTTTCCTTTTTGGGGTGTACTTGATGGTTTTGATGACAATTTCTATCTGACTATTTGTTTGAGGAGGATGTGGTGTAGAGAAGTGATTTTTTATTCCTAGTTCTTCATAAAGCTCTCTAGTCTTTTTATTTTTCATTTTTATCAAATTGTCATCTATTGTCAAAGATGATGGAGTGGAGATGTCAAACCTACAAATGATGTTCTTCCAGATGAACTTGGAATTGTTGACTTCAGTAATTTTGTCCAAAGGTTCAGCTTCTACTTGGTAAAGTTATGGCGACTATAGTGTACCACGTGCTGCCTCTCTCTCTTTGTAAGGGTCCAATGAGGTCAACCCCTATTTGTCAAAAGGCCAAGGGCTTGTCAATTGAGTGAGCTCTTGGAAGGGTTTCCTCTATATATTTGCAATGTGCTAGCTCTTATTACATTTACACACAAAGTAAAGGGCATCCTTTTTCAAGGTGGGTCAATAGTACCCTTGCCTCAACACCTTTTGTGCACTTACATGTCCTCCTTCATGGTTGCCTCATATGCCTTCCATGAGTTTCTATGAGGACATAGGTTGCCTCTTCTCCTTCTATGCATTAAAAGAGGGACATTGAGAAGCCTCATTATAGCACGTAATCTAGGATTATGAAGTGTGCTGCCTTTCACTTAAGTTTGAAGGCTTTTTCCTTGTTGTTTGGAAATACTTAATGGTTGAAAAAGGTTATAATTGACTTCATCCATGATGGGTTTAAATTTCGAAAACAAGTAATAGCAATGTACAATGATCATTACTAAAAGATTCACAACAACATTTAAATGTATGCTGCTAAAATATTTAAGGGCCTCGTTGCTAAAACAATTAATGGTAAGGTTCAAATGCACATTGTTAAAACATTTAACAGCAACATGCATTGCCCGTTACTAAAGCAATTAACGGCAAAGTAGAATGCACATCGCTAAAACATTAGCAGTAACAAATAATTCACGTTGTTAAAACAAATTAATGGCAACGGACCCAACAAATAATTCACGTTGCTAAAACAAATTAATGGCAACGGACCATGATTGTTGCAAAAAGACATATTAGCATCATTCATTGAAAAACATTGTCAAGACTCAATTTAGTTAACCAAAGACAACATACACTTACTGACTGTTGTTATAGACCCCTTTTGAAAAAACACAATTAATGAATGTGGTCTTTTGCATGTTGCAAAATGACATTTTTCTTGTAGTTAACATAATTAAGGTTTAATAAAATATATTGAAAATGGAATGAAATAATTTCCCACAGAAGGTTTAATAGTGATATGATTAAACCACCCTCCCATAGTAGAAGTCCTTTTCAAGTAAAAAACATGGGTTTGTTCAGTCTCTTGCCTCCCCAAATAGGCAACATTTCGAACTGTTGTTGAATCTATGGACGATGTTCTGGAACTGGAAAGGATGATATTGGTGCTAATCTCGTTATCCTCTGTAGATATGCCTCAAATTCTTTCTTCGTGTTGATGTAGCTGTTGGGATTTTACGTATGAAACTAGTTACTAAAATAAACCATAAACACACAAAAAGTAAAGAAATGAACAAGAACACCCAAAATGTCGACCTAATTCAGCCAAAATCAGCCTAATCTGGGGGCCCAAGAACAACCTGTTTCACTCATGGAAAAGCTACCTTCCAAGAAAGAAATATTACAGCGAACCACTCAGTTCCAGATTTTTGGTCATTAATAGAATGATCTCACAAAAACAAAGAGTTCGAACTCACAGATCCAACCCAAACACTTAGAAATAACCTATACAAAATCAGCCTCTATTTTAGGCCTGATTATCACACAAGATTCACCTCTAAAATTGGCTAGATCAATTATGGAGAACACCACAAGAAGAAGAAAAAATCACAGACTTAAACATGATAGCCGAAGAGAGAGAATGAAAAGTCTAGAGAATGAAATCAGAATGGTCGTAAGACTAAATGAAAAGACCATGAGCCATTTTAATTCCAAGGACAGATCTTAGCCATTAAATTGCATCAAACGTTCCTAATTAGTTTAAACTAGCACAATCTATGTGAATGCCCAGCTACCAATAAATGGATGTCACATATGTAACATTAACCAAATAAGCAACAGACGGCAATTGACCCAAATAGCACTCCTTTTTAAATGTGTTTTGAGAAACACAACTCTCACATTCTTCACCTTGGTTCTGAATAACACTCTCTCTTGGTTGCAGACTTTGCACATGGAAAAGTTGCTCATCATTATTGCCCAGTAACTGTAAAGAAATTTATCATGTGTTAATATGGAGTAAAGATAAACATAATTTAAATTTAGCTATATGTGGAATTTTAGTCCCCATATTCGAGAGATTTTTATCAAAATGTATTTAAACAAGATTAACTTTACCTTGAGCCATATTTTCTCTAATAAAATGATACTTCACCTTAATATGCTTTGATCTTTCATGATAGACAGGATTTTTGCTAAGTAAAAGAGCACTTTGATTATCAGTAAACATTGTAGGAATATCATACATGAAGTTCAATTCTTTTAAAATTCTTTTTAACCAAATACATTCCTTAACAACTTCAGTTATGCCTACATATTTAGCTCCAGTGCTGGATAATGTAACTAAATGCCGCAATTGAGATTTCCAAGTTATGCAATTGTCACAAAGAGTAAAGAAATATACTGTAGTTAATTTTATGCTATCCTTAAAGGTTATATTTTCAGGTCTTTTCTCATATACTAAGCCTGTATTTAATGTCCCAACTGTATATCTTAACAACTATTTCATTCTAGCCTAATGAGGCTTTCCAGGATTGGACATAAATATACTTAGAAAACTAATTGCATAAGCAAGGTGAGGTCTAGTTGTTATCATAGAAAACATGACAAAACCTACAGTATTTGCATAGGGTATGTTTTCCATCTCTTTCAATTCTTCTTCAGATTTAGTGGATTGAGAATGAGAAAGATTCATTTGACCAACAAAAGGTACATCAATAGTTTTACTTTCTTGCATCCCAAATTTTGTTACAACTTTATTTAGATATGCCTCGTGTAATAGTTAACTTGTTCTGAGACACATTTCTATTTATAAGCATTCCTGAAATTTTCCTAGCACTTCTTAAATCTTTCATATCAAACTCAGATTTTAAAAGATCCTTTAATTTTATGATTTTATACTTGCTAGGGCTAGCCAAGGGCGTGTCATCAACATAAAGCAGTAGTAAACTTCACTCCCACTCTTAATGTTATTATAGTATAAGTAAGCATCAAAATCACTCCTTTTAAAACCTATCTTCAGTACCTATGCATCAAACCTTTTGTACTATTGTCTTAGGCTTTGTTTCAGCCCATACAATGATTTCTCCAATTTGCATAAATAATCAACTTTATTCTTAACCTCAAAACCTTGAGGTTGACTCATGAAGATATCTTCTTCCAACTCTCCATGTAAAAATACAGTTTTAACATTAAGTTGTTCAAGTTCCCAATTGAATTGAACAACAAGTGCCAAAACCAACTTGATTGTCTTACATTTGATCACAGGTGAGAATATCTCATTGTAATCAACCCCTTCTCTTTGAGTCTACCCTTTAGCCACCAATTTTTCTTTAAACCTCACAAGATCACTAGGGTTGTTACCCTATTTAAGTTTGTAATTCTATTTATATTGTACAAATTTGTGATCTTTAGATTTTTTTTAACCAATTTCCATATTTTGTTCTCAATTAAAGATTGCATTTCTTTTTGCATTGCCCTTATCCAATTTACATTTTTTTCCATTAACTGCTTCTTCATAAGATGCAGGTTTAGCTTGTTCAAGAGCTTTACATGAGACTAAGACAAAGTCAATCAAGTTCAGTAACTCATACCTAGGGTTAGGCTTCATTTGCCTTCTTTTCCTATCCCTAGTAAGTTGATAATCTTGATTAGATATTTACTCAGTAGCATGATCAGGTACTTTAGGTTCAATTTCAGTTTGGGTTTTACTCACCTCAATAGGTTCAGGTTCTTATTCAAATTCTTGTTTTACAGTATTATTATCATCATTTTCAGGTCTAAGTAAATCAAACTTAGCTAGCTTCACCTCATTCTAAATAGTTTTGACACTTTCAGATTTGTTTGATTTATCAGTATCCTGTTTAGGCATGGCATTTCAGATTTATTGAAGATTCCATTTCTACTATTAATTATCTTAATGCCTTGGACTCCAAAAACCCATAACTTGTGTCCTTTCACACCCTTTAGGTAACCTAACATCACACATTTAATAGTTATTGGCTCTAGTTTTCCTTCTAATTGATGTACATATGCAACACATCCAAAAACTCATATGTGATTTAAATTTGGAGGCTCCCTGTCCACAGTTCTTGTGGAGTTTTAAAACCTATACTACTGGAAAGGGACCTATTAATCAAGTAGGTTGCAGTACAGACAGCTTCAGCCTAAAAACCTTTGGCAACGCCAGAATTGATTAACGTACATCTAATTTTGTTCATTATATTCGTGTTCATTCTCTAAGCAATCACATTCTGTTCAGGTGTGTATTTTACAATTCTTTGCCTCATTATCCCTTTATGCTTATAGAAGTTATCAAATTCAAAATTACAAAACTTAAGCCCATTATCAGTTCTTAATTTTTTTTTTAATTTCTTCTCTAACTGATTCTCCACAGATTTGAGCCAGGTCCTAAACTGCTGAAAGGTTTCAGATTTAAACTTTAAAGGATAAATCCAAACATTTCTAGAGTAATAATCCACAAGTTGTAAGAAGTACTTACTTCCACCAAATGTGGAATGCTTTTCAAGGCCCCATAGATTAGCATGTACATAGTCCAGAGGTCTATTGGTTCTATATGTGCTGGTTTCAAAACTTACATTGTGGGATTGACCCAACATACAAATCTCACATAAATCAAATGTTTCAATGTCATCTTTTCCAAGTGATTTTTGTTACTTAAAGATTTTAACCATTTAATACCAATATGACCCATTCTGTTGAGCCATAGTTCAAATTTGTCTTTATTAACAGTTAGAAGACTGGAGACAGGTGTAATTACTATTTTGCCTTCAAGATAGTATAGACCATTTCTTTTAGATCCTTTCATTACAATTAGAGACCCATTCATAATTTTCAAAACTTTATTACTAGATTTAAAGGTATATCCTTCATCTTCAAGAGTCCAAAAAGAAATAAGGTTTCTTTTTCAGATTTGGGATATATCTTACATTTTTGATTGGCCCGACAATGCCATCATACATTTTCATGGCATTGTCACCAATCTCGATAACAGTTTGAGAATTATTGTCTCCCTTTCAAACCTTTCTTGGTTCTATTTATTTGTAATTATAAAACCAAGATTTTTCAGGGCACATGAAAAGTGCACCCTATGTCCAAAATCTAGTCTATATTAGGCTCTTCATTAGACACATTCACTATATGTAGATTACCTAATGCAGATACTATGGCAGCATTATTTATATCACTATTATTCAGGTCATTTTGTTTCTTTTTCCAGTCAAAACAATCCCTCCCAACTTCCCACAGTTATAATATTTCTTATTACTTCTATCTCTTGACTTATATCTAGTTTTAGATCTCCATCTTCCCTTTTTATTATGAAAACTAAATTCTTTCTTTTCAGTTTTTCCTCTTATAAATAAACTTTCTTCTCTTAAGTTGGTTCTATTATCTCTTTTAAGCTCTAACTCTCTAGACTTCAATGCATCTATCATAATTGCTTGTGTAAGAGTACCCCTACCATATTTTATGGCATTCCTAATTTCTTTATAGGATTCAGGTAAAGGGTTCAGCAATATAACAGCTAAGTATTCATCCTAAAACTTTTTATCATTGTGTGCTAGGCTCTTAACAGTTATGCTATAATCATTTAGGTTTCCTTTCAAATCTTTTCCAGGGTCCATCTTAAAACTAAACAACTTCTCTAACATATATATTTTGTTAGGTAGAGTCTTAGTCAAGAACAAGGTATCTAATGCAGTTCATAAAGTCCTAGTAGTTTCAGCACTATCAACTTGTCTAATAATGTTATTAGACAAATGTAAAATTATAAAACTATATGCAATTTCATTCGTCTCTCCAATTTTAGCAGGTTTTGTTTTCAACTTATCAGAAAATGTTTCAGGATCATCAAGGGCCTTTGCAACCTTTTTGTTGGCCCAGAATGACCCTCATTCTCTTCTTCTATATAGAGTAATCCCCCTTTCCATCGAATTGTGATAATTCGACTGTCGAACCCATTACGGATTCTGTAAAAGAGTGGCTTGTACTCGTGGACATAGCAGAAAATGTTTTGAAAATAGTTTCTAGATAATTAGTGCAATGAAACCACAGAGCCATCAATGTTCAGAAATTGAAGAACAGTAAAAACAAATATGTGACAGTATCGTTAATCAATTCAACCAAGAACTTCAGTCAAATACATATAAAGGTATGAAAGAAGCTCATATAGATTACATATATATATGATGTAGATATATGTATTTCAGAATTTCAAATTAGTCACAAGAATTCAAAAAACATATAACATATTATGCATATATCATCTACAGAAAAACACCAAACCGAAATTTAAAGAATGTAGCGACCAAGAAAAAAAAATCTTGTATTTCGTTTTAAAAGAACTTTTCATGTAGAAATCGAAATTAATTTAAGTTATATTATTTCGTCGCTACAACCCTTCCTAAGAATTCAAATAAAGTTTTGGTCATGATAGTAAAGTTTCGCGCCCTTGTTTATAAAATTTTTGTAAGGTAGCAAATTGCTAGTAAACGAAAATTCTTTTTATTTTATTTTGACGACACACGTTATTTTAATTGTTGCATATATGCTTAGTGTTTAAATTTTAAAAATTTGATAAATCGATTATATTGTACCAAACAATCCTAATTTTATTTCATTACAATTTTTCTTACTCATGGTTTTCCTCCACTAATGCATCTCCATTTATTTATTTTTTTCATTATCCCTCAACCTGACTTTCCATTCCCCCCACTAGACTTTTCATTTAATTCAACCACTAAATGCCGTAACCGCCCAAAATTCATCCCATTTGATTTAACCACTAAATGCCGTAACCGCCTACCACTAAATGTTGTAACCATCCCATTTAATTCAACCATCCAAATCCGTTCAATGAAAAGGTAACCCGAACATCCATTTATACACATCATTAATATCCCATAACCATTGTTTTAAATCTTTTTTTAAGTTTCTATCCATCACCATTATCATTTTGCAATTGAAAAACAAAAGAAAAATCACCTACAACCTCTAAAGCAACGTTTTCTCTTTCAAAGCCCGTTGAGTCTAAAAATTTCTAAAGAGGCATAGAGTACACTGGATTTTATTACATATTGAACATAAAAGGATATTCAAACTCCAATCATTCAAGGTAGGGGTGTTTATGCACTTTTGTAAGCGAAGTAAAAATTATTTGTTTTCAATTTGCATTTAACGTGTTATTGTGTTACTCATGAGAGAATGGAAGCACCCTTTGGTGTTTCAAGCAAGAGATGAAGAGATTATTTATGACACAAGAAAGGGGTTAATAAAACCCGAGAGTAAACGGACCGATTGATCACCGGTTTGTTTTGGACGGTGACATAAATAACCAAAGTTGCATTTCTGAAAAAATATATATTTTTACCATTTATTTAAGTGTTTCCTATTAAGTATTACTCGTGATACTCATCCCTACAAAATTTACAGGTTAATTGAAGGCATGGTAGTGGCATCGAGTGGTAGCAAGTGTTCGGTGACTTAGAATGCATTTAACTTTCTAGTAAAATTTTCATTTGTTTAAATCTCTTATGAACACTTGGACATCACTTTTAATATGTTTGAATTTCTGTTTTTCTTAATTTTATTTACATTTCATGTCTATAAATTATAAACGATTGAACAATTACGTATGAAGTTTATTTATTGCTGTATTGAATTTCAGATTCTATCTATCCGACACATCGAAAATGTATTCGACTTTGATTACCGCAAGTGTACGGATCGTTCAAGTACTAAAATGGGTTTTTAAGTCCAAGTATCGTTCCCACAAAGATTGAGTTAGTTCAAGTTTTGATTATTTCGACCTTAACCGAAACTAAGTAGATTCAATGAGATGATTCACGTATGAAATTATCTAAATTATACTACAAAAGAAAATTTATATGAAATTAGATAAACTAAATGCAAAAATAATGTTTGAATGCAAATACTTGAAGTAATTTATGTATGAAAAGCTTACTAGGATCCCGAATCGCATAGTAAGTTCACTTTTGACCTTTATTTCACAATATAATAGCACGGTGAATTGATTGAAGAATCAATATTCCTAAAATATTCAATATTCTCTTTTGAGCGGAGTCAAACCTAGTCTCGCATACCATTTGACTATATTTCTATGACAAATGCCAATATACAAGAACACATAACATTTTATAAACACTTAAAGATTCAGGGGTATATTTATATCTCCTATCGAACCCTACGATGATTTATACCCTGTAGAATCTATTCCCCTTCTTTAGAATTCTAGAAATAGACTACCCAAACTCACATCATCACATATATTTAACTATGGAGACAAATAAAGTGTATATAAACCATTCAACATTCACCATTCGTGTTTAAAATCAAATTGCAAAACAAAGAATTAAAAGTTCACATTATGAGGTTCAACGTTCACCTAGTACAATAAAAACCTAGCCTAGCATGGATAAAATAAAATAGCAAAGAAAATATTTAGGAGAAGACATCACCCAATTCTTCAATATAAAGCTCGAAATCTTAGATCTTGGAATGAAAATCTTCGTCCTAGCCTTCGTTCTTGCTCTTCAATGTCGTTTTTTACTCTAAGAAGGCGTGCCCCCTTTTTTTAGATGAATTTAGGGTTAAATAAGTGCCCTAAATTACTTTCCGTAAGAGTTTTAACAAGAGAAGGAAACCAGAAAATTTCGCACCGGAAACCTTCCATGCGGCCGCATGGTCAATTTCCATGCAGCAGCATGGAACAAATTATTTGCCTAAATTTTTCACTGAAGCAATGCTTGCGGCTGCAAGAAAATTACACCATGCAGTTGCATGGTACAACTCACTTTCAAAGTCTTCATTTTGGTCCTCTATCTTCAGTTTTCTCTTTTCTTGACCTCTTTTGTTTATTGTTTTCCTCAAATCATCCCATGACTTCCTCAATTTATGATTAAACTCATGTCCACTCTTGAGTTGGCCTCGGGTTATGTTTTGGTTATTTGTATTTTGGTCCCGAACTTTCATTTTCCTCATTTTTAACCCATTTTCTCCATTTCTTCTCAAGTTTTCACCACAATCTTCATTATTGTCCTACAAACACAAATTACACAAATTAAGCTCTATTCCAACCATTTATCAACAATTATTCATGCTTATAACCGGAAATAAATGTATAAAAATGCCCTTATCAACTCTCCCAACTTGAATCCTTGTTTGTCCTCACACAAGTTCATAACTTACTTCCAAGTACACATGGTTTAACAAATTGCCGTATCTCAGGGTTGGTATTTGGTAAAAACACATGAACAACTACAGCCATGAAAAGTCAAATCAATCTCCACATGTTATATGCAAAACTTAATGTGTGTGTATGTGAATTCGTACCAACATATCAGGATCATGTTTTGACTCATACCCGACCCAATGTAGTCAGATTTTCCCTTTCTCATCACTCGAAAGATCACACCTCTCCAAAAACTTATTCTTTTCACTCAATTATCCCAGGATGTAATCTAAGGTTGACTTTATTTATATGTATTCCTTCCACTCTCTAAGCTCAGATAGATATTACCATCACAAGTTCAAATTTCAACAAGTAGAGGTTCTCCTATTTTATTTATTTATTATATTTTTTTAAATTTCTTCAACCCTTGAGATTACACTAAGCTAACAGCCTTGCATTAGAAATACAGTCTTATCAACTGAGAGCTTGGGGCTAATCAATGCATTTTATACACAAGAGTATGTATGTAATTCATCAATATATTTAAAAAAATATAATAAATAAATAAAATAGGAGAACCTCTACTTGTTGAAATTTGAACTTGTGATGGTAATATCTATCTGAGCTTAGAGAGTGGAAGGAATACATATAAATAAAGTCAACCTTAGATTACATCCTGGGATAATTGAGTGAAAAGAATAAGTTTTTGGAGAGGTGTGATCTTTCGAGTGATGAGAAAGGGAAAATCTGACTACATTGGGTCGGGTATGAGTCAAAACATGATCCATATATATATATATATATATATATATATATATATATATATATATATATATATATATATATTTTGTAATATCTTTCATTTGCTTTCCATATGACCCTTGTAGCGAGTTTTAGGTCGATGACTTCCAAGTCAGATGACCATAGGGCACCAGGTTTTTAAATCCTTACCGGCTTAATCACTCGAGGTATACATGCTCGAATAGATGTCTTTATTTATTCAATGATTAGTGCAATGCCCCCTTTTTTGACACCCAGTTTCTAAAACCACACCCTACTTGAAGCTTTCACTTTTTTTCTTTCTCATTGCTTTTAGAAAATCCAAACATAACGTCATGCACGGAACCCTTACTCATCATCTAAACTATCTAAAAAAAAAATTTGGTCATGGTTTGGCACAAAAGAGATTTTTCGGGTATAAACTCTATATTCAACTATTTTTTAACCAATGAGTCAAACAAGTAGCCCAATATGCAAGCATGAATGTCGTGCAAAAAGTAAATCAAGTTTCACATTGACATGTAGTGATCAATCCAATAATGCATAGCTTTCATCATTCGTGGTCTGTACATAGTCCAATATCGAACATCGCTGTTCGCAGAATTGCTAAACCCACACAAGCACACAAGAATTTTCACATTGTAAACCACTAATTAAAATTAAAAAAAAAAATTTCGTACTTTTCAATTTTTTTTTGTAACACACTGAAGAAGAAAACAGTAAAGTAGAGAAAACAGTAAATTAAAGCAATAAAATGACAAAGTACCACTCCCCCAAACTTAAAGTCTACATTGCCCCCAATGGAAAAGATAACACAAGTAAGAAATAAGCATAGAAGAGAGCAAGTAGCAGTTGTACTTCCCTGATCAAAAAAGGTGTGGTGGTGGAAAACTGGGACTCGAAGTATCATCCCCAGATGGTGGAGGAAGCTGAGATAAAATCTGCTGCATCAACTCAGATTGGTGTGCAATGTCCAACTGAAGACCCCTAATGGCTGTAGCTTGCTCTCGAACTTCCGACTCAATGGTGCCCAAGTGATCCAAGTCTCATTGGTGCGCAACTGAATACGATCAACCTGGCTGAGATACATGCTCAATCGCCCGTTCATTGTGTCCAATTCACGCCTAGCGGCGAGAGAATCCTGACTGGAAGAGGATGTGAAGTTACCAACTCTCTATAGCTCAGTCCTTATAGTTCGTGCTCATGGCCCCAAAGGCCTGTTGCAGACTTTGAACATTACGGTCGAAGCTTGTCATGGTAGTGACCATCTGTCGCAGGAGCTATATATCTACATTCGACGGTGGTGGTGTTAGCTGGTCTTGAGGTAATCCAATATTGGCAACTGCATTCCCATGTACAGCCGACTATTGTCGTCTGTGTTCTCATGCCAACTTCTCCCTGTGGTTGATCGGACCTCGTTCTTGTGCTTCCAGTGTACTATGCTTAATAAATGGGCTTGGTTTGTCGGGAAGTTTCCCTATAGGAATGGGGATGCCTGAAATCTTGCAAAAACCACTGATCAAGCTGGAAAATAAAATGGAGCTGCGACGGTCACCCCAAAAACCTACTTCGTGTATCTGTTCATAAATGAATGTAATCTGATCAATCTTGTTTCCTCGAACTAAGTGATAAAGAAGACCAGCCTTTGGGTTAGTGAACGTGGAGTGGTGTGAGGTTGGCTCAATGTTGTGGCATATGAAGATCCACAGAATAGCAATGGATGGGGTAAGCTCAGTTTGATGCCATTCAACCGTTTGAAGGGGCCATGCATTTGGACGCCCAAGTAATACCTCTGCTACCTCCGGCCAAGGGAAATCGTCTGGAATAGGAGTTACATCGCTCCAAGACAATTGGTAAAAATCATGGATGACCTCTGGAGTGAACATAATCCAACGATCCGTACCCATGTTTGGTGGTGGTGTTCAGAACCCGGTGTGTCAATGTCACTGTTAAAATTGAGAGGAAACGGTATTAAATGAAATAGAAAATGAGGGGCCGAAGTGAGTGCCGTGAAAGGCTTTGTGCCTAGCAAAAGTATGGGGGCAAATGTGACCATATTGGATAGGTGTGATCAACAAACATTTCAAAGACCCAACACACCCACAAACATTCTAAAATGCATATCAACAAGGTTATAGATCAAGAGAAAACAAATGTGCAAAACTTGTTTGTTTAGGAATTTCATCAAACACCTTGCAAGTACTGTGTGAATGTAATGAGTTCTACTACTCGTTGTCATTGTTCAAGCCGAAAATTTCCGCAAGAGAACTCAACCACATCTAAACCATCATCTAAATCCTAAACCCCAACTCCTTAAATAAACAATCCAAGCAAAGCAAATTGAAATTTGAAACAAAAGAGAATAGGTTTTACCCTGAAGTCTTGAGAAGATAGGCACTAGGTGATAGAATTAAATTGAAATTCAAGATTTGGTGATGTGTGTGTGGGCGTGGTGTGTGACGGTGTTGCAGTGGTCATGGTCATGTCTGGGTGGTTGCGTGAGGAGTGGAGGCGAGGGTGTTGGTGCAAGAGTGAAAAAGAAAGAAAATATAAAAAGAAAGGGAGAGGGGTTTTAAATCTCCATGCGGCTGCATGGACAAATTCCATGCGGCCGCATGGAGGCTTGAGTCAGGGTCAAAATTGGCCTTGACTTGCCCTTTGCAGTCTCATGGCTGGTAATGTGCCATGCGGCCGCATAGCTACCAGATACTAATTTTTTTTGAACCAATGCCTCAAGTCTCATGCCAAATGATGTCAAATGAGTGATTGGAGATATGTGCACATGAAAGTACCGTAAAATCCATTAAATCTCGAAAAATTCAAGTTTGCTTTATTTTTCATTAAAAATCCGATATTTAACCACCTATCGATTGCACAAAACACATTCCACATCACTGTCTGCCCATTTAAAACATAAATCTCATTCCAAAATCAAATTGAACCTGAAAACATATGCGAATTCCCAAAAATACTCAATTGTTTTCCATTTTGCCCGAAACACGTGAATTTTGCATGGAATGGAACACTGACCAATGTAACACCTTTGAACTTATCCAACCACATTATAAACTATATGAGATGCTTATGAATAGTAACAACACATTTAAAAGCATTTTCAACCATGAAAGTACGTGTTGGTCCGAAAAACTTAAAAAATTGTCATTTTGTACCTCAAGAAGTGTGAGTTTTCTTCTAAAGTACCCAAATAAGATTTGTATACCACATAAGACATATATACTGCATTCAAAACTCACATGGCACGTGCATGGGTGCTTCGTGAACCAAATAGGTGATGATGACCTAAAACTACCAAAAAGGCATAAAAAAATTAAAAAAATAACTGAAAAGTATGAAAACACAAGAATAAAGCGGAATAAGTAAAATGGTAGAAATGATGGGTTACCTCCCATCTAGCGCTAGTTTATAGTCGATAGCTCGACTGTATCGTGTAGAGATCACTCTGGTGGCTGAAGAAGAAATGTGGATTTATCTTTTGAGAAGTCCCTGCTCCAATAGTGCTTTAAGCATTGTTGGTTGACCTTGAATTTTCCTTTACTCTCATGGCTGATTTCCATAGCTCCATGTGGTAATACCTGTGAAATAGTGTATGGACCAGACCACCATGACCTCAATTTTCCCTGGAAAAGCTTCAGGCGAGAATTGGACAATAATACTTGTTGCCCCACAAGAAACTCCATTCTCTGAATATGTATATCATGAAATTTCTTGGTTCGGTCCTTTTAGATTTTTGCATTCTCATAAGCTTCTTGACGAAACTCATACATCTCATTTAGCTGAAGTGACCGCTGTTCACTTGCTGCTTGCAAATCCAGATTCAACCTTCGAAGTGCCCAACATACTCGATGTTCTAACTCAACTGGCAGATGACATGCTTTCCCAAATACCAGATGGTATGGTGGCATTCCTTTCGGTGTTTTGAATGCTGTTATGTAGGCCCACAACGCATCATCCAGCTTCTTGGACCAGTCTTTCCTGGAAGAATTCACTGTGACCTCAAGTATTCTTTTCAATTCCCTATTAGAGACTTCAACTTGCCCACTGGTTTGAGGGTGGTATGGGGTTGTTATGCGGTGTTTTACCCCATACTTACTTAGCAGCTGCTCAAACTGGCGATTACAGAAGTGTTTGCCCCCGTCACTGATGATAGCCCTAGGTGTGCCATAACGAGTGAAAATGTGTTTCTTAAGGAATCCAATCACCACTTTTGAGTCGTTAGTAGGCAATGCCACTGCTTCTACCCACTTAGAGACATAGTCAACTGCCACAAGTATGTATTGATTGGTGAATGATGATGGGAATGGTCCCATGAAGTCAATCTCCCAAATGTCAAAAAGCTCAACTTCTAGAATACTTGTCAGGGGCATTTCATGCTTCCTCGAGATATTCCTTGTGCGTTGACAACTATCACATCTCTTCAGGAATTCAAAGGCATCTTTAAATAATGTAGGACAATAAAACCATGATTGTAAGATCTTTGCTGCTGTCTTGGAGGCCCCAAAGTGTTCCGCATAAGCCGACGAATGACAATGCTCCAAAATCTGAGTTACCTCTTCTTCTAGAACTTATAGTCGGATGATCTGATCAGCCCCGTGCCTATAGAGAACTAGATCTTCCTAAAAATAATATTTCAGCTCCGCAAAGAGCTTTTTCCTCTGATGAACTGAATAATCTGTTGGGGAAATGGACTTGGCCAAGTAGTCGACGACATTAGCAAACCACGGTGATGTCTCCACACCGAGAAGTTGTTCATCCGGAAAAATCTCATTTATCTCCACAGACTCATCTGGTTGACTAAGTTCCAACTGGGAGAGATGATCTACTACCACATTTTCACTACCCTTTTTATTCCTGATTTCTATATCGAATTCTTACAGCAGTAAGACCCAGCGGATCAATCTGGGTTTTGCGTCATTTTTCATTATCAGATATTTCAGTGCTGCATGATCCGTGTAAACAATTACTTTTGACCCAACCAAATAAGGACAAAGTTTGTCAAATGCATACACGACCGCCAATAACTCCTTCTCTGTGGTTGCATAATTCAGCTGTGTATCATTCAAAGTTTTGCTGGCGTAGTATATCACATGAAAAATTTTATTTCTTCGCTGTCCTAATACCACCCCCACGACATAGTCACTGGCATCACTCATTAATTCAAACGGTAATTCCCAATCCGGTGCTACTACCACTGGGGCTAAAGTGAGCTTCTCCTTTAGGTTGTGAAAAGCTGTCAAACACTCTTCATCGAAGTCAAATGGGTTGTCCTTCATCAACAAGTTGCATAGTGGCTTACTTATCTTCGAGAAATCCTTGATAAATCGTCCGTAAAACCCAGCATGACCTAAGAAGCTACGAACCCCCTTTACAGAAGTAGGTGGTGGTAATTTCTCAATGACTTGAATTTTTGCCCTGTCAACTTCTATTCCTTTTGCTGAACCTCGATGTTCCAAAATTATGCCTTTCTTGTACCATAAAGTGACATTTCTCGCAGTTCAATACCATATTCATTTCCCTACATCTTTCTAAAACCAAGTGCAGATGTTCCAAACACTCATCAAATGAAGACCCAAACACAGAGAAGTCATCCATGAAGATCTCTACGAATCTCTTAACCGTATCAGAAAAGATAGCCATCATTCATCTCTGAAATGTGGCTGGAGCATTACATAAACCAAAGGGCATCCTACGGTAAGCAGAAGTACCATAGGGACATGTGAATGTGGTCTTCTCCTGGTCATCTGGTGCCA
The DNA here is from genome assembly GCA_035079005.1 of Fraxinus americana. Classification (NCBI taxonomy): domain Eukaryota; kingdom Viridiplantae; phylum Streptophyta; class Magnoliopsida; order Lamiales; family Oleaceae; genus Fraxinus; species Fraxinus americana. Next base: position 14,274,592 of record CM068719.1, on the reverse strand, counting down.
CTGGAATCTGATTGTAGCCGAAATACCTATCGAGGAAACAGTAATGTGAATGGCCTGCCAACCTCTCCAACATTTGATCAATGAAGGGGAGATGGAAATGATCATTCCTAGTAGCTGTATTGAGTTTTCGGTAGTCAATACATACCCTCCATCCCATAACTATTCAGGTAGGAATGAGCTCATTCTTCTCATTAGGTACAGATGTGATTCCCCATCTATTCGGCACTAGTTGTACCAGACTGATCCATACACTATCGGATATAGGATAGATAATGCCCACATCTAAAAGCTTCAATACTTTGGCCCGAACCACTTCTTTCATATTTGGATTCAACCTCCGCTGACTCTCCACACTGGGTCGAAAATTCTCCTCCATGAGAATCTTATGCATGCACAACGAAGGGCCGATCCCTTTAATATCTGCAACGGTCCATTCGATGGCTGTTTTGTGCTCCCTGAGTACCTGAAGTAGTTTCTCTTCCTCCACCTCACTGATTGAGTTCGATATAATCACTGGAAGAGTGCATAATTCTCCAAGATAAGCATATCTGAGGTGCAATGGTAGTTGCTTGAGCTCCTACTTAGGCGGTTGCTGAATAGATGGCACATGCTTCTTGCTCTCTTTTCCAAGTTCTTCAAAGTTTGGGAAGTGCTGCCTTCGAAAATATGGTGGGTTGGTCTCCATAAATCGTGCACAAGTTTCGATCTCAAGTGAATCTGAATTAATTGATTGAGAATGAGCATTATACGCCTCATATGCATCCGAATGATGTTGAAGTAGAAAAGTATCATTCACCACTTTGTCAATGACATCGATTTTGAAATAGCTATATGCCTCTGAAGGAAACTGTATTGCCTTGAAAACATTAAAGGACATCTGTTCTTCACCTAGTCTCAAAATGAACTGCCCTCTCTGAACATCAATCAGTGCTCTGCCACTAGCCAATAACGGTCTACCTGGAATTAGCGGAATATCTTTGTCTTCCTCCATGTCCAATATGAGGAAATCAGCAGGAAATATGAATTTTTCGACCTTGATGAGCATGTCCTCAATGATTCCTCTTGGGGTGCGTCAGAGATCGGTCAGCCAGTTGCAATGTAACCGTGGTTGCTTTAGCTTCTCCTAGTCTAAGTTTCCTAAAAACAGATGAAGACATTAAATTAATACTGGCACCAAGATCACATAATGCTTTATCAAAGTAAATTTCACCAATAGTATAGAGCACAGTAAAACTCCATGGATCCTTTAGTTTTGGTGGAAGCTTGTTCTGAATTCTGGCACTGACTTCTTCAGTCAACATTACAGTCTCATGATCCTCCAACTTACGTTTGTTTGATAAAATATTCTTCAAGAAATTAGTGTAGCTCGGTATTTGGAAGAGAGCATCAGCCAATGGGATGTTTATATGGAGCTTTCTGAACACTTCAAAGAATTTTTTGTATTGCTGCTTCATTCTTTGCTTCCTCAACCGTTGTGGGAATGAAATGGGTGGTTCATAAGGATTCACTGAATTATCTGGAACTTGCTGTGGCATTACTGGTCTCTCTTTCACTGGTGTCTTCTTGGTACTGTCAGTCTCTTCTTCAGTCTCGTTCTCAGGTGAGTCCACTATCTCTTTGTTTACTTTTGGCCTTTTAACATGTATCTCAGGTAGCTAAATTTTACTTCTTGTAGTAATAGTTTGAACATGCTCCCTAGGATTCACTTTTGTATTGCTCGGTAAAGAACCAGACACTCTCCCTTTTCATAGAAAGAGCTGTCCCATTTGAGTCTCCAGATTCTTAATAGTAGTACCCTGATTCTGGAAGTTTGTTTCAGTCTTTCTTATGAATTGATTTGTGGTTTCCATGTATTTATCGGTCCTTTCCATGAGCTTCACAAATATATCTTCCAATTGAGGCTTCATCTCCTGTTGAAACTGCCATTGCGCCCGATTATGATTCTGATTGTGATTCTGGTTTCCACCCTAAGAGAAGTTCGGGTAATTTCGCCATCCCGAATTGTAAGTCTCAGAGTGAGGATTGTTTTGTTGACGTTGACCTGATTGAGCAAAATCTACCTGTTCCATCCTTTGTGTGAGGATAGGGCATTCAACTGTACCATGCTTTGCTCCACTTTCTCCACAATTTGGTTTCTTCATTTGTGCTGAATTCACGGTCTGAGTTATGCCTCTATCTTGTGAAACAACGAATCAATCTTTGTAGATAATGCCAAATAGGTATCTACCTCATACACTCCAACTACTTTCTTTGGACCCACTCTATCTGAAGACCACATGGCTGAGGCATTAGCCATTCTCTCGAACAATTCCCAAGCTCCCTCAACTGACCTAATGGTTAAGGAGCCATTTGATGAAGAATCCACCATTCTTCTAAAAGTTGGTGTTAATCCTAAATAGAAGTATCTGACTTGTTCCTTCTCGTCGTACCCATTGTGAGAACACTTTGTTAGCATGCCCTTGAACCTATTCCACGCTTCATCAAGTGATTCAGTTTCATGTTGGCTATAAATGGATATGTCATGCCTCAATCTTACCACTTTAGCCGGTGAGAAGTATTTGGTGCAGAATTTTTGAGCCAAGTCATTCCAAGTAGTTATACTTGCCACCGGAAGTGAATCGAGCCACTCAAGTGCTTTATCTCGAAGAGTGAGTGGAAACAACCTTAGTCGGATTGCATCTTCTGATATCCCTGGGTATTTGAAGCGTTGACACATATCCAAGAAATGAGATACATGTGTATGTGGATTCTCGTTGGCTGTTCCGTAAAATTGTTGTCCATTCTGAAAGAATTGGATGATATTTGTCTTCAGTTGAAAGTTTGGCTGTCCGAATCCTGGGTAAACAATGCTGGATTGGTTTTGAATGATGAACGGTGTCAAGAAATCCCCAAGTAAAACATTCAAATCATACTGAGCTTCAGGATTAGCTGGAGCTATATGATCTATCCTCGATTCCAGTTGTTCGTCAGCCATTTGTATTTGTCATTGATTGACCTGATGTACTGCTCTTGCTTCTCTCTATCTGCGATGAAAAGTTCGTTCAATTTCCAAATCAGCTTGGAGTAATCCGCAGCTGATTGAACTTCGCATGCAATACCTGAAGAGGGAAAACCAATAGTAGTACTTAGCTCAGCCTAAGCAATTGAACTAAAAATAAAATAAAATAACAACTAAAGAAAAACAAGTTCGAATTATTATCTAAATAACAAAAATCAAACTCAAACTTAATTCCCGGCAACAGCGCCAAAAATTTGACACTTCGAAAATGTATTCGACTTTGATTACCACAAGTGTACGGATTGTTCAAATAGTAAAACGGGTTTTTAAGTCCAAATATCATTCCCACAGAGATTGAGTTAGTTCAAGTTTTAATTATTTCGACCTTAACCGAAACTAAGTAGATTCAACGAAATGATTCACGTATGAAATTATCTATATTATACTACAAAAGAAAATTTATATGAAAGTAGACAAACTAAATGGAAAAATAATGTTTGAATGCAAATACTTGAAGTAATTTATGTATGAAAAGCGTACTAGGATTCTGAATCGCCAAGTAAGTTACTTTTAACATTTATTTCACAATTTAATAGCACGGTGAATTGATTGAAAAATCAATGTTCCTAAAATATTCAACATTTTCTTTCGAGTGGAGTCAAACCTATTCTCGCATACCATTTGACTGTATTTCTATGACAAATGCCAATATACAAGAACGCATAACGTTTTATAAACACTTAAAAATTCACGTAAAGTATAGGGGTATATTTCTATCCACTATTGAACCCTACGATAATTTATACCTAGTAGAATATATTCCTCTTCTTTCGAATGCCAGAAATAGACCACCCAAACTCACATAATCACATGCATTAATTATGGAGACAAATAAAGTGTATATAAACCATTCAACATTTATCATTCGTGTTTAAAATCAAATTGCAAAACAAAGAATTAAAAGTTCACATTACGAGGTTCATCGTTCACCTAGTATAATAAAAACCTAGCCTAGCATGGATAAAATAAAATAGCAAAGAAAATATTTAGGAGAAGACACCACCCAATTTTTCAATATAAAGCTCGAAATCTTAGATCTTGGAATGAAAAAATCTTCATCCTAGCCTTCGTTCTTGCTCTTCAAGGTCGTTTATTCTCTAAGAAGGCGTGCCCCCCTTTTTTTGGATCAATTTAGGGTTAAATAGGTGCCTTAGATTACTTTCCATAAGAGTTTTAACGAGAGAAGGAAACCAGAAAATTTCGCGCCGGAAACCTTCCATGCGGCAGCATGGTTAATTTTCATGCAACTGCATGAAACAAATTATTTGCCCAAATTTTTCCCTAAAGCAGTGATTGTGGCTGCAAGGAAATTACACCATGCAGCTGTATGGCTGCATGGTACAACTCACTTTCAAAGTCTTCATTTTGGTCCTCCATCATACAGCTGCATGGTACAACTCACTTTCAAAGTCTTCATTTTGGTCCTCCATCTTCAGTTTTCTTTTGTCTTGACTTGTTTTGTTCATTCTTTTCCTCAAATCATCCCATGACTTCCTCAATTTATGATTATAACTTATGTTCGCTCTTGAGTTTGCCTCGGGTCATCTTTTGATTATTTGCATTTTGGTCTCTGAACTTTCGTTTTCCTCATTTTTAACCCATTTTCTCCATTTCTTTTCAAGTTTCCCCCACAATCTTCATTATTGTGCTACAAACACAAATTACACAAATTAAGCTCTATTCCAACCATTTATCAACAATTATTCATGCTTGTGACCCGAAATAAATGTAGAAAAATGCCCTTATCACTATCTATTTAAAAATGGTATAACTTGAGGTACGGTGCATATTTTTGAGTGAAAGCGGTTGGGTTTGAAATATCTATGCGTCTTCTAACAGTGTCTTTGGAATTACTCTAAAATATTAGCTAGAGAAAAAGTTATGTTCATTTTGGTAGACTGTGTCGAGTCAGTTTCGAAATATCTGTCCAGCATACTTGAAAAGTGATTTCATGCTTCAAACATTATCGAAGCGAGCTCAATTTTTTATATGATTTATGTATATGAATGTCATAGTCTCTGTTAAAATTTCGTGATTTTTAGTCGATGTTTACTGGGTCAAACAATTTTTATCTTTCCGTTGCTGTGCTAATGGTATTCCTGATTTTCTCCCGAATGTTTTCCAAAATCAAATTTTACCGTAATTGTCTAAGTCTAATTAGACAATTATCTTCCATCATATTTTTCTAATATATTTCAAACTTCAAATTTCCTTTATTTGAAATATTTTGGTTAACACTAAAGAGCTCAAATTAAGAAGATTTTTAGCGCTTCGAGTTCCCAGAATTTGGGGAGTTACAACTTGGTATCAGAGAATGGTTTATTTTCTGTAGACTCATATATAAAAAAAATTTGCAAGGATCCAGAGCACTGTACCTGCCATAGTCGCGTCATGCTGATTTTGAGGTAAAGAAAGTTTTATAAATATGCTTGTATCTATGTGATGAGAATAAGAAAGTTCATTCTAGATATAACATTTGAAATGTATGTATGAATATTAGTATATGTTGGAGTTTGAATACTTTTTGGTAGATAATCATTATTGTACCAAGTATTTTAAGAATGTGACCAAATTCAATGTTTATTTAAGTCCTCAAAAATTAACTTGAACTTATTAGATCCCGTTAATTGGACTTCGATATAGATGGTACGGATTAAGAAAACTTGTAGGAAGACGAGTTCACTAGTGCCTCGCTAGTATGATAACGTGAGGCAAAATGAAGACTGTTGGTGGAATCAAGTACACAATATTGCCTAGCACATCTGGGAGATGTTGGTAAAGTGGAAGGAGGTGAGGCGACTTGGCCATATGGTCATTGGTCATCAAGCCACCCGTCTTTTTATTGATACCTTACCAGAAGAATGGGTAAAGGTGACCGAATCGATATATAATTATTTATGGGAAGTTTCCATACCTACCTTGCCTCGAGAGGTTGATTACGAGGCTTTTAGTGTAGAGCTAATTGAATAGTGGGAGTTGGTGGGACTTGTGATTCTCGAGGACGATAGTGTACCTACTAAGGTGTACATTCATAAAGATGCACCTCTACCTATTTCAGATGATGAGATGCAACCTTATAAGAAATGTAGGGTTCGTTGAGGTTGTATTAGTGACGATGATGGCAATGGTGAATAGAGGAGTAAATTTTTAATGGATTTTATTAAAGTTTAAGTGTTGTTGATGCCTAGTAGGATTCCTTTTATTTTCTCGTTGATTTACGTCAGACACTCTTTTATTATTTTGTATTCTTCTTGAAGGATTCTTTTGAGATAATAATAAATGAAGTAGAGCTGAAAATCTAATTCCAATTTTGTGCACGTATCGTTGACTTCTCTAAGTGAGATTGCAATTATTCTAGCATATAGGAATATGGTACAAGCGAGGACAATTAGAGAGTTAAGACTGGAGATCGATGAGTAGAGACAGGCCTTAGTTGCTCAGGCTGCACCTCCAGTACCCCAAGCTCTACTAGTTCCCCAGGCACCACCAGCATACCCGGTTGTACCAGCTTTTCCGAAGGTAGAACGGTTTCGTAGGTATCGACCCCCTACCTTTGATTACGGGTATGATCCTCTTGCAGCTGAAGAGTAGTTACGTGCTATTGAGAAGATTGTTCGACATATCTCTTGCCCAGAGGATCAAAAAGTATTATGTACCGAATTTATGCTGATCGGAAGAGCAGGACATTGGTCGGAATCCTCATCACGCACTCGCACCGAGGAGGAACAATGTAATCTAACATGGACTCAATTCAAAAGGGAGCTAATAGAAAAGTATTTTCCCCAAGCTCTGAAAGAGACCATAAGGAGGCAGAATTTTTAAGACTGGTACAGGGAGATATGAAAATTTCTGAAAATGAGAGCAAGTTCAAGGAATTGTCCCCGATATGCCCTATACCTTGTAAGTACCGAACTCATGAAGCCAAAACATTATGAAAGGGGCCTACGCCCAGAGATCATGCAAATTGTAAGTTCAAATGACCTCACCACCTTTCAGCCAGTGGTAAAGAAAGCTTAGATAGTGACCAACTCGGGGGTGAAGTCGATGAATCATAGACCTTATAATGAATTCAAAAAAAAGGAAGTGGCAAGATAAGAATAAGAATACTAGACAGTTTAAGAAACAGACAAGTACGGGACTGACAAGCAACCCTTTACCTCAATGTTCTAAGTGTAACAAGTTTCACAAAGGAGAGTGTTTATTTTGAAAGTATGTTTGCTATAAGTGTGGTCAACCCAATCATGTGATTTTTTCATGCCCATTGATTAAGAAACCTGAGCAAGAGAAGAAACCCGAGCAAGAGAAGAAACGAAAAGCAAGGGTGTTTGCATTGACTCACGAAGAGGCTGCCCAAAATTCGGACATAATATCAAGTATTCTATCTGTCTCTGGTATTCCGATTTATGTCCTTATTGATTCTATCATGATTCATTCATTCATATCTAATACATGTTTAGTTAAGATTAATGCTTCATGTCAGAAGAGTGATAGTGTATTAGAGGTTAGTATGCCATCGGGGGAACTATTGATATAGATTGGGTAGAAAAGGGGGTAAAAATAAATTTTGATGAATTGACTTTAGAGGTCAACTTGTATGTTATAGAGAAGAAGGATTTTGATATTATATTAGGTATAGATTGGTTAGATAAAAATCGAGACACAATTGTATGTTTTGAGAATGAGGTAATTTTTCGAAGACCGGGAGAAGAGGAGTTCAGATTTTATGAATCGAAGATTAAGGCACTTGCTCGCATCATCTCCGCTTTAAAGGTCAAGAGTATGATGATGAAGCCTAATTGTCAGGGATATCTTATCAGTCTTATTAGTACCTCATCTCAGGAGAAAGTATTAGATGATGTGCCAATAGTACATGAATATGCTGACGTGTTTCTCAATGATCTATCGGGAACTCCGCCCGACAGACAAGTGGAATTTACGATAGATCCGGTACTTGGGGTTACTTCTGTGTCCAAAGCCCCGTTCCGAATGGCACCAAAGGAATTGCAAGAGTTAAAGATGAAGTTAGAAGAACTTTTAGACAAAGGGTTCATTAGACCTAGCGTGTCTCCATGGGGAGCTCCGGTACTCTTTGTAAAGAAGAAAGATGGTATAATGAGAATGTGCATAAACTATCGTGAACTAAATAAGTTGACAGTTAAGAATAACTATCCCATCCCTAGGTTTGAGGATCTATTTGATCAGTTGAAGGGTGCATCCGTATTCCCGAAAATTGATTTAAGGTCAGGGGTAATCAGTTGAAGATTAAGACGGTTGATATATCAAAGATGGCATTTAGGACTCGATATGGGCATTACGAGTTTACGGTGATGCCTTTCGACATGACGAATGCCCTGCGGTGTTTATGGACTTGATGAATAGGGTGTTTCATCAGTATTTGGACATGTTTGTCATCGTATTTATTGACAACATACTAGTATACTCAAAAGATTCTCAGTAACATGAACAACTAAGAATAGTTTTGGAAATACTGCGTGAGGAGAAGTTATATGCCAAATTCAAGAAATGAGAATTTTTGCTGGATCGTGTGAGATTTTTAGGCCATAGGTTTCAGCATAAGGAATTGAAGTAGACCAATCTAAAGTTGAAGCTGTGACCATCTGGCCGAAACCTAAAAATGTTGGAGAAGTGAGGAGTTTTCTAGGTTTATAGAAGGATTTTCCAAGATCTCAAGTCTGATGACCCAGTTGACTCGAAAGGGTACTAAGTTTGTATGTTCAGAGAGCGGAGTTTTGAAGAGTTAAAGGATAGGCTAGTATCTGTACTAGTGTTGACTATTCCCGATGGTTCGAAAGGTTTTGTAATTTATAGTGATGCTTCCAAACTTGGTTTAGGATGTGTCCTGATACAACATGGAAAAGTGATAGCTTATGCTTCGAGGTAATTGAAATAATATGAACAAATTTACCCTACCACCTTGAACGGGCAATGGTAGTGCATGCCTTGAAGATTTGGCGCCACTACCTATATGGGAGCAAGTGTGAGATTTACACCGATCACAAGAGTCTCAAATACTTCCTCACCCAAAAGGAGTTGAATATGAGACAGTGATGGTGGTTAGAATTAGTGAAGGATTATGACTGCACTATCTTGTACCATCCGGGTAAGGCTAATATAGTCGCTGATGCGTTGAGTAGAAAAAATATGGGATAGTTGTCAGCACTTTGTACACGGGAGGATTATTTAATTAGAGATTTTGAGAACCTGAGTATTGAAGTATTTACTTCACCAGTAAGGACATCATCAATGTTAGCAAGTCTTACAGTGAAACCAACACTTAGGGATAGAATAGTAGCTACCCAGAAAGTTGAACTATTTTTAGAAAAGATCAGGGCTGAAAAATAACCCGATCATGTGGTTTTCCCCTAATTATGCCGACTTCTTCCCTTTTTCTAGGTATATATTATTTATATATTGCAGCCCTTATTTAGTCCAATTTTAAAAACCCAACTTGAGGCCCAATAAATTCTAATACCAAATTAAATTAATTATTCTCTCCAAGTCCTCAATTCTTTTCTGTACTGCATGTTGATCCTTTAAATAAATTTCTTTGTACGGCCCATGCTAATTTAATCCTCGCACTTTGGAGTTTGTCATTTTCCCGCTATTTTGCATTTTTTTCTTCAATTCTTCATTAAACATAAAGTTTTACCTACAAAATACAATTTAACAAAAATTAGGTAGAATTTAATTTAAAAGACAATAAAATATTAAGATTTAGCGCTACGAATAAGTATGAAAACTACACTTATCAGGGACGCAGGACATATAGGATAGAAATAGGGGCAATTTCAAATGTTTAGTTAAAATGTAATTTTGAAAAACAACATACTCTTTATTGACAAAGTTAAGGGTGTTTTTGTTGATGAACGTGTGACACTTTTGTTGTCAAACCAATGCCTTTTGTTATCATTTGTTCTATATATTTTGTACTATATATTAGCCTAAGTTATATATTATAACTTATGCTAGTTAGAACCTACAACAAGCTAATGTGTAGCCAAGTATGGTAGAAGTGGTAGTAGGTAGAGTAGTTGGTAGGAAAATACTTTTGTAATGAATCAAATGATGGCTTTATATAGCCAGTCGTGTAACACCATATTTGAATGATTGAAATCTCTACATTTCCTCCTCTTTGTTGTTCATAAACTATCAGTGGTATCAGAGCCATAACTGGTCTTTGAATAAGCTGCAAACCGACAGCTTTTGAGAGAAAACCATTGAGCTACCTTCACAGATATAGCCGAGTGTTTGGTGAGTGAGTGAAATGGCTTCAAGTGGTTTTTTTGCCCCATTACCTTCTGCGTTTATAGGGGAAAATTATGATTTTTGGATTGGAAAAACGAAATCTTACCTGAAAGCTTATGACATGAGGGAAATCACAAACACAGGGACAGAGCCACCATGATTAAGAGCTAATCCAACCATTGCTCAGTTGAAGTTGCATAGTGAGGAGATAGCTAAGAAGTTCAAGGCCTTTTCTTGTATTCAATCAGCCATTTCATATGCTATTTTCACCAAGAATATAAATTGTGAAAAGAAGAGTTCAGAGGCAATGAAAGAACCAGGCAGATGCAAGTATTGAACTTCAGAAAGGGAGTTTGAAACCTTGAAGATGAAGGACTTTGAAACTGTGAAGGAGTTTACTGATAGGTTGATGAAGGTAGTGAACTAGATAAAGCTGCTGGGAGATGACTTACCAGATAAGAGGGTAGTGGAAAAGGTATTGATAAGCTTGCTTGAAAAGTTTGAATCTAAAATCTCTTCTCTTGAAGACTCTAGAGACTTGGCTAGCATATATTTGGCTGAACTTGTGAATGCTCTTCAAGCTACAGAACAAAGAAGGCTGCTTAGGCAAGAAGAATAGGTTAAAGGAGTTTTGTTTGCAAAGGGAAAACATAAAGCTCAAACCAGTTTTGGAGTAAAGAAACTACAAAACGAGAAGAAGGAAGTTAAAACCAAAGGCTCAGGTAAGGATACAAAGTATCATCCCTGCTCTCATTGCAAAAGGAAAGGCCATTCTCCAAAGTGGTGCTGATTTAGACCTGGTGTACAATGCAGATCCTGTAAACAGTTTGGTCATGTGGATAAAGTCTGCAAAAACCAAAAGGAAAAGAAGGAGTTGCAACAGGCCAAGGTAGTAAAAGATCAACATGAGGAGCACATTTTTTCAGCCATAAACTACAGAGTTAGCATCAAGGTTGAAATTTGGTTGCTTAATAGTGGCTGCACTCATCATATGATTTCAAATTCAGACATCTTTGTAGAATTCAATGATGCATACAGATCAAAAGTTAAGGTGGGAAATGAAGAGTATGTGGAGGTGAAAGGAATTGGCAAAGTCTCAGTCCAAACGCCATCAGGTTTCAAGTTCATTTATGATGTTCTTTATGTGCCTAATATTGATCATAATCTGATTAGTGTTGGCCAATTGATTGAGAAGAATTACACCTTAATATTTAAGGATAGTAGCTGCACTATATTGGATCAAAGTAATCTTAAACTCATGACAGTAGAAATGAGGCATATGAGTTTTCCCTTGGAATGAAAGAATGTTAACTCTCATGCCCTTACTAGTACCTTGATTGAATCTTCATTGTGGCATAAACATTTTGGACATGCCAATTATACTTTACTCAAAAATCTAAATGAATTAGAACTTGTGGAAAATATGCCAAATGTGAGTGATGATGTTTGTGTCTATGATATCTGTCAATTTGGAAAACAAATCAAGCTGCCATTCCCTAAAAATCGGTCTAGAAGAGCATTAAATAAGCTACAATTAGTTCATTCTAATGCTTGTAGTCCAATGAGAGCTTCAACCTTGAATGTCAGCAGATACTTTGTCATCTTTATAGATGATTTAACAAAAAAGTGTTGGGTTTATTTTTTGAAAATGAAGTTTGAGGTTCTTGTAGTATTTCAGAGATTTAAAAGCCATGTGGAGAATGAAAGTGATTGTAAGATAAAAGCCATAAGGATAGACAATGAGACTGAATATACCAGCAAACAGTTTGATAGATTTTGTACGGAAGTAGGAATCAAACACCAGTTAACCATTCCTTACTCACATCAGCAAAATGGAATCTGTGAAAGGAAAAACAAGACAGTCATGGAAATGGCAAGATGTTTGATGTCGGAGAAGAAAGTGCCAAACGAATTCTGGGTTGAGGTAGTGAACACAACCATTTATCTTCTTAACAGGTTATCTACAAAGGCCTTAGATAAATTAACTCGTTACGAAGCCTGGTATGGAGTTAAGCCAAATGTTTCTCACTTGAAGGTGTTTGAGAGTATATGCTATACTCACATACCAGATGTAAAAAGGGATAAGTTGAGTCAAATGGCTGAAGCAGGTATCTTGGATGGATATTGTGATAATGCAAAAGGATATAGAATCTATAATCTTCAAACCAAGAAAATGATTTCCAACAGGGATGTCAAGTTTGATGAAAACTCTTCATGGAATTGGGAGTCAAGTTTAGTGAATAAAGTTGAGGTTCTAAGACATATTCTACAGGATGAAGATGATGTTATCAATGAAGAAGAAGTTAAGTTGAAGCTAAACCTAATGATGGTATCAGATACAAAGAATGAAGTGATCAAAACTAGACCACTTGCGGATATCTATGCTACATGTAATTCAGTCGTGTTGGAGCCTTCAAACTTCACTGAAGCAGTTGATTCTCAAGCATGGATAGATACAATGAAGGAGGAGCTTAATGTGATTGAAAAGAATGGAACATGGATACTGGTTGACAGACCAAAAAATAAGAATGTTATTGGAGTAAAGTGGGTGTATAGAACCAAAATGAATGCTAATGGTTCTATTAACAAGTTCAAGGCTAGGCTAGTTGTGAGAGGCTATGCTCAGCAATATAGAGTCGATTTTACTGATACATTTGCTCTAGTGGTCAGGTTTGAGACAATAAGGTTGCTGTTTGCCATTGCTGCTAAAAAAGGATGGAGGATATACTAGCTAGATGTGAAATCAACCTTCCTAAATGGACACTTGAATGGGGAAATTTTTATTGAGCAACCCGAAGGCTTCATTGCAGCTGGAAAGGAGGATAAAGTACCTATTGAGGAAAGCTTTATATGTTTTAAAGCATGCCCCAAAAACTTGGTAGAGTAGGATAGATGAATACTTGAGCAGCCTTCGTTTCATTAAAAGTATCGATGAACAAACACTTTACATTAAGCAAGTGGAGGAGGATTTGATCATCATCTCTTTGTATATTGATGACCTTGTAGTCACGGGTAGTGATGCAGCATTGATTGAAATGGTGAAGGATGAAATGAAGAAGTTGTTTAAGATGACGATGTGGGGGAAATGAAGTACTTCCTTGGAAGGAGATTGAGCAATCAAAGGTTGGAATTTTTGTTTGCCAAAAGAGATAATACTAAAGAGGTGTTAAGGAAGTTTAACATGAAAAACTGTAAGCCAGTTAACACCCCTTTAGTTTAGAACTTAAATCTGATAAAAAAGATGGAGTAAAGAAGATTGTGGAGAAAGTTTATAGAAGTTTAATTGGCTGCTTGCTCTATTTAACTACCACCAGACCTGATATAATGTTTGCTATAATTATGCTATCAAGTGAAAACCATTTCCAAGCTACCAAGAGAGTGCTAAGATATATCAAAGGAACACAGGAGATGGAATCAACTTCAAGAAGACAAAAACTCTGTTTTTAACTGGTTTCACTGATAGTAATTGGGCCGGATCAGTTGATGATATGAAAAGCAGTTCTGGCTATGATTTCTATGTTGGTTCAAGAATTGTTTGCTAGAATTCAGTTAAGCAAAAAACCGTATCCAATCAACTGCTGAAACTGAATACATAGCAGCATCTGAACCAACAAATTAGGCTATCTGGTTGAGGAAAATGATGGAGGATCTGAGGCAACAACCATTCTTTGTGACAACCAATCAACAGTTGCTATTGTGAAAAATCCAGTGTTCCATGGAAGGACTAAGCATATAAAGTTCAAATACCATTTCATCAGAAAAGCTCAGAAAAGAATGAGGTTGAGCTGAAGCATTGCAATTTTGAGGATCAAATTGCTAATATACTAACTAAAGCTTAAGATTTGAAACATTGAGAGAAAGTCTTGGTGTTTCCAACAAAAGTGTCAATGAGGAGTGTTGATGAACGTGTGACACTTTTATTGTCAAACCAATGCTTTATATTATCATTTGTTCTATATATTTTGTACTCTATATTAGCCTAAGTTGTATATTATAACTTATGCTAGTTAGAACCCGCAACAAGTTAGTGTGTAGTCAGTATGTTAGAAGTGGTAGTAGGTAGAATAGTTGGTAGGAAAATACTTTTGTAATGAATCAAATGATGGCTTTATATAGCCGGCCGTATAACACCACATTTGAATGATTGAAATCTCTACCTTTCCTCCTCTTTGTTGTTCATAAACCATTAGTTTTTGACTTTCACTTACTCCTTGACACAAATCACTTTATCATGGATGAGGATTTTCTAAGAATATTCTATTGACATGAGTCATTTACTTATCGTAGGGAAATATTTCTTGTTTTACATTTTGGATGAAGTTGCAGTGCAGGGAGGGTGTCGACAGGACACACACATCGGCCGGGGGGGGTGGGGGGGGGGGAAGGTGAGGTCAAGCATTGCTGAATGTCGAGGCAATGTTGGAAAAAAACATTAATATCTTCATAAGTGGGCAATTCCATTAGTGTTGAGCATTGCTGAATGTTGATCAGGATTATCATCAATATTAGTAGGCGTGTTTACTAGCCCTTGAATAATTTTTCATGAGTGGGCAATTCCATTAGTATATCAATTAATTTTCTATAAATTGTTAAATTTTGAAGCCACGCCCATTGTATATATAATGTAACTATTAACTTTTATTTGTGGACATTATTGTTTGTCACTATTGCGTGTAGGAGTGAGCGTGGTCCACTTCGATCCGATTTTGAAGGGAATCTAACCGAGCCAAATACTAATGGGAATCGTAGAAATGGAACCATTGGTTCCATATCTAACTATAGAACTAAATCGGAACCGAGTGGTTCGGTTTTGGATCGGTCCGATCCGATTCTTTATATTTTAAAATTATAAAAGTAAAATATGAAATTAATTGTGAGATTGAAAATAAATCACCAATCATAAACACATTATAAATAACGAATGCAAAGCGAGCAAAGGCTTAGCCATCCTTAGACTCGCACATTACAAAGCAATCATACGGTTACAAAACCAAAATGTTATTTTAGATGTAAGCTTATTATTTTGAATAAATAGTCCGTTGGTAATGAGAAACACACATTATTCAATGGGCAGAAAATTATTGTTTTACCAATGACACATGTTTCATCTCATCATATAACAACCTTTGTAGTGGTGTCATGGGCCGAGCCGGCTCGGCTCGGCCCATTGTCTCACGAGCTCGGCTCGTGCACGAGCTCGCCCAAAGCGAGCGGCTCGGCTCGCCGGCTCGCATAATTTTTATTTTTTTATTATTATTATTTTTTTAAATAATAAATAACGCTACTAGTACTACAAGTCTATTTTTTTTAAATATATATTTTTCAAAACATTTATCGGGGCTCGTCAAAAGTCAAAACATTTATAATTTTTAAAATAGTAAATATACATTTATTAAAAAAAAAAAAAAAAGATAAACCCTCCTCCTTTATCCGGGCTTGGGACCGACACTTCAATTTCGTGTAGGCGGAGTTAAAATTGTACACGAAAAATTTTTTACGTGTACAATTTTTTTAAAAAATTATAAATGTATGAAAATAAAATTTTGTAATGAATGTATTGAAATTAAATATCACTTACTTGATTACATGCAATTTCGGCATATTTATGTTGAATTCGATAATTAGCGTCTTCCCAATCCTTCACGCACATTAACGCTTCCAAAATATCTTCTTTTAGTCGACTTCGAATATCAGAGAGAACCCTCTTCCCTGCACTAAAAGCAGACTCCGAAGCTACAGTGCTAACCGGAGGTGTTAGTAGATCTTTTGCAATTGCAGAAACAATTGGCCATCGACGTTCATTATTTCGCCAGAATTCGATTACATCTTCTGAACTTTTCTTAACTGATTTGTTACTAGGCATAGTATAACGAAAGTAATCAATTAATTCAGATGGCAACGCATTTGGACTACTACTCGAAGTTTGAGTACATGCAGTGGAACACATACTACTACTACTAGAGGAACCATATGCATATGCAGTTGAATCATATCTAATTGAGTCTATGTTTTCTAATAAATTAATTACTTCAGCGTCGTCATCGTTTATATTAGTGGGAGGAGGAGTAGGTACACGAGTAACTTGTGTACCTATTCTTGAAGCATATAATTCATACATCTCAGTTAACGTTTGTTCCAAATTCCTATAAGTAATAGGCATATTAAAAGTTAAAGCATTTGAAATTTGGTCAATTATAAATTTAGTACCCGATAAATTATATCGGGGGTCCATGACGCATGCTAAAGGAAATAACATAGGTAATTCTTCCTAATATTTTCTAAATTTTAATTCCATAGCATATATAACCGCATGCAAATCAGGGTCATTTTGATATCTATTAAAAGCCTTAACAGTTATATAAAGACGTTCAAGAACCATGCAACTAGTTGGATAATAAACACCAGACAATATATTCGTAGACATATAAAAACTTTCCAAAAATTTCTTAATTTTAAAAACTGTATTCCAATCAGATTCATTTAAGATATCATCGTCGTCGTCTCTAATATGCCTACTGTTATAAAATTCAGTGATAAATGGTTCAAAACCTTCACAGGATTTTAATAATAAGTAAGTTGAATTCCACCTATGACATACGTCAGTAATAAAAGTTTTCGTATTAGAGTTCCTAACTTGTTCACAAAATTCTTCAAATGCTTGTTTTCTACTAGGTGTAATCGTAATATACATAAGTGCATTTCTAATTCGACTAATTTCGTCCTTCACATGTTTTAAACCGTCTTGTACAATTAAATTAAAAATATGGCACACACATCGAATATGGAATAAATAACCACCAAAATCGGGTTGAAGTACTCTATGCAATTTATCGATAACTACTTTATTTACAGAAGCATTGTCAAAAGTAAAAGAACGAATTTTACTCTCGCATTTATATTCTTTAATTATTAACATAATTGCATTAAATATAGTGTTAGCATTATGAGGATACTCGACAATTTTAAAAGCAATAATTTTTTTATGCATAACCCAAAGTGGGTCTATATAGTGTGCAGTTGCAGCTATATAACCTCTCTTATTAATCCCTTCCCATAAATCCGAAGTTAAAGATATGACACCCCCGTATTTTTCTAAATCCCCAATCAATAATTGCTTTGCATTAAGAAAATATTCAATTGTATTAGAACGAAGAGTATTTCGACTTACCCCAACGTACCTTGGTTGAAGATATTGTTTGACGTAGTTTACGAAATGTTCGTTGTCCACTATTGCTAGTGGCAGCTCCGCCGCGGCAACGAACTTCACCATTCCCTTTCGTGCTTCCTCTTCCGAATACATCCACGTAGAAAGTGGCGTAGTAGTAGCACCGGTTCTACTAGTACCAAAATGTAGTTGCGTTTGTCCACGTTCAAGAAGCCCATGTTTGGCCGCACATGCTTTGTAATGACGATGGAGGTGAGTGGTCCCAATGCTTTTTTGCCATGCCAGTCGTTGTTAACAGTATTTACATACTGCTTTCGTTTCTGGAAGTCCATCGATCACACGACCAGTGTTAACCAATTTGAAATGGTCCCAACATTTTGCCTGCTTCTTCCCCTTTCTCTTCCCTCTTGTATCGGGAATATTTAGTACAGGTTCTTCATCTTGTTCCAAATCAATAGGAACACT
Source organism: Fraxinus americana (assembly GCA_035079005.1). NCBI lineage: Eukaryota > Viridiplantae > Streptophyta > Magnoliopsida > Lamiales > Oleaceae > Fraxinus > Fraxinus americana. The sequence continues at coordinate 14,256,638 of CM068719.1, read as the reverse complement.
AGGATCAACATCAACGTCATCCAAATCAATCGGATCGGCTTCACGAACGTCGAAATCGTCAATGTCTTCTAGAATTGGTAGTTGGTTGAGACCGGCAAATTCATTCCCAAATTGATTTTGGGCAGGTGTTTCGCCTTCCATACCGAACAAGTTTTCAACAAATGCTCGTGGATCCATTTGTGAATTGTTGAAATAGAATGTAGAAATGTAGAAATGAGAAGTGAATGGAGATTATGTACTAGTGGCTAGTGTATAAAATGAGTTGTAAAATGAAGATAATAATGTAAAAAAATATAGAAGAGAATTATAGAATAAATGAATGATATTGTTGATAATGATTTGTAAATTGTAGAGTAGAGAGTATAGAATGAAAGTTTGGTGGGAAAAAAATGTTGTAATAGGTTGGGTATTTATAGGAAAATAATTGGAGAAAAGTAGAAAAAAAAAATTTTTAAAATTAAGTGACCAAATCAGTGACCGTTTGGTCACTTGGTGACTAGAACGGTCACTGAAATCATTGACCGTTCTGGTCACTGAATTTTATTTTATTTTATTTTTTTATATATGGGCTCGTCTTAGACGAGCCCAGGCAGGCTCGTCTAGACGAGCCCACGAGCCTGGCTCTTCTCACGAGCGGCTCGGAGAGCCGCTCGTGAATAGTAACGAGCCGAGCGGGCTCGGCTCGTCTAGCCCACCAACCCGCTCGGCTCGTGCTCGGGCTCGTTTTTTGACGAGCCCGAGCGGCTCGTGGGCGTGAACAGTACGAGCCGAGCGGGCGAGCCGACGAGCCACTCGGCTCATTTGACACCACTAAACCTTTGGCACCGAAAAGGTTTTTTCGTCATATTCATACAAAGTCGATGCAAGTGATTTGCAAAATATATAATACTATCACCAAGGCATCACAACGTTTGTAATTTCTTTGACTAGGCAAAAATGACGTGGTTTATTAGGCGTGGATTGAACATTAGCCAAAAATAATAAATTTATTTGAATTTTGATTACACTTTTTGTTTTGGTGCAAAGGAAAGAAGTATATGAAAATAAGATTTCGAAGTTAGATAATTTGGGGTATAATTTTCAAAGATTTGGTGCAATGCATTAACGAAAAGAGAAATTCAAGAGAACTAAATCCACTATTGATTTTCAAGGTGGTACTTTGAATTGGACCAAAACCGATTGGTTCTCAATCCATAGTCCCAAAATCAATTTGTTTAGTAAAGGAATCGAAACCGTGCCAGCCGGTTCTATCGATTCTAATCCTATTCCACGGGTTCTGAGAAAAACACCCACTCCTAATTGTGTGTGTATATGTTGCACGTATTTAGTACACTCAATTTGGATAAAAAAAATAATACATGTACAATTTATAAAAATATAAAACACTTTCTAAATTAATAACAAATATTTATTTATAGAAAAATTAATAAATTATTCATTTATTGATGAAGTAATCTTTCTAAAAAAAAAAATTTCTCGATCATTTTATACGGGTTTTAATGTATACCTGTGTTTAACCACATTTCACATATATTTTCAAAAGATTTTTAAATTCTATATTTGACCACAGCTATAGCAGGAATAAAGATGGAATTTCATGGTCCATCTTTATTCCTGCTGTAGCTAATTTGCAAAAGTACTTTCCTATATTATTTTGTATTGTACAAAGACGTGCAAAAGTAGGCCAATAATCAATAGTGAGGTGTGACACCAACCTGTGAGGTGTTTGTCATGTGAGGACACAGTACCTTAATTATGTAGATCCCATTTTGGCTCATGCACTGGTGTAAACAAATCTGGGATTTTCTGATATAAAAAGTCAACTTTATGCCTGTGATTTATCACAAGAATTCTATTTGCCATGGAATCTTATTCTGACAATTTGACTTAATAATTCATATGTAGCCATCATATGATCATAACAAATTGTCCCTTATAACCTCAGACAGAGCAACACAACTCATTCTCTAATATTTAGGTTTCTTTAAACTTATTTTCAATCATGTATTATCTTAACAAATTGTCCCTTATAACCTCAGACAGAGCAACACGACTCATTCTCTAATATTTAGGTTTCTTTAAACTTATTTTCAATCATGTATTATCCTAACAAAATAATTTTTCTTATGTAAATTCGATTTTTTTTTTCCTAACCTTTTATCTCGTCTAATATCTGAAATTTCTTGTCAGATGCCCATTGTTGTAATATTTAACCCCGTTTGTCTTTCATTAAATAAAACTTTTTTTTTTTATAAATTCATTCTCAATCATGTATTCACACAATAAAATATTTTAAATGTGAAATCAATTTTTTTTTTCACTTTTTAATCACATATTCTCCAAAATATTACTACTTCAAAATTTATTCTTTTCCAAAAACTCATTTTCATGGAAGACAAATGGAGAGTTGTATAAATCACTTTGCTATCAGATTGTCTCATTATTCTCTGTGTCTCTCTCTCTAACACACTGCAAGATACAAACGAGGAGAGAGAAACATGTACAGGGGAATAAGGAGTTTTGTTTGGATGCTTGGGGCCATTTCTGTGGGTTTTTCATGTGTATGCACAGCAAATGCAGGGAAATGGGAAGGGAAGAAACAGATTTGCAATTTGTATGACGGAAAGTGGGTTTATGACGAATCTTATCCTCTTTATGACTCGCGGGCATGTCCATTTATTCGCAAAGAATTCGACTGCTTGAAGTATGGCCGTCCTGATCATCAGTACCTTAAATATAGATGGCAACCCAATGGTTGTAACTTACCCAGGTATGTCCTCTAATTAATATTTCTCTTAATTTAATTTTCTGGCTTTCTTGTCTGATGCTAAAAAACAAATGGAATGCATATAAATAAAGGGAAGAGAAACAAATTGCCGTTCTGTACTTGTTTGGTAATGTTTTTTAAGTGATTATAAGTTGTGGGTTCTAAGAAATAAGTTAGTATTAGCTGTTGGATCTACAAAATATGTGGAATAAAATCTGTATTTGGTCAGTTTAAATTATAATTTAAGCTTTTCCAAACATGCCAATATATATGCTAGATGGCTTTTCACACCAATTACATTTTCTTACAGTATATTACATTTAGAAGCTCGTTATTTTTTTGAACTTCAAAAAAAAAAAAAAAAAAAAAAAATGATTATCGATACAGTTGATGTATGCTAAATTTTTACCTTATTTTCTTTGATTAAACACTGCAGGTTTGATGTTAAAGATTTTTTGAGGAGATTAAAAGGCAAGAAAATCATGTTTATTGGGGATTCTGTGAGTATCAATCATTGGCAATCACTTTTATGCCTTCTTCATACTGCTGTGAACGGATCAAACATCATACGGGAGACAAATGACACAACTTCTACTGTTACATTTCAGGTACTTAATTTTGTTTAATGTACATTAATTTTGGTTCTCTGAGTTTGAGAGTACCACGTGAAGTTTTTACTCAGTGGGCAAGAGATTAAATCTGTACATATAAATTCATAAATATATGCATCTATCTATATATTTGTGAAAATAATTTCATTTCATCTTCACCTTTTCTTAGCAAGATATGTTTATTCTAGCAAACAAATGAATCAATTTACCTCTTCCCTTTTCTTGTTTACAAATAGCGTAGGAAGGATAATGACGATCTTTTATATTTATTTTTTCATTAATTCAGATTTCTTTTTTATTATGATTATTTTTTTGATATGGTTGATCCTCCCCTCCCCTCCCCTCCCCTGTTAGTTTTAACAACTTATCCTAAGGTCTCCTTGACAAGAGCTCACCGGAGACGACAGAGGAAGCAACCCACAGCTACTGAATAAATGAATAATCAGTTTTATCTCGAAAGAATGAGAAAAAGAAAAATAAAAAAAAAAGATGAGGATTTATGTCGAGTAGATTTTAGTGATACATTTTCATTTTATTGAAGGAATATCTGTAAGGGTTAAGCTTGATTTCAAAAAAGTTCTCATTTTTGGCAAGTAGAGGTGTCAATCCGGGTAGTTCGGGTCGGGTCGGCCTGCCAACATATGAGCTCGGTAACGGTCCGCGTGAAAAAAAACTCGCCCGCTACAGGTTCTGGGTCAACCTATAAATTTTGGACTACAACCCAAGCACGCCCGCTGACCCATCTGGGTCGAGCCCATGCGGGGGTCATGGGTCGCGATTTGTTCCGATTTGACCTGTATTATTGTATAAATAAAATTATAAAAATATAGAATTTTTCATATTTATAGCAAAAAATATTTTTTTTTGTTAAATGTAAACTACGAATTGAACAAAATGATAAATTCATATTTACACCAAGAAATATTTACATAAAATTCAAATTTAATGTTACATGAATTATCTATAATTTTGTAAAGTTAAATTTAACTTAAACAAATAACAACTAAATGCATTTCTAATTACTATTATCAAATATTTATAGAATTTATATTTTAAAATTTTCTTACATAGAAATCATATTTTAAAATTTTTTTTTTCACGGGCAGCTGGTTAATCGCTGCCCGTTAAGGTGCTAACCCGCGAAGCCCGAGGGTCAACACCTACTTGACCCGTGAACCGCTCGCTCGAGTCACGGGTCGGCCCGCGGTCCCGATTGATTCGGATCGATTTTCACGGGTCTGGCCGGCCCGTTCGTTATTTCATGTATTGAATTATGTTGACAACTTAGAAATTTTGTACATGCATTGAAAGGCACAAATTATAAACGTTTTTAGTGAAAGAAATGAAATTGCATGCCCTCTAATGAACACAGAAAAATACCAATGATATTAAAACTCTAACAAGGATGAATGTTGCAGGACTCTGGAGTTTCAGTTATATTATTTCAGTCGCATTACTTAGTAGACATTAAATTGGAAAAAATTGGACGAATATTGAAACTCGATTCTCTTATAAATGGAGTCATGTGGAAGCAAGCCGATGTTTTAATCTTTAACACGTGGCTTTGGTGGTATCGCAAAGGACCTAAACAACCGTAAGTATACTTAGAAACTTGCATATTTAAGAATTATTTTGAGTGATTTCAGCTGAAAATGAATTTATTTTGAAATATTTATTGTAACTTTGCAGGTGGGATTACATTGAAGAAAATGGGAAAATACTAAAGGATATGGACAGGATGGTTGCTTTTCGTAAAGCTCTAATGACTTGGGGAAAGTGGGTTGAGTCAAATGTGAATCCAAATAAAACCAAAGTTTTCTTTCAAGGGATATCTCCATCCCATTACAAGTAAGATTTCTGGTTCCTATTTAAATTTAAATCTGTCTGTTACTTTTGTCAACTTTTACATTTTGTAGATGGAATTATTGTACACTACCTCTACATTATATGTATAGTTTGTTATGGGATAAATCCCATATCGGTTAAATACCGAAATATAGATCAATTTATAAGGGTCTATGTTGAGAAATTAAAGGGAACGAAATCACAGTACAGCTGAAATGATCATAAATTAAAACTAGCAAGAAACGAATCAGAAAATAAAAGATAGAAACAAAAAGGATAGAGCATGCTGTAATGGCAGGGGAGAAGATGAACATTTAATTCATTCAACTTGGAGAAATTACAAAGCATATAGTCTATTTATAGAAAAAAACTATCTAACAACCTAACTACATAACAACAGAAGAAGGATCTAGAATTGAAGAGTTGGAACACGTGAATAAGAAGCTGATGTGGAACAGGCTGGTGTGGAACAGATCTGGAGAGAAGCACGTTGAACGTGTGAGCTGCATATGCCACTTGTAAGAGCTTGATTGCATATATTTTAACACTCCCCATCAAGATGGAACGTCTTGAATATTGGAGAAAAGAATGGAGAAGGGAATCTGCTAATCTGTTGAACTTTGTAATTGACATGGGAGAAGTTTCTGTTGCTGTCTCCAAGATGGCCACTGCTCCAATAGAGAGAATTAAGCTCTTGATTCAGAATAACCGGAATTAGTGAGCACCATTGCTCTGAAACTGGGCTGAATAAAAAGAGATGTAGAAACCTGAAAACAGAGATGCAAGAGAAGAAGCCTGGGGTCGAACAGGGAAGCACTCCAGAGAGAAAATCAGCAATATACTTCAACCGGAATGAAAGAGTGACCATGGCTTTGCTGAAAATTTGTTGAAGAAAAACTTCATCACCGTTGATGAATGAAAGAAGAACTAGAAATGCTAAATAAATTCCAGCAATGACTGGAAGAAAAACCACTAGTGCAACTCCATGCCTCTGGCATTTTAACAAACATGTGGTGGACGATAAATGAAGAACTTGGGAACTCCATGGTCCGGCCATTCTGGATACCAGCAGATCACAGCAACAACAAACCAACAATAACATATACAAAAATAAAATCAGCAGCACAGATTGCAGAAATATGAAGGAAAAACGAAATGGAACCAGCAAATTTCTTCATTCCAGATATGATTGTTGAAGAAGAAGAAAACAGAGAATAAAATGCAGACGGAAGGAGCTTTTAAGCTCTGATGCCATGTTGAGAAATTAAAGGGAACGAAATCACAACACAGTTGAAATGATCATAAACTAAAACTAGCAAGAAACGAATCAGAAAATAAAAGATAGAAACAAAAAGAATAGAACCTGCTGTAATGGCAGGGAAGAAGATGAACATTTAATTCATTCAACTTGGAGAAATTACAAAGCATATAGTCTATTTATGGAGAAAAACTATCTAACAACCTAACTACATAACAACAGAAGAAGGATCTAGAATTGAAGAGCTGGAACACGTGAAGAAGAAGCTGATGTGGAAGAGGCTGGTGTGGAACAGATCTGGAGGCTGGTGTGGAACAGATCTGGAGAGAAGCATGTTGAACGTGTGAGCTGCATATGCCACTTGCAGAAGCTTGCTTGCATATATTTTAACAGTCTATGCTATTTTAATAAAATTGACATTTTAAGATGAAACCTTAAATCTTAATATAATATTAGAGTTCATAAAGTTCAAAACAGCAATTTGATCTGATTAAAATTAAAAAAAAATACATGGATTTCAAGATTTGTTTGCTGAAATGGATAAATACCGCATTGATTAAAAAATATAGACCAACTTATAAGAGATTGGATTACTATATTAATAAGTTGACATTTTAAAGGGGAACCTCATGTCTTAACATGGTTCACTTAAGTCTCTAAGTGTCGGTTTGTAGTAAGTGGGTCCTCATAGGCAATTCTGTCCCAGATCGTCTTTAGAGTTTCGACCACCACCCGATTCGCACATGATTGGATATTTTAATTTAAAGGGACAACTATGCTGTCACAGAAAAGAGAAAAATCTCTTTTACTTTCCTTACCCCACCACCCTTTAAGTTGTAGCTTTCCCCACCATGCAAACTCGAAATTCGATTGCTGTTATCTTGTTCCTGCCCTTCCATTACTCCCTACATTAGAGAGAAAATTGGACTAAATTCAGTTCGTTTTTCTTTTAACAATATTTGTTTAAAATAGATTTAGCGAACCCAAAAGTCCATGTCCAACTGATCAGCTCTAAATCTTAATCTAATTATAATTCCACCCATAAGAACAGCTGTGATTTACGTATAGGTCTGGACAGTGAATGCCATAAAATTATAATCAATTTACTAATCGTCGAAAAAAATATAACATTGTATTCTGATGATGTTCAATTAGTGGGATGGAGTGGGACGAGGATGGTGTAAAAAATTGCGCCAAAGAAACGACACCCTTGAATGGATCAACATATCCAAGTGGCCTACCATTGGCATCAAAAGTTTTGAAAGAAGTTCTGAGTAGCATTAAAAAACCAGTGTATTTGCTTGATATTACAACTCTTTCACAACTGAGAAAAGATGGACACCCGAGCATGTATAATGGCTTCAAAGGCATGGATTGCACGCATTGGTGTGTAGCCGGCGTTCCTGATACATGGAATCATCTTCTTTATGCAGAATTAGTTGGAGGACTATGGTAAATTCTTTTAAACAAATGTCTAAAATACATGAAGATATAGGTTAAATGAGATATGGAACACTTCCGTACAACAGTCTGATATTCAAATTTTTAATAGATTCAAGAAAATCTGATTTAATGGTAGCAATTGATGCATTATAAGTCGATGTTTATGATATGTACAATTATCGATATGATAGAAAATTTGTCCTTTAAAGGATATTTTGTTTTTGTAACCAGACTTTCCTGTTAAAGGGAATTGGTCTCGTGAGGCTATAAATTGTGTACTTATCGATTTGTGCATGGACTATAAAGTTTGTTATTTATTATCTAAAATTTCTACCATGATTGAATAAAGTTCGACATTTTATTCTAAAATATCATATATATTCGCGTGTCTTTGCTATTGTGTTCCCACTAGAAACACTTGTAAACAGAGAATTCATTGACAAAACTTCGTAAATTTAATTTTTCATCATGACCAATAAATATTTTATGGTAAGAAACATTTTTTCATAGATTTAAACTTTTCGAGGCATCAATTAATGAAGTGATAACTTGATCAACACTTCCACACAAGGACTTCACTCTCTCACGAGATCTGTTAAAAGGTTTTAGTAGTAGAATGTAACAATTCTGTGAAGGTTGAAAAACGAGCGATATTAATGGAAATCTAATTACAAAAAGTAATTACGGTGAATAATTCCTAGAATCTGTTAAGACTTAAAGTTTAATCTTAAAAAGTCAAGTTTATTAAGATGAGTAACACAAACCTTATAAGTTGATTTATGTTTTCATCTTTATTTGATGTGGAATTTTATCCCTTGAGAGAATCAACTAATTATAGAATGTAACTACAGTGAATAATCCTAAAAAAATGTTCTTTTATGCCCTTACAAATTGAACTTCCATTGATGACACTAATCTTGGAAAGATGATGAGCAATTTGTTTCCGAGAAAGAGACTTTGTAAGTGAGTCAGCAAGTTGATCGATTTGCAGTGTGAACATGAGATACACGACGATGGTTCTTAGAAGCTTGGTCCAACAAAGTGAAAAGCTATCGCAATATGTCTCATGCGTAAGTAGTGTTAGAAAATAAGTGATTTGTGCGACAAAATCTCAACTATAATAACAAAGTAAAATAACACAAAACTGAGAAGAGAGTTAGAAAGGTTGGCCTAAGAGAGTCGCGATCTCTTCTTTGTACGAGTTCTTTAGACACTACATGACTCTAAGATAAAATCCTTCAACAGGCGGTTCTCTTTCTATGAATACGATAACCCAAAAGATAGTAAAAATTCTAGAATTGAGTTATGTGCTCATTTTTAAAACCTTCAATAATGAAGCACCTGAGCTTTCATCACTACACACATTTCACACGAAAGAACCAATGATGTGCAGCATTATAATCCCTCGTATACAATCAGCTAGTGAGATATTTGATACTAAAAAAGAAATAATGACGTGTACCATATTGTTAGGTTTTCGATATTTTGTAATTGGCGATTCTATAAACAAAAAGACTGTACTGTACTATGTTTAAAAAGTCAAGGACTAATGTGCAAATATTTGAAAATAGGGTTATTAGGTCTAGGATTCGAGAATGGCAAAAAGAGGAAAACGACGTGAATTTTCGCTAGACTGTCGTAAAAGTTTGGCTCGAGTTACAAAAACAGAAACATTGTTGTCAGACTGTCGCCCCCACTTCGCTTGAGCGACAGTCTGTCGCTCGACTGTCCCTGAGACCTCGCTCGAGCAACAGGTTTATTCGAAAAATTTTTATTTCACGATTTAAAGGCTTTTTGCCTTGCCCATTTGTTTTTCTAACCTACCTATATATACCAAAACACTTCTGTACAAAAATTGATGAGGTTGAACATTAAGAGAGTTACATCCGTGAGAAATTGATTCGATTCCTTTTTTCAACTTTCATCTACTTTGATTGTTTTGGTGAGAAAAACATTGTTTCTATAATCTAACTACCAAAGTGTCTTTCCTCTACATCTTGTCAAAGTTCTGAAGATCGAAGAAATTTGACTAGAGTTCCAGTCTGTAAAGAACACAGTATTCTTCGTTGATCCATGGGAAATAAACAATTCCACAAGGCTAGGAGTGCTGAAGGGTATCAGATTCCATGGAAAGCTTTGACAACAGCAGCTAAAGATTGGTGCAGGGGAGCATGGGATCCACGAAGAGTTGTAGGGAGTGCAGTCTAGTAATCAGACAGTACGGGTTGCCTAGTATGATAGACTATAAGTTGTTCAAATAGTTTGTAGTGGACTGTTGACTGCAAAGTGCTCAGAGTTTTTCCCAGTTGGGTTTCTCCATGATCATACCGTGTGTTGATTTATTGTTTTATATAATTTGCGGTATTCAAAAATAGGATTAAACTCACGTGATTATTTAACCATCTAGAGATAACAATTAGTGATTTCTTCCTAATTTGTTATAATATTTTTAATTCCGCAAAATATATATATATTCACCCCCCTCTAGGTATTGTTAGGGTCGAACCGCGTAACTTTCAATTGGTATCAGAGCCTTAATTCGATTCCTAACCCTTTATAACATCTAGATGAGCCAGTCATTATCCGTGCCTCGATTTTTCAACTGAAGCAACTATGCCTACTGGAAAATTCAAATGAGAGCCTTCCTTAAATCTTTGAATGAACATATTTGAATTAGCGTTCAAAATGGGTGGGCTCCACCTTCAACAACTGTTGTTGGTATAGTCACACCCACTGACATATCTTTTTGGACTAAAACTAACCTTGATGAATGCAACTGGAATAGTAAAGCATTACATGCTATGTTCATGGTTGTTTCTGCTGAAAAGTTTAGGCGAGTGTCGATGTGTGAAACTGCTAAAAAAGTTTGGGATATACTAGAAATCACACATGAGGGTAACAAAACTGTTAAAAACTCTAAACTGCAAATGCTAATCACTAAGTTTGAAGAGATTAGAATGAATGATGATGAATCGTTCGATGAATTCTATGCAAAGTTGAATGATATTGTTAAATCTAGCTTTAATTTAGGTAAAAGGATCCCCAAGCTCAAAATCGTTAGAAAAGTCTTTAGATCCCTATCCGAGAGGTTTAGACCTAAAGTTACTGCAATAGAAGAGAGCAATAACTTAGATGCAGTTAAGATTGAAGAACTCGTAGGATCACTTCAAACTTTTGAACTCACTGTCTCTCAACCTAAAAGGGTTAAATCCATTTCCATGAACACCATTAGAAAAAAAGGAGAGCGAGTCCACTAATACTGAGACCGTTAGGGACAACAAAATTGCTTATTTTGTTAAAAACTTCCAGAAGATGATGAGGAATAGAAGAAAACCACAAGAGCGAAAAACTGGATTCCCTAGTAAATTTATGAAATATAATCATGAAGAGAGTGACTCTAGGACTGCTAATAAGAAAACTCAATCTATTAGATGCTATGAGTGTCAGGGATACTGTCACTATAGGAATGAATGTCCTAACTTGAAAATGAGTTCTAATAATGGTAGACGTAAGACTTTAGCTATGACCTTAAGTGATGATGAATCAGATTCTAGTGTTTAGAGTGATACGTCTGGCGAAGACGATAATCAAAGGCTCATGGCCTTCGCATCTATAGCTACCATAGAATCTGATAAAGAAGTTGAGATGGATTGGCTAAGAAGATTGATGTATGTAGGTCAAATGATCAGATGAACTGTGATGTTGCCCACGTCCCACTTAAGGCCCAAAATGTCTCTATGTGGTAACTTGATAGTTCTTATTCTAGACATGTATAGAGACAAGGCCCTATTCTCTTCTCTTGTTGAATGGAATGGCGACGTCGTGACTCTTGGAGATGGGGCTATTGCACCTATACTTGATAAAGGTATTGTCCCTATATCTGGACTACCTGCCATCTTTGATGTGCTTTATGTGAAAGGGTTAAAGTCAAACTTATTAAGCATTAATCAAATATGTGATGATGATTTTGAGGTTCGTTTTGTTCAAAAAAGATGTACCGTATATGATTCTACTATACTATTATCCTCAAAGGTGTAAGAACTTCAGATAATTGTTATGGATTCCTACCTAATTCCCACTATGTGTGCAGTAGTGCCAAGATTGATGTAACTGAATTGTGGCATCAACAACTTGGTCATGAACTATAAGAGTTTGTCTAAACTCTCTAGAAGGAACTTGTAAACGAAAGCTTGAAGATACTGATACCACAGTATGTGGCCCGTGTCAACAAGGTAAATAGATTAGAGTTCCTTATAAACATACTTCTAGGATTTTGACATGCAAGCCTCTTGAACTACTCCCTATAGACTTAATGGGACCATCTAGGATCGAAAGTCTTGGTGGTAAACGGTATATCTTGGTTGTAGTTGACGACTTCTCTTGATACACATGGATTAAGTTGTTGAGAGATAAAACTGAGGTGTTCGGCCTAATAATCTCATTGTGCAAAAAACTTAGAAATGAGAAAGAGTTTACCATATCACGAATTCATAGTGATCATGGAAAAGAGTTTGAAAACTATAACCTTGAGAACTTCTGCTTGGAAGAGGGAATCCAATATGAGTTCTCTTCGTCGATCATTCCACAACATAATGGGGTAATTGAGAGAAAAATCATGTGCTTCAAGAAATGGCAAGAGCCATGCTTCATGGTAAGGATCTTGCTTTGCTTTTCTGGGGGGAAGCCATCAACACTGCTTGTCACATTGTTAAGAGGATTTATCTAAGACCCAAAACTGATATGACACCTTATGAGATCCGAAAAGGTAAACGGCCAACTGTCAAATACTTTCGTGTGCTTGGAAGCAAGTACTACATACTAAGAGAGAGAAAATTTGGGCAAGTTTCATTCTAAAAGTGTGAGGGAATTTTTCTAGGTTATTCCAAAAATAGTCGTGCCTATCGTGTATACAACTCTCGTACACGGGTTGTGACGGAGTCCATCAATGTAGTGATGGATGATGTCTATAGTGAGGGGGAGACTGGAAGTAATGGGGTAGAGCTGGAATATCTAAGTGTTGATCTTGTCTTAGTAGTTAAACCTAAAGAGACCCACGTTCATGATTCCCCATGTGCTTCTAATAGTTTAGATAGTCCTACTAAGGAATCCACATCTCATGATAAACTTGAACCTCCAAAAGAAATCTCGTCTCGCGTTAAAACGAATCATTCTAAAGTGAATACTATAAGTGATTTAGATGAAGGAATGAGACTCCGTAAGAGGGTTTTGAACAATCTGACGTATGCTAGTTATGTATCTCAGATTGAGCCTAAGATAGTACAAGAAGCTCTTAGCGATGAATTTTGGGTTAATGCGATGCATGAAGAGCTAAATCAGTTTCTGAGAAACAAATTTTGAAATCTAGTTCCTAGGCCTGATGATTATAATGTTATAGGTACTAAGTGGATATTTAAGAATAAAATCGATGATCAATGTACTATAACTAGAAATAAGGCTAGGTTGGTAGCCCAATGATATACTCAGGTCGAAGGAGTTGATTTCGATGAAACTTTTGCCCGGTAGCTAGGTTTGAATCCATTAGAATTCTTAAATGGAATCCATTAGAATTCTTAAACTTTTGCGGTTGCCTGCAGTTTAGGTTTTAAATTATATCAAATGGATGTTAAGAGTGCCTTCTTAAATGGAATTCTTCAGGAAGAAGCCTATGTTTAACAGCCTAAATGATTTATTGATCCTAAATATCTGCATTATGTTTATAGGTTGAATAAAGCCTCATATGGTCTAAAATAAGCTCCCAAAGCTTGATATGATAAGCTTACTGCATATCTCATGGAACATGGGTTCTCGAGAGATAGTGCAGACAGAACCCTATTCATAAGACATATTGAAGATACCATCACGATAGCCTAGATCTACATTGATGACATTATCTTTGGTTCTCCTGTTGATTCTCCTGCTCATAATTTTGTTGAGTATATGAAGTAAGAATTTGAGATGAGTATGATTGGTTAATTGAATTACTTTTTAGGGCTTCAAGTCAAACAAATTGGGGATGGATTGTTCATCTCTCAATTGAAATATGTCAAAAAACTTGTCAAACGTTTTGTTTGATTTAGACAATAAGAAACACACTAGAACCCCCATGAGCACCAGTGTCAAGTTAGGTCATGATTCTACGAGTAAGAGTGTTGATCAAACTCTTTACAGAAGTATGATAGGTAGTTTACTTTATCTTACTACTAGTAGACCTGATATAGCTTTTAGTATAGGGGTTTGTGCATGCTTTCAGGCCGATCCTAAGGAATCTCACATGAGTGTCGTACAACGTATCATCAAATATGTAAATGAAACTGTAGATTATGGGATCCTGCACTCTCAGGACTTTAAGCTTGATCTTAGTGCTTATTCTGATGCCGATTGGGCTGACAATGCTAATGATAGAAAAAGCACTTCTGGAGGCTTCTTTTACATTGGAGCCAATTTTGTTGCTTGGATTAGTAAGAAACAAAATTATATCTCATTGTCCAGAGCAGAAGCTCAATATATTGCAGCAGGAAGCTGCTGCACTCAACTGCTTTGGATGAAGCAGATGTTGAGTGACTATGGGATTGAACAAGGAACTAGGACTGCGTTTTGCGATAATGCCAGTGCTATTAATATTTTGAAAAATCTTGTTCAATACTCTCGAAGTAAACATATTGACATTAGACATCATTTCATTCGACAGCTTGTGGGAACCCGAATTGTAAATCTTGAACATATTTCTACTGAGAATCAATTAGCTGACTTGTTTACTAAACCGTTGGATGGGCTTCGGTTCGAATCTCTTAGAACAACTATTGGTATTTGTGTACCTTATTGAATGAGTATATTTGATGCATGCTCGTATTCTACTATTGCGAGACTTTGAGTTATGCATGTATCATGTTTATTTCTTTATTCTCATGTAAGTCTACTTTCTGTTTTTGTTTTTGTTTGTGTGAATTTTTTTGTATTTTGTGTGTTTGGTGCATTCATGTTGTTAATTAAAAAAAAAAAACTAAAACAACTTTTCATTGTAATGATTTAAAACTTTAAAAAAAAAAGAGAATTTTTTTTTGCAGGAAATTTTTTTACAGCATGAGATACAATACTCTTGATTTTGCCTGTCGTAATCAAGCATGAGTTTATTTAGTGAGCTGTAATATAATTCTCATTGCTGGCTTAGGATACTTTTGGAGTATTTAATATAAGTCTCTTCATATACCATTTGCACTGCACACAATGTGAACTTGATAATGGGACTCTACTGCATGTGTGAGATTTGAGATGGCCGTCACATGTTTGTAGGTTGACTTTGAACATGAATTGACCAACTTATTTAGACCTAACTCGAACTTATCCCTGTAACGGTCTAACGCTCGTTACATGAGTCATGTTAGTCGCTTAATGAAAGAAGTTTGCACTTAATATGAAAACAATAGATATGAACATTCCTGTTTACTGTTGTGATATAAGATAAATGTTTTATGTTACAAGTTAGGGGGAGAAAAGACATTCTTCATAAAAATGGGCTTTCATATGTAGGTTCTAATGTGCTTTACTAGTTTGACTTTCATATGTAGAGGAATATACTTATTAGCAGTGATGTTTTGGAAGTACTTTCTCACAAAATTAAGGTTTGGAATCCTACTACCAAAGGATTAGTGGCACTTAACACATATGGGTCCCTTATATCATTTATTCCATTGGTACTTTGAGTTAGTTTTGTGGGAAAGTTTATTGTTCATTGCATTTATTTATGACTGCTTACACCCACATTCTTAAGATATTGTATGTTATTCTTTATCTCTTGTCATTTTGTGAAAAAAGGGGAGTAAACATTCAATTTGTTTGATTTATGACTCAAAGACATTTTATTATTTAATTTTAGTTCTGCTAAATTAAGTTTGTGTTTTAGTAGTATCAATGTGTCTTCTTGGTATGTTGGGTTGCATTGATATTATGTCTTAATTTAGCATACATGATTGAAACTGAATAACATCATATGATTCTAGATTGCCTAAATTATATAAAATGCTTGAACTGTTTGTTACATTGTTTTTAACACATTTTACACTGGGTGTTGAGTTATTTGTTTTACGAAACAGGTGCTGATTAAACTGCAGAATTGTTCAAGTTAGTTAGTTTGTCATAGGTTTTGAGTCTATTATTTATTTTTTATTACTGCCTTGACTTAGTTAGTAGTTTTGTCACAGAATGCCAAATGGTGAATTTGTTAGGTTTTGAAAGAGGAAAATGGTGAGAATTTTCGCTAAACTGTCGCCAAAGTTTAGCTTGAGCTACAAAAGAAGAAACATTGTTGCTAGACTGTAGCCCCCACTTCGTTCGAGCGACATTCCGTCGCTCCACTGTCCCTAAGACCTCGCTCGAGCGACAGGCTTATCCGAAATTTTTTTATTTCGCGATTTAAATGCTTTTTCTGGCCCATTCATTTTCTAACCTACCTATATATACCAAAACACTCTGGACGAAAATTGATGAGGTTGAACATTGAGAGAGTTACATCTGTAAGAGATTGCTTCGATTCATTCTTTCAACCTTCATCTATTTTGACTGTTTTGGTGAGAAAAACATCGTTTTTATAATCTAACTAACAAACTGCCTTTCCTCTACATCCGGTTAGAGTTTTGAAGATCGATGAAGTTTGACTGGAGTTCCATTATGTGAAGAACGAAGTGTTCTTCGTTGATCCACGGAAAATAGATGATTCCACAAGGCTAGGAGTGCTGCAGGGTAGCAGATTCCATGAAGAGTTTTGGTAACAACAGCTAAGGAATGGTGTAGGGGAGCACGAGATCCAGGAAGAGCTGTAGGGAGTGCAGTCGAGTGATCAGATAGTACGGATCGCCTAGTCTGATAGACTGTTAGTTGTTCAAATCGTTTATAGTGGATTGTTGACTGGCAAAGTGTCCGGAGTTTTTCCCAGTTGGGTTTCTCCGTGATCATACCACGTTTTGATTTACTGCTTTATTTATTGTTTATATAATTTGCTGTATTCAAACATATGATTAAACTGACGTGATTGTTTAACCATCTAGAGATAACAATTGGTGACTCGTTGTTCATTTGTTATAATATTTTTAATTCTACATAATATACATATTCACCTCCTCTAGGTATTGTTAGGGTCGAACTGCGTAACTTTCACACATGATAATCGAAACTAAAATAGCTTACTTTTATCTGTTAGACCCACCATCAAATCTGTAAATTATTCAATGAAATATAACCTCAATTTCTCATTTTTGTTATTTATTTTTCATGCATCAGAGATATTAAGAAATTACCTTAAATCCTAAAATATTTCAGCAAGGTTTTAAAATTGATACAATGGAAACAATGTTAAAAATATTAGTCTATCTTGATGTAGAAAGCACAATATGGTAAACTACCTTAGGTACAAAATTAACCTCAAGGATTATAGACCACAAAGATAACAGAAAAATCGAACCATATAATTTTACCTCCAGCTTTGGGCAACGCAGTTTGTAAATATATATTTTTCGTTAGCGGTCATCAATCAAGAAACAACTTGAAATCAAATGAATATATAAACTTTGATGTGGGCAACATGTGTGCTAATCTTCCTGCTTATTATCTAAAAATCCAACAAATTTTCTAAACAATTGCATATTTCATATATTCAAAAAGGGTAACTGTATTTTCTTAATACTTCATTGTGCACATCAAACATTCACATGGATCTTAGACTGAAAACTAAATTAACTATTGTAGTACTTGATTGGTAAGAAAAAGCTTCTGTAGGAACTGGAAGAATTTTATATTTCGACTACTGTTGGACTATTGAGCAGAAACACCGACAGAAGCAATGTTTCTTAGTGCACATTTTAAGAACTTAGATTCTGCTAGCGGCAAGGTGGCACTTTTCTGTGGTAGTAATTGCGAGCATCTCTCCTCTTCTCTTAGCGTGCACAGTTTGCTTACATGCCGCCTTAGGCACATCTCTCTTTAGTTTCATGCTGGCCTAATAATAATGAATGAAAGTCAGTTGTTTAGTAAGCATATATAAGCAAGCCAAAAAAATCAAAGAGTTAGATTATATGTCAAAACCATAAAATACACAATAATATTCATAAGCTATGTTTACAACCTTTTTCAAAATTTTCCTAGTTAAATTTACACAAACTTAAAACTAATTAAAATTACGAGTATTTGGCACTGATAGACAATCACAAACAAGTGAAAAATAAAATAGCACATGGGTTAACAAAAAAAAAGATTTTTCATGGAGAGTGACTAATCTTTACTTCTTTAAAATGGTAATATGTATTGCTCATATCTAATAATTAGAATCTTCAAGCCTATGCCTATGCACATAAATCTTGTATTGATAAATTTGATGCAAAGTGACTAGGCTATTTTCCCTGATTCATTCATAATAAAAGATTGAATTTGCAAAGTTACACCCACTTAGAAAATGAACAATGAGTCAAAATGACAACTCGTATAATCAATAGATTCTTAAACTCATTAGACAATATTAAACGATATATTTTTCACTTCAAGTAGCTATGTCAAGGAGTAGGAGAAATCTCTTAAGGAAATTTAATGCTCTGGTATAAATTTCAAGACTTATTCTTCCTACATAACATGCACTGATCAAGCAGTCTACTAATCAATAAATATGCCACCAAACACTTCGCTTTCTAGAAAACCACCTGGATTGAGTACCCAATTAAGTATAATAGATCATAATGAATCTTAAGAATAAGACTTCTTGGGCTGTGATGTGATGCCAACTATAATCCATAAGGGCTATAATGAAATGGGCCTTTTATATCCAGCCTGTTCGTTGCTATTGCCAGATAAATCACTGTGTTGGCTTAACACCGTATGAGTGAAAGAGATGGGAGAGGAGATTTAGATATGGTTAGAAATCATATATTGGTTTTAAATGAAATCACATATATTTAGGAAAATGAAAATAGGCCATGTGGGTTAGTGGGTCGAGCCCAAGCCCCAAATGCGGTTGCTTAATTTTATAGGCCTAATTCAATTAAATAATAGATGTTGAGTCACCCAATGTAGGATGCTCTCCGTCCTTCGTATACCACGTAATCTATAGGTGTAAAAATAGTCTTCCATGTCTGAGTTGTACATTCATGTGCGGGTCAAACTTTGAAACAAGTAGTCATGTAGGTGAGGTCTTACACATTGCCTCAAAAATATGCATCGATCCCAATAGGCGAGGACTGATAAACTGCCACTACATTATCTATGCGAGCCTGAATAAGTAAAGGGCTTACAGATTGCCCCAAAAGATGTTGCATATAATTTCTCAAAATTTTGGTAGCATCTCTTCTGTAATATGGACTAAACCAATCTGTAATACACTACAATATATCCATGCACATACACAAAATAAATTTGGGATCCATTTGGACCTCCTAATAATGATAGTTTAAATTTCTCCAAAATGTAATGTCATCATGCATTGTAACAAAATATAATCCGCAGCAGGTCTATCAAACATCATAGTAGATCATATGCTTGCACATCTCAGTGTAACAATATTGCTAATGTAAAGTAAGTAACATGTTGATAATATACATAACGTGACATACGTACTTTGCAACAATAATATAATGCATATGCTAGTAGTAATAATATAAAGATACTAAGATAGTAGTATCACAATAGTCCTCTAAGTCCATGTATGGATATTCATATAATGTAAGGACTTTTGGGTAGAGGCGAGACTCTAAGTATAAGCAGTTGTGATGAAGCCAAAGTAGAGGCTATGCTTTGAATATATAAGTAGTTGTACAGATACTGATGTACATAGTGACTCTGAATTGAATATAAACAATTGTGATGAAGCTGAAGCTGAGGCAATATTCTGAAAATATAAATAGTTGTATTTATACTGATGTAGATGTTGACTCTGAACTGAATATAAACAACTGTGATGAAGCTAACATCATTATATGGGAGTGGCGTATCCATGTCAAAGGCTTCTTCCAGGTGGATGGTATAGTCATCGAAGGCATCATCTTCATAGGTATTCGAGCCGGGACCTCTTAGTTGATGAACCAGTTGATTAAGGTGCCTTTCATCTCTCCTTTCGAAGTGGACATCCTATTATGAGGTACACATTCATGGCAAGGGCTTTTCCTAGGTAGATGGTGCAGCCTTGGAAGCATTATCTTCATAGGTACCCAAGGCGGGACCTCTTGGTTGAGGTGCCTCTTACCTCTCCTTTTGAAGTTGACATCCTTATATGGGAAATACGCATCTATGGCGAGGGCCTCTCCCAGGTGGATGGTGCAGCCGTGGGAGGTACCATCCTCATAGGTATAAATGTGGGCCTACCATTTTCTTTACGAAGTGGTAAATAACTTTCTTGCATGTAGTATGGTTCATCCATGCAAGGGATAATGTAAGCTCTCTGAAGATAGATGACACTGTGACATAGTTGAAGCAGAAGCAACTCTTCGAAAGATAGGCACTATAATGTAGTTGAAGCAAAGGCGTTATAAGCTCTTTGAAGATAAATGTAGCTATGATATAACTAATGCAAAGGCATGATGACCTCTCTGCCATAGTCCCGCATGGTGAAGCATCTCAAATACTAAAGAACAAACATGAGCATGTAGCACATCTCGAACTATAGAAGATCTATAAGTAACCTCGAAAGGATGAGGTCTTATAACTGTTCTCGATGATAGAGAGAATCCCGAATTGGAAGCATGAGTATAGTCATCTCGTGAATCTATAGATAAACATCTAGCAAGGTATGGGATAAACATCTCGCAAAGTGAGCAACCGGCATGGTGAAGATGGGATTAAACATCTCATGAAGCGAAGGATAAACATCTTGCGAATGACTATCTGGAACTATCAGAGACTTATAAGCAACCTCAAATTGACGAGATCTATAGCTAAGCTCTACGATAGTAGCAACAATGAATAAACATCTCGTGAATAGCTTTTAAATTATCGAAGATTTGTAAGCGGCCTTAGATAGACGTGGTCTTACAGCTAAACTCAAGAATAGTGAGAGGCAAGAAATAAACATCTGGTGAGGAGGGGAATCAACATTCCATGAATAGCTCTCAAATTATCGAAATATTATAAGCTGGTCTCGAAACGACGAGGTTTTATAGTTAGGCTCAACAATAATGAGAGACAAGAAATAAGCATCTTGCCAAGTTAGGAATAAACATCTAGCGAGATGGAGAACAAACATCCCACGAATAGCTCTCGAACTATCGAAGTTATGTAAGCAGCTTCAGATAGACGAAGTCTTATAACTAGGTCCAATGATAGTGAGAAGCAAGGAATAAACATCTCACGAAGCTAGGAATACGTATCGATGAGATGTAGAATAAATATCTTGTGCATAGCTCTCGAACTATCGAAATCTTATAAACTGCCTCGAATAGATGAGGTCTTATAGTTAGGTTTAATGATAGTGAGAGGCGAGGAATAAGAATCTAGCGAAACTAGGAATAAGTATTTGAAGAGACGCAAAATAAACATCCTGTGAATAGCTCTCAAACTATCGAAGTCTTATAAGTTGGCCTTGGAATGATGAGCTCTTACAACTAGGCTCAATGACAGCGAAATGCAAGGAATAAGCATCTTGCAAAATCAGGAATAAGTCCCTGGTGAGACGGGGAATAAATGTCCCACGAATAGCTCTTGAACTATTGAGTCTTATAAGCGATCTTGGATATACGAGATCCTACAGTTAGGCTCAACGATAATGAGAGATGAAGAATAACCATCTCGCCAAGTTATAAATAAATATCTAGCGAGATGGTGAATAAATATCTCACGAATAGTTCTCAAACTATCGGAGTCATAAACGGTATAGGATAAAAGTGGTCTTATAGTTAGGCTCGACAATAGTGAAAGGTAAGGAATAAGCATCTGGCAAGATGAGATATAAATATCTCATGAATACCTCTCAAACTATCAGAGTCTTATAAGCTAGCCTCGGAATGAAGAGGTCATAAAACTAGGCTCAATGATAGTTGATAAGTGCGTTTTACACACTTATCGAGGCCTAAAATATCGATATTTAGAAATTCTTTTGATAAAATATATCCTAAATTGTTGTATTTTATGTTATATAGGTTAAACTTAATGGTTGAATGAAGAATTAGAAGAAACAAAAGAAAATCAAGGAAAAATGGCAAAGCCCAAAGTTTGAGGACTAAATTGCAAATTCAATTGTTGATTCAGACCACGAGATGATACTTTGAAGATTGATAGAAGACAATTGGATGGAATTAGAACTCAAAAAGGAATGGAATATAATCAAAATATTGTCATAATCAATGTCCAATCGCACAAGTTATATTCCAGATTTTTAGCCGAATATTGATACCCATTTATAGCACTTTAAACTTCCTAATTGGAAAAATTATATTTCTAAAAAGGTTGTATCACTTTGATCTAAATTTTCAATGCACTTTGAATCGCCCCAATCGGATATTGGGAGAGAAATTTATGGCCAAAATACTGACTACTGTGCAGAGACAAAAAAATCCGTGCACGAATTAAACATTCCTTATTCGATTGGAACTCTCTTGGAAACCAAATTGGACGTGATTTTCATCCAATTTTTGACTCCTACAAATAGAGAACAGCAAAATACATGAAGGAGAAGATGTGAGAAGACTTTTGAGAGAAGAAAAGAGGTAAGAATGCGAAGATCAACTCCATGAACACGAAGATCAAATTCAATAATCGAATTGGTGATGTCATTCTTTATTTATTTTTTTGATTTTCTTCTTTCCACCATGCTAGGCCAGATTAATTCTGTACTAGAGTTAGATGAACTATGTAAATGATTTTTATTTCTTAATTTTACATTCTTGACAACTAAAAACACGTTTTGGGATATTTGAATGATTTATATGAATTCATTTTTCTCTACAATTATATGTGCGAATGATTGTATGAGTTTGGTAGCTTATTTCATGCATTCGAAAGAAGGGGAATATATTCGATATATATAAATCATCACAGGTTCCGATATGGGATAAAAATATACCGCTATGCCTTATGTGAATCTTTAAGTGTTCATAAAAACTCATGCATTCTTATATGCTTGCATCCGTCAAAAAATATAGTCGGGTCGCATATTTGAATATGTTTAACTCTACTTGAGAATGATTGTTGAATAATTTAGGAGCATTGATTCTTCAATATTTCAACCGTGTGTCAAGGTGTAGAACTAGGTTTAAAAGAAATATTACATAGGGATTCGTGATCCTATTACATTCATCATATATTAGAAAACACTTCAATTTACATTCATCATCAATTTGCATTTAGTTAGTTAATTCATTCATACTTGCATACTGATTATTAATTTAGTTATAATGTCATCAAAACAAATATTCTCATTTTTATAGTTTCAGTTAAGGTTACGGTAATTAGAATTAGAACTAATCAATTTTTGTGGGAACGATACTTGAACTCAAAATCCATTTTACTACTTGTTAACGAACCGTACACTTGCGGTGATTTTAATTCAACATATTTTCGTGAACAATAGTGAAAGGCGAGAAATAAGCATTTCGTGAAACTAGAAATAAGCATCTGGTGAGGAGTAGAATGAACATCCCGCAAATAGCTCCAAACTATCGTAGTCTTATAAGCGATCTCGGATAGACGAGGTCTTACACCTAGACTCAATAGTACTGAGAGATGAGGAATAAGAAACTCGCAAAGCCAAGAATAAGCATTGGCGATGCGTGGAATAAACATTCTGCAAATAGCTCTCGAACTATCAACGTTTTATAAACGGCCTCGGATGGACGAAGTCTTATAGGTAGGCTCAACAAAGTGAGAGGTAAGGAGTAAGCATCTTGCGAAATCAGAAATAAGCATCTGGTGAGATGCCCTTTCCTTTGTTCAAGAAACAATGACTAATAAGATGCTACTTCTAATAATAAGAAATCCACGAGTTAGAGCTCGCTTTCAATAATAAGAAAACCACGTGCTAGGGCTCGCCCCTTAGAGCAATTAGGATGATAATAGAGCCTTTTGAACAAACAAAAATCCATGTTAAGTATTTTGTCGATCATTTGTAGGATCCCTTATATTCAAGGGTGGATCTAGCACCCGACAAGTCGGCGCGGCCCCCCGTGTCGGATCCATTGGAAAAAAAGAGTTATAAAGCTTTGATAATTCACGTTCAATATTTATAAATGTATCAAATTTCAATATAAGGTTGTGTAGCTCATATGGTGGATCACCAACTTTCCATGTGATAGGTACATGGTTCGATTTTAGGAACCTCGTCTTTTTGTTTTAATCTATCAAATTGACTAAAGAAATGTTTTATAACACATTTGCAATAGAAAATATTTGAACTCTTTACTTAGAGTTATGCTACATGTACAAAGTTGGTTGACAAAATAATATCTATACCAATCATTTTAAAAACGAATTTTTAAATCATTTGAAATCAATTGTCTGGATTTTGCAAACACACTTTGTAACCCAACTTTTGTAACTCAACTTTTTACAAATGCTTTATTGCTTTACTTAATATGTGAAGATTGAAAGATTGATCACTACGACAATTGTAGATTTGTAAATTAAATAAGAAATATTTGTATATCAAATTAATAGTCTTTGTACTAAAAATAATTTTTTTCAGCTAAAATTTTGACCTAACGATGAACCACTAATCCGATTTTAAATCGAGATGAAAAAGAATCTATATTCTCTATCTCTTATTATTTATCCCGTAAATGAGAGAGTCTATTTTGTAATTATTATATATTCATATATATTTTTTAATATTATTTAATTAAATATTAATAAATAATTTTGCTATTGCAACCATAAACGGTCACCGTCCGCCCTAGCTCACTCGACTTCGTGGATCCATTCTTATCCATATTGGTGAGTCTTTCTTTCATAATCTATTTGACCTTAGTAGTATATCTAATGTCATATCTGCATATATGGATACTGGATACAGAGAAAATCATGTCTGAAATCAGTCTATCTCTACCCTCCCCCTCAAGCCTCCATCGTCACCCAGAGAGCATCTTTGCACAGTGACGCTCCTTTGTGAGCACAGTTGTACGATGATGACAACTCTGTACAACCCCACATTCTATCCATCTTCCCACCCTCACCGGCGGCGGCGCCTCTCTCTCTCTCTATCCGTCTATTTTTTTTATCGTTGGTGGTTTGCTTGGTTGCGTAATGGATCTTGAGGTTTGGGGTGAGTTGGTGTTGGTGTAGGCAACTGTGGCCGTGGTGGTGGCACTGGCATGGGTTCAAGTCTGTTATGGGCGACTGATTTGTTGCTAAAAATGGTGGTGGTGGAGGCGATAACTGGTGGCAGTGGAGGGGAGGTGTGTTGTGCGGTGTGGTGGTGGGAACGGAGATCAGATCTGTTGTTGGTGGAGGATCTGTGTGTTGACGGATCTGTTGGTGGTGGTTTGGGCTAATCTGTGGTGGTTGTTGTTGGTGTTATTATTGGTGGATGGTTGTGGCGGTGGTGGTGGTGGCGGTGGCAGGGATGCGACAAAGAATGTTTGTGACCAACTAGTTGGTCGATCTGTGATCAATCTTGGTGGTGGGTTTGGATCGGGGATGGTGTGTTTGGGTGTATGTGACCAATTATATGGTTCTCCGTGACCTACAGAATTGAAATTACGTGACATGTGAAATATATTTTTTTGATTTGTGACCAATAAAATATTTTGTGACCTACAAAATTTTAGATGTCGTGACCTCGAAATAATCCGTCACCCGTGACCTATAAAATTTTTGATCTGGACCGATGAAAAAATTGTGACCTGTAAAATTTTAGATCTATGACCTCGAAATAAACTGTGACCTACAAAATTTTGATCTAATTTTTGCAATTTTAAACTTTGGGGCCTGATTTTTGATTTTGGGATAGATAAAATCTGAGTTGTGAATTTTTTCCCATTTGAACATGGGTAGCATAATAGACCAAAGTGGAGCCAATACCGCTGTATGAGAATTATTCTCAACCGAACAAAGGTAGTGTTAACCTATTGAATTTAGAGGAAATTACATATTTCCAGACATTTGAAGACCCAAGTGCAAAAATCAGGTGCAAAATTGTTTTAATCAAAACTCGGGTATAAAATTAATAATTAAATATTTATATATACAACCCTAAATCAATTTCATCTCTACCCGTTTCATTTTCTCCCTCTTCTCTCTCATATCTCCCCCCTCGTGCTCGCCGCCGTCAAGGTTTCATCTCCACTTGTTTCATTTCTCCCTCTCCTCTCTCATATCTCCCCCCTCCCCCCGTGCTCGCCGTCGCCAAGGAGCATCACTACTGGAGATCCTCGCTTAGAGAAACATTGCTGTTGTAATGAAGAGGAGGTCGCGGTGAAGCAGATCCAGCGTAGTAGCTCGATTTGGATTTTTCTCCTTCAGGACCACCGCCTGGAACACCCATCGCTGGTGGTGTTGATGTTGGCGGTGCTCACTAGGTGGTGTTGGTCTTGGTCTTGGTGGTGGCAGTTGCGATTTTGTGTGCTGTATGTAGTGGCGGTGGTTACTGTGGTGGCGTCTAATCTCAACCCATCGATCCTCGGCGGCCGGAACACAACTTATTCTCTCTGATGGCCACCAGCGGCACGTCAAGAGAGCACAATGGTGGAAGCGGTAGTGTGGTAGTGGTTCATGATTGGCAGTGATTTTGTGGTCGTGGTTCATGGTTGGCAGTGTGGTGGTGATTTTGTGATTTTGTGGTTGTGTTGGATTTAGTGGTGGCTGCTTTGTTTGTGGTAGGGTTGTGGTGTGGTGGTGGTGTATCTGATAGGGTATGTTGGATCTGATGGTGACGGTGGTGGATCAACGGTGGTTGGCTTGGGTATGGTGCGTGTGCAATAGTTGGCTTGAGGGCGGTGGTGTACTGTCAATGTGATAATCATGATTGGAGGTGAAAATGGGTGTTGGTTAATTTGTGACCAATCATTTTTTTATCTGTGACCCAAAAATCATATAATCTGTGACCGTAAAAAATCGGTGACCAACTAATTTGGAATCTGTGACCGTGTGACCTATAAATTTTGATATGTGACTAACTAATTTTGAAATCTGTGACCAACGAATTAAATGTGACCTATAAAATTTTTGAACTGTGACCATTAAATAATCTGTGACGTATAAAAATTAGTATTTGTGACTGAAAAATAATATGTGACTAATTCAATTATAAATCTGTGACCGGAATGATTGCCGAAATAGTCTCCGAAATGGTCGTCGGAATAGTCGCTGGAATCGGAGCAGTCGTCGGAATGGTCGCCGAAGAACAATGGTCCCCGGAATAGTCCCCGGAGCGGTAGGGGTGGTGCATGTGGGGTGGGTTTATTATATTATATTAGAATTAAAAAAAAAAAAAACCTGATTTTTGAATTTTCAAACTATAAACATGATTTTTGAATTGGTGTAAACTAAACACCTTGTTTATGAATTTTTCCCTTAAATAGGGAAGTTGGGATAAGGGAAAAATTCATAAATAAGGTGTTTAGTTTACACCAATTCGAAAATCATGTTTATGGTTTGAAAATTCAAAAATCAGGTTTTTTTTTTTATTCTAATATAATATAATATAATAAACCCACCCCACATGCACCACCCCTACCGCTACGGGGACTATTCCGGCGACCATTCTGACCACCACTCTTCTCCGGCGACCATTCCGGCGACTGCTCCGACGACCATTCCGGCACTATTTCGACAATCATTCCGGTCACAGATTTATAATTGAATTAGTCACATATTATTTTTCAGTCACAAATACTAATTTTTATACGCCACAGATTATTTAATGGTCACAGTTCAAAAATTTTATAGGTCACATTTAATTCGTTGGTCACAGATTTCAAAATTAGTTAGTCACATATCAAAATTTATAGGTCACACGGTCACATATTTCCAAATTAGTTGGTCACATATTTTTTACTGTCATAGATTTAATTAGTTGGTCACAGATTTCAAAAATTTAAGGTCACGATTCAAAAATTTTACAGGTCACAGTTCGTTCATCGGTCACAAATCACAAAATTTATAAGTCACACAACTTATTTTATGGTCACAAAACACAAATTATATGTTACAAATTACTTTTATTGGTCACAAATTAATAAATTTGTAGGTCACACAATATTTATTGATCACAATTTATTCTTTATTTGTCACAAATCAACCAATTTATTGGTCACAATCAACAAACCATCTGTGACCACCACCAACACAACACCACAGTCGTCTCCACCGCCAACACCATAGAACCATACCACCGCCACCACATAAACCACCCCCGCTACCACCACATAAACCACCCTTGCCACCACAACATAAACCACCCCAACAACCACCACTGCCGCCCACCCAATGAAAACGACCTCACCACCACCACCAGAAAAAGACCTTGACACCACCAACACGATCCCCTAACAACCACCACCAACACCCAATGAAAATGACCACAACCACCGCCGCCTGCACCAACCACCACCGACCAGCAAGCAGACCATGGTATATCACTACAACATAACCAACAAATCCACCATCGCCACGACATCGCACACAACACCGCCATCGAAAAACACCACTGCACCTCCACCTCCACTGCACCATACCTCCACCGCGTACAACAACTCACACCAGCACCTCTACCGTGCACAACCATTCACCATGCCACCAACCAGATCTCAACCACAAACCCACCACACCACATCTACACCACAACACAACCAGGATCAACACCACCACCATACCCGACGCAAACACTACCACCACAAGACTGCAAATACAACCAACAAAAATCTCCCCAAAAACTTCGACGCCACCAGATCGAACGTCACAGTGCACCAGATCTCGCAATGTCTCTCCGATCGATTGCACATCGACCGAAATGATTGAGTCATTACCGTCTCAAGCGTCGACCTCTTCTGGCGGTTCAGAGAATGAAGTTCCTTTTTCCAAATGTCGCAGAATTACTCCTACTGGTAGAATCACCAAACGTAAATCACGTACATCAAAGCGCGCTATGACTACATTTATTACGGTAGATCCAGCTAATTTCAGGAAAATGGTACAGTAGGTGACCGGCGTAAGATTCAGTGGAGATTTAAATGGATTTGTACCGGTTTCGCCGGTGTTGAATCTCGATCCGCAGAGGCCAAACTACATGTTTCAAATGGGTTGTACCTTGCCCACTCTTGACACTTCATCTGATCTGCTTGACCAGCAAGTAGTTCTGCAACCAGTAATTAATGTTCCTTCGCCATCCACGGTGGTCGCTGACGGTGGCGCAGCTGGTTTTAGCTTCGACTCTTTGAGAGAAGGAAGAGAGAGAGAGAGAGAGAGAGAGAGAGAGAGAGAGAGAGAGAGAGAGAGAGAGAGAGAGAGAGAGAGAGAGAGAGGAGGAGGAGGAAAGAAGAGAGAGGCGAGAGGGGGAGAAATGAATTGATAAAAATGATTTAAGGTTTGGGATTGGGTAGGGTGGGAATAATATTTAATTTTTAAATTAATATCTGAATTTTGATTAAAATATTCTCACCTGATTTTTGCACTCTAATCTTTAAATACCTGATTTTTTATAATTTCTCTTGGGATAAATTGTGGTAGCCCAAAAAACAAAGTCTAATGACAACCAATTTAGCATTGGAAAAGGCCCAAGAATTTTTTATCCAACAAGTATTAGGGCCCGGTGAAAATAAATACCCAAGCCCCATTCTATAGTACTCAAAAGCCCTACTAAAAGTCCAAAATGGTCATCAAATCTTTTTTATTTGGCAAATAGCTCCTGACTGCAGGTAAAGAAAGCATTAAGTACGTTTGCCTTCAAAAGTTGATTTAATTAGGATTAATAGCAAAAAACTCCCCTAAAAAATTTCAAATTGTGATATACAGTTATTGAAAATGACAGAAAACCCCCTATTTGAAAATTTGTGAGCGAAATACCCACTACCGTCAACTTCCATTAGATTTGCCATTAGAAATAGTTAAAAAAAAAAAACCAAAATTAAATAGGAATAATAGCAATTTCAGTCCCCAAACTTGTTTTCTTTATAAATTATGTCCAAATTTTTTATATTTGCCACCTACCATTCCATATTCATGCAAAAATTTAAAAAAAAAAAAACCCAATTCAGTACTCTCCAAATTTATTCCGAAAACTCCAAAAATCACACAAATGGAACATAACACAATCTTTATAATAAATTACCTCCAATAATCCTTTCCAGCTTAGGAATGCTTTTGGTACAGCGGTATTTGGCCACCTTCTAACCCCTTTCTGACTCCAGGTCCTGACTTAGATTTTAGACCCCTCATTCCAAACTGACAACTGCCCCTTTGTCCATCAGCATGATCTCTTCACTTTCTCTTTAAATTTTCTCGAGATTCGAGTTGAGGAAATAAGTTATCAAGTCGAAACCAATGTCATAGAACTATTACATCCTAGATAGCTTCAAAGGGCAAACTGCCCACTCCCAAGTTGTATAGCTATTCATAAACAGTCAATGGACATGGAGCTCAGAGTTCCCTTTCACCACTTTTTTAGAAACATCATTTCCACATTAAATATGGTTCCTTCCCAGCTGCTCTGAATGGATGGGCCCAATTTGCTAGGTCTTTTTTGTTTTGAGGATTTGCAGTTCTATAGGAAGAGTTATCCCTGGATATATTGTGTTCAATGTATCGTCACATGCCATTGGGGAATATTGTGAACCCTAAAAGGGTATACTATTCCTTTTCTTTCATTTCTCTAGGGCCTGCTCGAAATTGGTAATCATCCCCATCCAAGTACACAACTGGAAAGAGAATTTTTCTTCGTTCGAGGTAATTATGGGTCTCAACCCAATGATCCCAACCTTTTGGTTGTAATTCCTTGAACTTATGGTAAGTGCTATGAATCTTAATTCATTGCTTGTCTTTTCATTTATACTTTTTAGGACCTTGCTATTCGTACTTGCCGACTTACACTCTAGATTACACTTCCTGACAAAAAGACCAAAATATCCTTCATCTATCTTTTAGTTAAGTCAAGGTTCTCTATTCCTAATATAGGATACGTTTGATTTATTTCTCCTAATAAATGGAAAAGCCAATTATGCTCGTATTTACCAATATTTTTTTTTATTAAAACGATCGTTTAATATTCTAATTTTATTTTCTAATTTATTAATTTCTTTATTAATTCTGACTATATTTTCTGTAAAATATAAAGACACAGGTATATTTCTACTATTTTTCAGAAAATAATCAAGCACAGTATAAAACGATTTAATTTCTTCTCTTTTCCTTTCGCAATCAATTTCTAAACACTAAATAATAGTAACTAAAACTTCATAAATAGAATGAGTGCAAATATTAATACAAGTATTTAACATAATTAAGAAAGGTCTTACAGTATTGAAGCAGAAGGTAAATGCAGAATAATATCAACGAGATTTCCCTCGAGCTTGCTCCCGTATGTTTGTATACTCAAATATAAGTGATCGATGTTATTTGAGTTTAAGAAAGTGGGTTATGGTCCAACACGACTTCCACACTCTTATTATTTTTCTCTCGACTCTTTTGCATATCTTATAATGGATCACACGGAATCACAGTTTTCCTTTCAACTCCTTGTTAAAACATCACCTTGAAAGGTAACAGGGTTCTAATGGCTTTCTCTAACAACGCCTCAAACGCCAACACACGACTATATGGCAACAAGATACTTGCACTAACCCTCAAGGTTCTCACCGTTGGAGTATAAGTAAGATAAGAGTTTTTGAGAAATCAACAAGAATAGAAAGACAGTATTTTCAAACAACTTGGATTTCATAAACACATCACACTAATATCTCTTACATAAGAGTATACATACATATTTTGGCTACACTCTTGGTACTTTCTCTAAAGAGATTAGAACTCCATAGAGATTACCTTATTACAAGGTTCAAATGAAAGAGAGAAACTGAAATGGTTACAAGATTCGAAAACAAGAGAGAAAGATAGTTTTTTGCTTAAGGATGGAATGCCTTCTTCTGAGAGTTAGTCTTCAATTTATAGACTTAAAAAGCTCTCCAGCTGTCCTTCATTATTGTGGTGTTACTATGTAAGATAATGAGAATCATACTGTGGCCTAAAGTTCTTTTTCTTAACATGGAAAATTATTGAGGTGAAACCCCACGGTTTTTCTTTATCAAAGTAAGTCTGATAAAATAGTGATAAAGGAGGTCTTCTACTTTTCCATATGAGACTCAAACCACTCTTCCGAAAATTCCTCTAGATCTAGTGAGATTGGTGATCCATCTCCTTCATTGCTACAGCATTCGCACTTATGGTTTGGATAACGCCAAAATTGTTTACACAGCTCACTTTTTGTCTTCTGTGTTCCACTAGCGTCTCCTTCAAAAATATGATCTCACCATATATCAAGATAATGCCAATCTTCTTGTTTAGTAGGTCCCACAGCCTTACTATAAATCAAGTGGTCTTGTGATTCATACACCCAAATATTCTGATTTTTTTCAATAACTTTCTGGATATGCTCAAATTGCTCTTTATATCCCTTGGCTCTACGGAAGGTTGCAATCTTGATAACATCTTCTGGTCCAGTTTCATGGACTTCACTCTTCTCAGGCTGAAGATGCTTGGAAGTAGTTGCAATCCTTATGACATGGCTAATTGGCAGTAACCTATCTTCTTCATTATCCCATTCAGAACAGGTAGAGAAAAACCTGATATATATGTTCTTATGTTTAAGAACTTGGCAATACCTTTCAATAGCTCGGACTACTTCTTTTGGTAACAAAGAAATTTCTTTTAAAGATTTCGATGGGTAAATACAAATTATATTTCCCATTTCGTAAAGAGCACAAACCCAATAAGCTGGGGCTCCTGGATAAAGGTTAACTTTGTTTTAAGTTCCATATGTTAGCATTTTCATCCATCCTCCTAGACTGGTAAACCAGCAGCATGCTAGATTGAACAATACATATGGAAGCATAAAATCGTCTTTATTTTTGATGTCGATAACACCATGAGTGT
This sequence comes from Fraxinus americana, assembly GCA_035079005.1. Lineage (NCBI taxonomy): Eukaryota > Viridiplantae > Streptophyta > Magnoliopsida > Lamiales > Oleaceae > Fraxinus > Fraxinus americana. Next base: position 14,223,676 of record CM068719.1, on the reverse strand, counting down.
TACAGGCTTTGATGATATTTGAGCTATTAAGTTCTGGTATTGAGATACTATCCTTTGTAAATATTTTCTCCAGTGAGGGAGACAAAGTAGTATTCTCTCTAACTGAAAGTTTATGAAACTTCAATGCTTCTGGTTCAATATTGGCACAAAGGCCTTCAGAATTATTAGCACTAGGGCCTTCGGATAATATAGCCTTGTTGGCTTTCTCAGATTGCTACTCATTTCTTAACTGCTAAACATTCTTTTCGATTAATATCATACCTGGTTTCGGCATCTTTGAATGTGCCTGAAGTATAAACAACAAGCTCTTCTAGGTATTTACACAATGGATTACAAAGAAACTCTTTATGGTTTTCTTTTCTTTTAAGTATTGCTCCCCAATGTAATAGAGATGCATCAGTTTCTAAAATAAAGAAATTTTCTTCATTTAGAATATTTAATTCAGGTAGGTTTTCACAAATTTTCTTAATTTTGTTTACCATTTCTACATTTTCTTCTAAATTTTCAATTCTTAATACTGGAATTTTTTATTTTTTATTAAATTCTGTATAACATCCACCACGATTACCTGCAGAACTCTGATGTCTAGGTCTATGGCGAATAGGTTGATGTGCAATTCCAATAGCTTTATATATTTTTGGTATTTTAATTTTGTGATTACAAGGTGTAGTAAATTCAAAACTATCATTATATTGTGTAAAGGGACTGTATGTATAGATAAAATTTTCTACTAAAAGGATATCACATCCAATTTTATCTGTTGCATATATTCTAGGAATAAAACATTCTCTATTTCCTATAATGATAGGAACATTTTCTACAAAATCTCTATAGATTTCTACAATATCGCTTGTTGTTTGACCATAAGTTGTTTTCTTATAATCTCTTTTATAATAATGTTTTGAGAACACATTTCTTTTACATAGGCAAATACCTGATCCAGTATCAATTATGGCATGAAACTTTATCATACAATAGTCTCGTAAATTGAGAGTTATCTCAATATATGGATTAAGTATACTAGTTTTGATTGATCTGATTCATTATATCATATAAATTGGTTCTTTGTTTTTAGTAATTCTAGGAATCATTTTTTGTTTGCCTTCTATAGTTATTTGTAGAGTATTCTTTTGTATATGAAATGGTGAGACTTTCTCAAGAAAGTTTATTCCAAATAATATTGGATTAGTATCTTTTCCTTTTCTATAATCTTTATGGATTTTAAGATTTAATTTAAATTGTTCTCCTTCTATATCTATGAAATTTAGTTCGAGATTAACAAATGTTTTAATTTCATATTTAATTCCGTGATAATCGGTAAGAGTTATTCCTTGTGGTAAATTTTCTTCTATTAAATGTTCTACTAAGTCTGCTCTTATGTGACTAGTACTAGCTCCTGTATTAACAAGGGCTATAATTTCTTCGTATTTATTTTGATTATTGATATATTCTGTTAGGATAAGGAAATTATCTTCCTCACACCTTCTAAGGTCAATATCAATACTATTTCTAGGCATTATTGGATAATTTCTATTTGTAGATGGTCTGCTAGAGCTTGAGAGTTCTCTAGTACTGATACTTCTTTCTATTCTTCTACTAGGCATTCTAACAAGAAGTTGTCCAGAGGTATTTAAGGTGACTAATCCTTGATTTCCTACATTATTGTCTATTCTTCTAGATTGCTGATGAAAATCAAGCAATATATCTTGTGGTAATGAAATGTTATTATTACTTAACATTCTTGGCAGTGTAAATTGCGCTAGATCTTTAAAGTCTTCATGGATTTGTATGAAGTCTCCTGAGACTTTATTGATTTCTTTTTGGTACGTAGTAGTAAAAGCATATAAAGCTTTACAGTGTAAAGTTACTGCTTTACTTCTTGGTGGCATAATTAATCTATCTATTTTATGATATAGATTTAATCCTAGACTTAAGTTTTCATCTAATAAAGACATGGCAAATCCAGGTCTTATAGTAAATATAATTTTCTTATATACTAGATTTCCAGATACAACTCCTAATAAAGCATCCATAGGATCATGAAGTATTCTGTTATCCATCAAATACATTTGTATAGGAATATTCATTCATTCTCTAAAGTATCCTTTAACCATGATTTGTACTCCTCCAATCACAATATTTTTTAATCTTTCTTTAGTTGATGGTTTTATCTTAGCTAATTCTTTATTAACCCATTCTCTGGTTATTAGAGGTATAATAGTGTTACCTTTAACATTTTCAATGTTAATATGTACTTCATCATATTTGGCAATATATATGATTTTGTTAAACCAAGGTAATATTGGTCTTACAAAAACATCTTTATCTTTTAAAGATATTTATTTTTCTTTTATGACTCCCTATCTTTTTTCATCAAACATAACTGTTTGTGAAGTTTCTTCTTCATTATCTAAAGTATTCTCAATGGTTTCCATAATTTCTTCATTCATTTAAATTTGTTCAAATTCTGGTTCTTCAATTTCTTCTATATCAAGCTCATAGATTGAGTTTGTTTCTGACAATTCGTCTAAGTCTTCGATTATTTCATAATCTGAGTCAGATTCTATTTCTTCCATTAATCTAATGGCTTTAACATCTTCTCTTTTATTTCTATTAGAACAGTTGGGAGATATATGCCCTATTTCATTACATGTAAAACATTTACATTTTTTATAAAAATTTTCTTTAGATTTCTTTTGAGATTTCTTATGTTGGTTATATTCCTTTTTTCAAGGCTTTTTCTTCTTGAAATATTTCTTGTGGCTCTTAAATCCTTTATTTCTCTTCCAAGGTTTAAAATATTTCTTAAATTTCTTTTTATAGTATGGTTTCCTAAATGGTTTGTGACAACCTAATTGTGGTATTGCTGCTATTTCTCCATAGCAACATAAACTTGTTTTCTTACCATGTTTCCTAAATAGGTGTTGATGCATAAATTTTCTACACCATTCTGATATTTTTCTTTTAGCGAATGAAGTTCTCATTCCTAAGGTATCAGCTTTATGATTAGGATCTTCCCATTCTATTTTATTCCAATAAGTTTGGTAATCTTCAAATAATTTCTGACCCCATGGCCAAGGTAGTTTAAAAAAATATCTATTAAGCAGTTTTTTATTTTCTTCTGATGGATTCCATTCTTTTATGGATTTAGATGCTTTGATGTATATTTTTTTCGAATTTCTTAGTATATTCGTTTAATTCACACATATCACAGATTTTTAATAATTCTATTTCTCTTTCTGCTTATAAGGCTTCTTGAGTGATCATATCTATTTTAATTTCTGGTATAACTTCTCCTAAGAGTAAGTGTCTAAAGAAATTTTCCATTCGTTTTAAAATTTTCTTAAAGTTTTCAGCATCTAAACTTTCATTGCTACTATAGTAGTTGTATATTTCTCTCCATATTTAATTTGATTTTTTGTTTCTTCAGAAGTTTTTCTCCAGATATCTAAAGTGATTCCTCTAAAGGTGTGGATTATAAAGTTGTATGCTTGAGTGGTATTCCATTTATGAAAAGTGACCGCTAAATCAGTAGCTTTTGCCCATGAGTCAATAATTTCATTTTTATTATTGCTATCATCAACATCTAGCCATATTCCCGTTGTAGGAATTTGTTCAGTAAATAATTTAACTGGATTATTATCCCTAAGGTGTATAGGCTTGGTTGACGTAGTTCTAACTCCTTTTCTAAAATTGTAATTTTCTCCTTCTTCTGTTAATCCATGTTCTTTCATCCATTCAAAATTCCAGTCATCAGATTCGACTTGAGTCCAATCATTAATTCTACTTGTTTCTCCAACTAATGCTTGTGTTTCAACTTGTTGATTTAAAGGTGGAGTATTAATTTTAGTGATTTCTTCTTTGGGTGGATCATTCATATAAATATTCTCAGTTTGAATAGCTAATTGTTCTAAACTCTATTTATAAGCTTCTAATTCTTCTCTTGTGGCTTCATAGAATTTAGTTTATAATTCTTCTATAACATATGCCGGCAAAGGTGATTCAATTGATGTATAAGAATCCTTAAATTTTGATTCTTTAAATTTAGATTCAATTAGTTGTATAGGATTTTTGGTCCTATTTTAATATTGTCATTCACAATTTTCAAATTAGTCTCGATATTTTTTATATGAGTTAAAACATTTTGGTTTAAAATATCAGTTTCTCCTAAAGGTTGAGCAAAATTATTATATTGTTCTAAAAATTGATTTATAATAATATCTTCTTCTTCATTTTCAAAAAATTCATCTACTAATATTTGTAATCCTTTATTTTTTATTTCTGCTAAATGTTGAGGACTATTTACTTGTTTTATTTCTTCACTTAGAGATTTATATTTAATACTTAAATTTGTTACTAATTCTTGTAATTTAATTCGATTAGTATTAGTTAAAATATTAATATTTTGTAATTCTTCTAAAATTATTTTATCTTTTCTATTCATTTTTAAAAATTTTCTTTAATTTCGTTACTAGGCACTGATACCAATTTTGTTTAAAAAGCGGAAGACAACTAAAATATAGAGATAATGGTAAAATAGACAAAACATTCACAAAATGACAAAAAAGAGTAAACAAGTAGCATTTTCCTACTTTTTATGTTCTAACTTTGATTATTCGGTACACACGAACTACATTATAGTTTATGGTCGAGCTCTCAGCAAGCTTTACGCCCTAGTGGCTCCTATCCTTCGATTCCAATTTTTACAACCTTGATGTTTAAATCACCATGGGCGAGTTCATGTATTGGTCTATTTATCTTCAATTCCAGACATTTAATTGATTGTTATTATTATTTTTAAATGTTTTTTTCCTTTCTTTACATTGCGAATTGATTTCGATGTGAACCCGTCTAAGTGCTAGAGAATTTACTCGCCTAAGGATTTAGACATTATCGAACCTAGAAGGACTAGTTTCATTCCTTTGGGGGACCAGATCGCCCAGCCTTCCCCGCTAGAGTCGGAGGGACCGTAGTCCCCCGTTGCTAATGTTTTGGTTCAAAGTTTACTACCCTTTAGAACTACATCTTCTTTGCACATCAATGTTGGAGAGCTTGAACTGAGCATGAAAGAGTCAAGTAGACCTGGGTGAAGATCGTTCCCAAATTTTTGGTCTTTGCTTAGTCCTCGCTTTCATGATGAGCTAGATATAGGGATTTTATCTTCCTTTCCTTGTCGTCCAAATTGCAAGTTTATTTTATGCCTATTTTAATCAATCCTAGGAGAAATTGTCTAAGGACCTTACTCCCGTGCAAATGGTAGAAATGATTGATGCTCATATGTCGCGAGTTGCAATATTATTCCAAGACCAGTAGGCAAAGTATGAGCTTTTCATTAACTGAGTCAAGGATTTGAATAGGAAGGTCCAAGCCTTGAAGGAAGAATGTAACACACTCCAAATGAAACTGGATATGGCTGAGGAGAAAAAATCACGATATAAGAACGTGTTCTGAAACGCTGAGGAATATGCTAAGGCAGAAGCTACTCTTCAGCCGATATCAAGAGATTCACCTCCGATTTAATGCAAACTCAGTTAGATAATCGAGCCTATTCTGACTGAATAGAATGGAAAATTATTAGGCTGAGTAAGGAGCTCTAAACGGCTAAAATTGATTATTTTCTCACAATAAAAGATGGTACCCAAGCATAAGATGAATTGATCTTACTTTGTCAAAAGTTAAAAATAGTAAGGCTAAATTTTCTATTGCAGAGTATGTTGCAGCTGAAAGGAAGGCTTATGAAGCCAAACTTTTCGAAGAATCTATGTAGGAAGGGGCAAACAAAGTTTTTGATAATATTAGGGAATTTCATCCTGAATGGGACATGAATTTCTTAGAGGTTCGTGAAGAGGATGTTAGTGACACCTAGTCTTTAGAAATTCGTCTGTTAGCCTCCAGGGCTTCGTATGTTTTTCACCTTTCTGCCGAGCCTTTTTAGCCTGCAAATTCTGATATTATTACTCTATGTGAGGTTGCTACTATAGTTGAGCCAGCTGACACTCATAATAATTGATGACCTCTTTAGCCTTTTATTCATTTTGGAGGAATCTATTTAGTGCCATTGGATTCTCGAAATATTTTATCTTTTTGATATATATATGAGCTCGCTTTATATTATTTACTTGTTTTAATATTGCATTTTATTATCGCTTCATGTGTTTGTTTGTCTGGCCGACAGCCACATTTTACGTAATTGTAAATAATTTTATAACATAACTCATAAACCATTTAACAATATATCACGTAACAAAACTGTTGGGGCAAACAAGTCCCACATCGGTTGTGGGAAGAAAATAAATTCATCATATAACCCAAGTGGGCTACTCCACCCATTATCAATTGATTTTGGGATGGAACCTCACTTGGGTCTGGTGGAGTGGGATTGGGCCTTGGGTAATTGCTCTCAATAATTCCCTAACAGTGGTATCAGAGCCAGGTTGTGTGGCTAGATAAATCGAGGTGGTGGAAAATTCTCATGAGATGGTGAATTAGGGATGTCAATGGGCCGAGCCGAGCCGGCTCGGCCCATACCCACACGAGCCGAGCTCGTGGCTCGTTTCCAATGAGCCGAGCTTAAGCTCGGCTCATTGGATTTTGGGCGAGCTCGGCTCGTGCTCGAGCTCGCCGAGCAGCTCGTGGGCTCGTCTAAATTTATTTATTTATTTTATTTTTTTCTAATTTTTTTCTCCTAACATTCTATAATCCCCTCCTACATTTTTTTAAAAATAATAAGAACAAAATTTTATTTGTTGAGTTTTGTTTTTTGTTTACCCTTTAATATTTTATTAAACATAAAATATACACATTTTATAAACAATTTTTTTAAAAAATAAACCCTCCTCCTTTATCCGGGCTTGGGACCGGCTACTTCAATTTCGAGTAGGCGGAGTTAAAAATTGTACACGAACAACTTGTTACGTGTACAATTTCTTTTAAAAAAAATTATAAAGGTATGAAATCATGAAAATAAAATTTTGTGATAAATGCGGTGAAATTAAATATCACTTACTTGATTACATGCAATTTCGGCATATTTATGTTGAATTCGATAATTAGCGTCTTCCCAATCCTTCACGCACATTAACGCTTCCAAAATATCTTCTTTTAGTCGATTCCTGACCTCGGAGAGAACCCTCTTTCCTGCACTAAAAGCAGACTCTGAAGCTACAGTGCTAACTGGAGGTGTTAATAGATCTTTTGCCATTGCAGAAACTATTGGCCATCGGCGTTCGTTATTTCCCCAAAATTCAATGACCTCTTTTGAACTTTTCCTAACTGATTTGTTACTAGGCAAAGTATGACTAAAGTAATCAATTAATTCAGATGGCAACGCATTTGGATTAGACGGATTAGTACTCGAAGTTTTAGTACATGCAATGGAAGTCAAACTATTGTTACTACTAGAGGAACCACATGCATATGCAATTGAATCATATCTATATGAGTTCATGTTTTCGAACAAATTTAAAACTTCAACATCGTCATCCGTTATATTAGTGGGATGAACAGTTGGAGGTACACGAGTAATATGTGTACCCATTCGTGAAGCATATAATTCATACATTTCAGTTAACGTTTGTTCCAAATTCTTATAAGTAATAGGCATATTAAAAGTTAAAGTATTTGAAATTTGATCAATTACAAATTTAGTACCCGATAAATTATATCGGGGGTCCATGACGCATGCTAAAGGAAATAACATAGGCAATTCTTCCCAATATTTTCTAAATTTTACTTCCATCGAATATATAACCGCTTCAAAATCGGGATCATTTTGAAATCTCTTAAAAGCCCTAGCAGTTATATAAAGACGTTCAAGAACCATACAACTAGTGGGATAATAAACACCAGATAATATATTTGTAGACTCATAAAAACTTGTGAAGAAATTTTTAATTTTAAAAACTACATTCCAATCGGATTCATTCAAGATGGTATCGTTTTCGCCTCTAACATGCCTATTGTTATAAAATTCGGTAATAAACGCTTCATAACCTTCACATGATTTTAATAATAAGTAAGTTGAGTTCCATCTATGGCCTACGTCAGTAATAAATGTTTTAGTATGTGTATTTCCACATTCCTTACAAAATTCCTCAAATGCTTGTTTCCTACTAGGTGTAATCGTGATATATATAAGTGTATTCCTAATTCGGTTAATTTCATCCATCACATGTTTTAACCCGTCTTGTACTATTAAATTAAAAATGTGGCACACACATCGAATATGAAATAAATAACCACCGAAATCAGGTTGAAGTACTCTATGCAATTTATCGATAACAACCTTATTTACAGTAGCGTTGTCGAACGTAAAAGAACGAATTTTACTCTCACATTTATATTCTTTAATTATGAACATAATAGCGTTAAATATTGTTTGAACGTTGTACGGGTACTCAACAATTTTAAAAGCAATAATTTTTTTATGCATGACCCAAAGTGGGTCTATATAGTGTGCAGTTGCAGCTATATAACCCCTCTTATTAATACCTTCCCACATATCTGAAGTTAACGATATCACACCCCCATATTTTTCTAAATCTGAAATTAATAGTTTCTTTAAATTCATAAAATATTCAATTGTATCAGACCGAAGAGTATTTCGACTTACCCCAACGTACCTCGGTTGAAGATATTGTTTGACGTAGTTGACGAAATGTTGGTTGTCAGCTATTGCTAGTGGCAACTCCGCCGCGGCAACGAACTTCACCATTACCGTTCGAGCTTCTTCCTCCGAATACATCCACGTAGAAAGTGGCGTAGTTGTAGCACCGGCGCTTGGAGTGCCAAACTGTAGTTACGTTTGACCAGCTGGAAGAAGCCCATGTTTGGTGGCACATGTTTTGTAGTGACGGTTGAGGTGGGTGGTTCCAATGCCTCTTTGCCATGCCAGTCGTTGTTGGCAGTATTTACATACTGCTTTGGTTTCTGAAATTCCATCAACCACACGACCAGTTTGAACTAATTTGAAATGGTCCCAACATTTTGCCTACTTCTTCCCCTTTCTCTTCCCTCTTGTATTGGGAATATTTAATGTAAGTTCTTCATCTTGTTCCAAATCAATCGGAACACTAGAATCAACATCAATGTCATCCAAATCAATTGGATTTGGATGACTACCTTCACGAACGTCGAAATCTTCAATATTTTCTGGAATTGGTAATTCATTTAGACCGGCGAATTCATTCCCAAATTGATTTTGGGCATGTGTTTCGTCTTCCATACCGAACAAATTTTCAACAAATGCTCATGAATCCATTTGTGATAATAGAAATTGAATTGTAAAATCAAGATAATAATGTAAAAAAATGTAGAAGAGGATTATAGAATAAATGAACGAAATGGATGATAATGATTTGTAAATTGTAGTAGAGAGTAGAAAGTAAAGTAGAGTAGAGATTAGAGAATGAAATTGTGAAAGTTTGGTGAGAAAAAATTGTTGTAATAGGTAGGTATTTATAGGAGAAGAAAAATAAAAAAAAATAGTGACCAAACGGTCCGTTCTGGTCACTTTGTTGTTTTTAAAATTTTTTAAATATATACACGAGCCCACGAGCCGCTCCCAAACGGTCCGTTTTGGTCACTTTGTTGTTTTTAAATTTTTTTTAATATATACACGAGCCCACGAGCCGAGCGGCTCGTGGGCTCGTCTAAGATGAGCCCACGAGCTGCTCGGCCAGCCGCTCGCCGAGCAGCTCGTGAATAGTACGAGCCGAGCCGGCTCGACTCGTCTAGCGAGCCACCCGCTCGGCTCGTGGGCATGAATAGTACGAGCCCGAACGGCTCGTGGGCATGAATAGTACGAGCCGAGCCGACTAGCCGACGAGCCACTCGACTCGATTGACATCCCTATGGTGGATCCATGGTAACGTAGTGGGTGCGGCTGCAATGGATTATCTCGATGAGTGGTGATTTACCTCGTGAGCCTTGTTTTAGAGAGGGATTGTTAGGGCAAACAAGTTCCCCATCGGTTGTGGGAAGAAAATAAATCCATCATATAACCCAAGTGGGCTACTCCACCCATTATCAATTGGTTTTAGGATGGAACCTCACTTGGGTCTGGTGGAGTGGGTTTGGGCCTTGGGTAATTGCTCTCAATAATTCCCTAACAAAAGTATATCATTGAAACAAAACCATCACGATTTTTATTCACAAGTAATTTTTTCGTGTAGCTACACTATGTTTTTCTTACAGTTTCCGATTATGATGGGAAAGATTTTAGTCCAGCTTCTACTAGCAGAGTGACTTTTGCCTTTATACTATTTCGTTGGCGGGATAAACCTCACCTTAAGATATAGCTTTGTTGGCAGATAGGTTTTCCAACCCATCATTCACAGCAATGGATGTTTGTTTTCCTGAAAGAGGTATTTCAAGCATGTTTCCTTCAATTGTCAGAGTATTATTGGTTAGTAGAGCCCTTAGGACATCTTTCGTTAAGCCGTTGATGTAGCATTCACGTGGGGCTGCTTGATCTATCCTGATCATGAATATTCATTTCGGAGTTTCAAATTTTAAGCATAGGTGATGGATAGATGTTATAGCTTCTAACTATTTTAAGGTAGGCCTTCCAAGGATCCTGTTTTATGTGGACTACTATACATAATTAGAAAGTCCATCTATCAGTAGAATATAGTTGGCTCATCACTTATTTCAACTGCCAATGTAATATGTTCCCTAGAGATCATAACGTTTCTAGTAAAATCGTAAAGAGGTTTAGCCATGGGTACCCAAGGATGATCAACTTGCATTGGGTTAAAAACACTTCCAAATAATATTTAATAAAGCTGCCATTATCCTCCAACATCTGGCTAAGGCTGTTGTGAGCTATTATAGCCTGCACTACCAATGCATTGTTGTGTGAATATATGACTCCCTACTCATCATGGTTATTAAAAGTTTTTGGAAGAGATGTTGGTTGGAGATTACCTCGAATCCAAAAGTTCTCCAATGTAGGCCTCTTAACAACTCGAACATAATTCTTTTGCGCATTTGCGATTTCTCGCCTACATAAAGACCTTTGATAATAGTGGGTTTCTCTTACATGAGGTCGGGAGTGTTGGTTACTGACTGGCACTCACAACTAGTCCGCGTGTCTTAATCTAACTTTGTGATATCACTCTCTTGTGCTTGAGTATGGAGGCTTTCGGCTGTCAATCCTTTGAATGTCCTAGCTGGCTTTGTGGCTTCACCATCCTAATTACCTTGAACATTCACTGTGTCGTGGTCCCGCTATAATGAATTTTACAAAATTTTACCTTTCGATTTTTAGGGGACAGAGGTGCTTTGCCTACTATATTTGTGATGGGATTGGAGAGATCTCATGTACTTTGCTTTTGTGGTTGTTAACGCGTGAGTACCGATACTTCAACAATCTAGGTGTATAGGTTGAGGCACTTACGTACAAGACTTTCTTTCTTCAGCTGCATTTGTATCATACACTCACACAAATGGTACATAGGAGAACTTCTCCATAACTGAAGAGGTCAGTTCTTCCTTGATCTCCTTGGAGAACGAAAGGTGTTCATCATCGTCTAATTCATATGGCCATTCTTCATGTTCTTCATCCAGATGAGTGTTATATGAGGTATTGTATAGACTTTCAACCTTCCGACGTTATCGCTGATTGTTCATCTTATTATGTAAGGTAACCTCTTCTGGAAACCTTTCCTTGGCTGGTCCCCTCCTCCACCGCCATTTGTCATGCTTTTTCGGGATACTGTTGTGAAGATAAACACCCTACTTTGCACCAAGAATCCGGGCTCAGAATCTTCAATCAACACCATAATGAGAAAACCCAACACCCAAACCACACCAAACGGTTGCTCCACCCTTTTCTGCCCACACAGGAACTGTGAAAAGGAGGGAGATTTTAATAACCACAGGGTAGCCACAAAGGCAAAGGAGAGAAAGGGACGAAGTAGCACACAGCCACGGTCGAAGGTAATAGCACACAACCAAAACCACCGTTTGCTCTCAAGGGTTATCACAAAAATCTCTCACACACTTTGAATAGTAACGGGTATGGCATATATATGGGATTAGGTATAGTTTTTAGGTTAAGCCCAATAAGACAAGATAAGGCCCAAGTAGGAACATATAAGTGGGCCATCAACATATGGGAGCCCTCCATGTTTGGGTTGGGCCATGAGCAGCACTAATTAAGATTAGGCTGCTTCCAATGGCCTAACTAGGGTTTAGGGTTGGTTTACCAAATTTTGGTGTCGATGTACTTTCAGTCATTTGGACTATGCCGACTGAATTAAGACAATTCTATTCATCATCGCCCAGGGAGGTCGTTTGACAACAATTTGCCTAACAACTGTCATAGGTTTTTTTATGCTTGAAAGTGATGTTGTCATTGAAAAAAAGAGTTTTTAGTTGGATTAGTTTCATTTTCTTCAAATTTTTCATGTGTGTTTGCCTTCGTATTCTCGATCTTCGCCCGCTGAGAGGCATTCTTTGTTGTTAGCGCTTTCAAACTCTCAAACATTTCTTGAATGATTTTGGTAGTGAAAATTTTCTTCCACAAGCGGCGACGTTGTGTGGGAGAAATGTCGACTTGAGCCTTCTTCGGAGTTTCATCTATCTGTCTCTTAGTATTAGCGTAACTGTTTGGTAGACAGTTGATGCATTCTCCGACTCCCACTTCCGACGCTTTCATTTCCTCTAGTTTCTCTTCGATCTGACTCATGATTTCAGATCTCAAGGATTTCGAGCTTTTTCAGATATAATTGGATTTTGTGGTCTACTTTGTTCAAGATTTTAAACAGGCAGAGCCAATTAGTAGATGATAGAAATTGAATCAACAAATCCTCTCACCGGACTCTTACCTCCAAATCTCGCTAGTTTTGATGTTCAAACTGAAGCTAGAGATGAAATGAATATTTGGGGTGGAGATATTTGAATTGCATGCATCTTTTTTAAATGAGAGGTATTTATAGATTTCCTTCCAAGTTGTAGGATAAATTGATCATTTTAAGAGAATGACAGATGTCGGATTTTTATTGACTATTTTATAATTGATTCGGTCAAGAATCACGCTTTAAGTTGCTAGATTCAACTTAGCAAACAAAAACAAGATATAACATAAATATGATTTTTAATTGCCATTTACTAATGAGAAAAGTCATTACTCCTACATAATGAAAATGAATCAATTTGCAGTGTGCTCCAGCCATTGCCGTGTTCGAAGTTGCTTGAGTAATTGTTATACAGTATTTGTGTAAACTTCCGTTCAAGGGATAATATGTGCTTAGAAACAATTTACTGTTTTAGGTCAGAATTGTAACCCCGAAATTTTATAGAATAAGATTATTTAGTGATAAGCACTTTGACTTGGACACCTTTTGATAATTTTGAAATGTTGAGGAACTAAGGTGAAAATAAGTATTAAATTCAACATTATTTGGACAAAATAATTAAATGTTGACAGAGAAACAATTTGTATATCAATAGTGGCTCATTTGGCGACTTGTAATTAATTATGAGATTTTGACTGGGAAAAAAGTTATTTTGGATAAGCCAAAGAAAAATGGCACGGTTCAATAAAGTTGAAGTAATTTAATTTGCATTAGATTACCAATTTTCGGTAGAATTATGTGTTTAGAATTGACTAGGCATTAGTTGATCAATTTTAAATTGTAAACAAAATCCTAATACTAGTATACCAAGCCATTGTCCTAGTTTAACAGAAATTCAATTGGAGGGTAGATTATAAACTAATCCAAATTAGTGGGATAAGTGACGGCAAAGATGTACCTTGATTTGGTAATGATAATTAACACATTCCTTTTAATTAATCCCAATTTCATTAGGATAAACCATAAAACTAATCCTAATTAAATCCTATTAGAATCCAACTAATAAATTATAGTATATATATGCCATTGGATTAACAAAATTCTCACGCCGAATCTGCCTCGAGCTAGTCTTTTTTTTTTTTTTTTTTCTTTTCACGCCAATTCGCTTTTGAAATTAGATAACAATATCCACGAATTGAATATCCGAAGCAGAGAAGTTTGGAACGTACAAATACAAATTTTCTTTCAATATTTAGTTTGATGTATCGAGGTAAGATGACGTTCAAGTGGTTCGTTTCATTAAGTTTTTATGTATTAAATGAAATATTCATGAATTACCAGTGAACCTTCGAGTTCCGCTTAACGAAATGTAAACTCTTTTTGCGTTCTTTTAACTAAATGCTAGCTTTTTTTGGGAATTCGAAAGTGACGATGTGATCAGAACCTCGTTTGATCACCGAAATACTACAAATAAAATGATGTATGAAGTGTCTATTTTGTTGATTTATTTAATTGTGTTATAGAAATTACATGTACTTTACTAGGTGTCATCTAAATACTCACTTTTACAAAATTACACATCTTAGTTCGGGCCAATTGGATGTATTATAGAATGGTGATGCGAGTTGTCAAGAGGATTTGAAAGTAATAAACTAATTAAGTTTTCTAATTTCTAATTTATTATTAGCACATATTGCCCATGTGTAGAATACACGGTGTTCTACTTATTGTAAATCTCCTAACATTACAAATAAACAACAAATTGTCTAAATGGTGATCAAGCATTCAAACAATATGATAGTCGTGCATATTTAATCAAGAACCCCAAGAATTAACTAAAATTACACCGGTTTTTGAATTAAAAACGGCCATCAATAGATTTCATCATTCATTTATTATACAAGAAATTTAGCCTAACATTACTATATTAAAATTACACAAAAAGGTATGAAAAGGAATCACCCGAAAGAAAGAAATAGATGTGGAACTCGAAAACTTAATTTCTTGCATTTCAATTTTCAATTCAAGCTATGGAACTTCAAATCTTGTTGTGGAGTCTCTTGTTTGCATTTTGCTAGCCTCAATTCTATGATAAAGATTAGGTCTCCCACGTTTTGGTTGGCCTTTTGGTTATAAAGGATGCAAAAGATATCAAATCAATACTTGCCTAATCAAATAAAAAGGCGGGGGGGGGGGGAAGAAAATCTTTCCCAACCGAAAAGCCATTCGATCGCATGGCTATATGTCTTGCAATAGCATGGTTAAGAGTATTTTGCTTCTGTAAATCAAAGGATCAACCATGCGATTGTATGATATTTTGGCCCACACGTTCGTATGGGTCTAATTGGGGGGCCAAATTTTATAATTTGGTATATGAACCTTTTTTTCACTGTGAACTCTTTATTCATTTTCATCTCATTATCTTCTCTTCTTGTCTAATTGCCTCCTAGAAATCTTGAATCTTTTTTATGATGTTTGATCCAACTTATGATTAATTACAATTTAGTCCATAAACTTTAAATTTGATGCAATTTTGTGATTTTTCGTTTGTTTTCCTCCAATTCCACCAAGATCATCAATAGTTACATTTATCAAACACCCCCAGCTTCAATCTTTGTTTGTGCTCAAACAAACTATACCCTAACTCAAAACATAATTGGTTAGATAACATGTCGTTGATCTTAGGATTGAAATTTTTGTATCAATACAAAGAATAGTTTCAAAATCACAGAAGAATTAATCACTACCTATTCATGCAAGACTCGACGTGTGTGTATGAAAACTCATGTAAAACATCACAAACTCATACTTGATTCAATTCCCAATACTCAACGATCGAATGCCTCATTTCTTCACTCGTAAGAAACACATCATAAACTTATTCTTTTCATGTAATTTTTTCAAGGTGTGATCCTAGGCTGAATTTTAGATAACCCTGATCCTTGTCGTCTCTAGTTTGAATAGATTTCACTAGTAGCAGTTAAACACTTCAACAATAAGGATTCTTCTATATTTTGATAGATTTGACCTCTAAGACTTAACTAGGATAATTATCTCTTATTAAAGGTCTAGTTCTTTAAAACAAGTGTTTGAGATTTATTCAAATTATTTAGTACGCCTCCTGTTTCATGAACTTGCTCTTTTCAGTTATGCTATGCGTATTCTGTTTCTTGCACTATCTTGATCCTTTTTTGAGTTTTCAATATGTCATCATTTGAATCTTTTATAAGGTAACTTTGCAATATGGCAGCTTTTTCCCTTTTTAATACTATGATTAGTCAATGTCCTTTATTAAGCACATATTCTTAAAAACCGACCCCCTAACTAAAAAATTTCACCTAATTTTCATTCTATTGGCCTTAGACAATTTACACAACAGTTTCACACATACAATCCGTAATCATATCAATATTCCTTACACTAGTTCATCAATCTCAAAGCTATCCTAGAAGTGGTTTAGGAATGTATGTAATAATGGATTTTCTTAATTTTAACAACCAAATCTCACTATATTTAACTTATTTCATTATATGAACCAGACATTCATTCATGATGCAAAAAATACAAGTATCGCAAGATCAAGTTTTACATAAATAAGCATTAATCAATCCCAACATGTAATATTTCAACTATTCTAGTCTAACACATAATTCAAATATATATATCATTGCCGACAATGCCATCTAAACAACACAAGCACACAAGAATTTTTTCCCTCTCTATATAACCTACAACAAACATGCAAAAGCAATAAAAATACACATAATCGATGATAACATCCCACCCCCAAACATAAAACATGCATTGCCCTCAATGTACGAGAATATAACACTAAGTACGCATAAAAGAAGGGCAAAGAGGTGAAAATGAAGACTCCTCTAATTAAGTCGAATGTGGTGGCTGAATTTGCATGAAAGTGCATGAGCTAGATGGTCTACTTGATCGCATCCGTCCCCTTGTTCAGTGTTGGTTTGAGTATTCCTGAATGTTACGTTCCTATAATATGAATAAAATTTAAACAATAGTGATCAAATAACTTGGAACAGATAATGCTAAGCCAAAACATCTCATTACGAACAAGAAATTCAAAGAATGAAAGAGAAACAGAACATTTGACATAGGCAAGTTACTGTCACGGATTGTGGCTGCAAGTTACTATTCACTTTTTTTTAGTTTATGGATAATGACACTTGAATAAAAATAAACTCCATATCCTATGTCTATAAAGCGTAATAGATAAAAGGGAATAAAATTGGTTGCCTCCCAATAAGCCCTTATGTATAGTCATTAGCTTGATTTCATTGTTTTGGCGACTCAAGATGGCTTAAAAAGATGATTTTTGGCCTTGCAATGACTAGCAAAAATCTTCAGCCTCATCCTTGACACTCCAATGCTGAAAGTTCCTGTATTGCTCTAATCAGTCCACTAATGCCCTTCTTGTAGCGATGACTTGCATAGTCATTTCTTACTTCAGTTTTTTTGTACTCCTTGAGGTAAGATGGTTGTTTGAGTGGAGGGGTTCATAGTAAAAATCTGTTGCTTATCTATCAACCTCAAAATTATCTCATAGGTTTTGAAGTCCAACAAAGTATGACTGATTGCTAGGAATGGTATTCCTAGGAACATTGGCATGTCTCAATTCTCTCTAATGTCAAGGACTATGAAATGGGTTGGATCTCTAGTTTTGATGAGCATGTCTTCAACTACTGCTTGATCGACTATCAACCAATCGTCTCATTTAGCTTCCCCAATCCTAGTTTCGTGTAAATGTTCAAGGGCATCAAGTTAATACTTGATCCAGAGTCAATCAACGCATTAATGTTATGTGAATCTCCTATAGAGTAAGGTAGAATGAAACTCCTTGAGTCTTTTAATTTAGGCGGGAGCTTATGCTGAATGATTGCACTGCATTCTTCAGATAATGCAGTTATTTAACGTTCGGGCAGCTTCTTCTTTTTAGTCAACTTCACTTTCAAAGACTTGGAGTAGTTCAAAATTTGTAGGATCGCGTCAATGAAAGAAAATGGGGCTGAATATGTAAGTGTATTAACAAGAACGGTTACCTTACCCTATGGATTATCTGATAGTTCTTCTTGATTAACATTAGTTGATTCTTCAGAAACCACTTGTTCCTCCTTTGTCGTTGGTACCTGATTTTTCTCGGTCCATTTCCTTTTTACACTAATATCTGGCAATTGAACTCCACTACTTATAGTGATAACCTAAAAATGTTCCTCTTTTAGCTGCTTTCGAAGACTTTGAGGAAAAGAAATAGGCGATACATAAGCTCGGATAGGGATAACATGCTTGAATAACGGTGTCTAAATAACTGCATAATTCATGGCTTCCACTGCTAACATCTGTTCCTGTGGATTTTTCTCTGTGTTGCTTGGCAGGGTACCCTGGGTATGTTTGACAATGCAGCTGTGATCTATCCCACCTGACTTTCTATGTTTTGGATAGAGGCCTACTAATTCTGGATTGCAGTCTTAGTTTTGGTGATGTACTTAACAAGTAAATTCTCCAAAGATTACATCTTCTCTTGTTATAGTTGAAAACTTGATGGGTTG
The DNA here is from genome assembly GCA_035079005.1 of Fraxinus americana. Classification (NCBI taxonomy): domain Eukaryota; kingdom Viridiplantae; phylum Streptophyta; class Magnoliopsida; order Lamiales; family Oleaceae; genus Fraxinus; species Fraxinus americana. The sequence continues at coordinate 14,205,306 of CM068719.1, read as the reverse complement.
CTCTGAACTGGATTTTCCTAACCCTGATCATTAGACCACGAGAAGTTTGGGTGATTCTTCCAACCAGGATTATATGTATTGGAGTATGGACTGTTCTGCTGCCTCTGTAAGTTTTCTTTATAGCTAACCTCTACAGGCTGAATCATATGAGTGGATGCTAAAGGGCAATTGGTAGTGATATGATCTGTCCCACAGCATACGTAAACTGGTGTTGGTTAGTGTACCATATTCACAGATCAAGATATATTATCTATTTTTTTGTAAGCACCTCCATCTGCTCTGCTAGTGCGGTCACTGCATTGATATTATGCACACCTACTGATTTTCTAAAAATACCCCTATGAGTGACCACATAGACTAATTCTCTTCTATCTTCTCATACAGCTCATGAACATCATCAATATCTATCTTCATTATTGATCCATCTACTGAAACGTCTATTATATTTCTATTGTTGGTGTAATCCATAATAGAAGATGTATACTTGAGCTTTCTTGGAAATGTCTAGATTTGGACACTTCCTTGAACATCTCCCATGCCTCTGGATAGCTCTCGAGGTCTTTTTGCTCAAAGGTGTGGGATTTATTCCAAATTTGATGGATTCGAGATGGCAGGAAAAACTTCATAGTGAACTTCCATATCATTCCAAAACATGATGTTCCCAGCGGGTAATGAATGAAGTCATTCTCTTGTGCCATCCTTCAAGGTGTGAGTGAATAAACACGTTCAAAAGACATTTGCCGACATTCCTTCATGACTAATAACATCACACAACATTAGAAAAAACTCTTATATGCTCATGTAGATTTTATGTTGCTTTTCCAAAGAACTTTATGATCTGAAAGACGTTAATGGCATCTGGTTGAAGTGGAAATTAGCCTGTCCAAAATGAGGGCAGATGATAACAGGTTGCACATGTGCAGGTACTAGATCTGCATAATCCCCGACCAATATGGGGGTGTTTGACACCCATTTTTGTGAAAGAATGTGTTTTTGAATAGTGATTGATGGAAGAATGTGTGGTTAAAAAGTAAGGAGAATTTTTAGGTTTATGTGTAATATTATTTTATTGATAGAATGTGTGGTTGAAATGAAGAAAGAGAAAAAAAATTAAAATGAGAATGAGAAAAAAATGGGTGCCAAACGGGGGCATAGGGGCTTCATCAGTGATAACCATCTTCTGAATTAGCTATTGTAGTTGAAGTCGATCCTGGACCTAATTCTGATTGAGATTTTGATTACAGCCATTTCTCTGCTATTTTATATTCTCTTTTGCGCTATTTGCAGGTTCTTTCGATCTCAGGATCTAATAGAGCAAGCTTGACCTCTTTAGAATCTTGTATAAAATGGCAATCGCCTAAGAAGAACAAAACACAAGATAATAAGGTAGTGTGATCAATAGCCTAAAACAAAAGTATAGTAATAATATGAACTAATAAACTACAATTAACAAATTACTTAATGACAACTGTACCAAAAACTTGTTCGGACAAAACCCACAAACGTACAGATCGTTGACAAGTAATAATATGATAAGTTGAGTTATTGTCCCATGAGAAATAATTGCTAATTACAGTTCACTATTGTGTATCAAATTCGTTGTTTGTAACACAAAAGAGTGATTGTTTTGATCTCTATTTTCAATTCTCAAATCGTGTAAGTTAGTGTTTTTCAAGTGTTTATGACAAACGATAATCCATCAATATTCAATATTCTTTTTCAAGATATATTAAACATATCTTAAGTACGAACCGATCATATTCCTAGTCCTAATCTATATGCAAAGATAGGATTCTATACACAATTATCACATAAGATTGCACACGCCATAAATGTCATTCCTAACACATATTGTTCGTGTGTCAAATACACAGTGTTCTACTTATTGCGGGTCATCCAATACTACAAATAAACAACTAATTGTCTAAATGGTAATCAAGCATTCAAACAATACAATAGTCATACATATTTAATCAATGACACAAGAATTAACTAAAATTACTGAAGTCTTCGAATTAAAACGGCAATCAGTAGGTTTCATCATTAATCCAATGCACGAGATTTAGCCTAAAATTATTGTATTAAAATTAACATAAAGATATGATGTAACGCCCCAAATTTTCATAAATACAGAGTGTTATCAAAAATTCAATTTTCTTTGTATTAAAAGCGGAACAATGAAATAATATTCTTTAAAAAATAACTGAAATATTCATAAATTCACACACACACACACACACACACACACACACACATATATATATATATATATATATATATATATATATATATATATATATATATATATAATCGCTTATTAAATAACATGTCTCTGACCGAATTAAACTAATTAATAATTTGAAGACACAAAACTTAATGTTTATTTTTCCCTCAATCTCCTGGCAGCTTGCATCACCATCTGAGCCAATTCCAATTGACCTGAACTAACCTGTAAAATTTTGTAAGAGTGAGTATTTAAGAATACCCGTAAGATACGTGCAGTTTCCATATACAATTATATGTAATAAAATAAACACTTCATATCACTCCTCAGTTATGGAGTATATTGGTGACCAAGCGACACACCTATTTTAAGTCATCTTAAATTCATGTAGGATCTCTTGTCTCTTAATAAAGAATTTGAAGGTCCACTGACAATTCATGCATAAATTATTGAATATAAAAACATAAGAAAACGAACCACTTGCATAAAGTATTTTACCTTGACTTTGAAATGTTGTAAAGAATAAAATATTGCACGTGAAAACCCTTTTCTATATTTCTCTCTTTCTCTGGCTTGACTATTTCTTTTCTTTAGATAAAGAAAACTTCCTGAAGTTTCTGAAGGTAAGTGTGGAGGTACATGTGCTTTATATATGTAAGACGAGTAATAGATAAGTTTCACTTAAACATAATTTATTTGATTTAATCCTAATTAGATTGTTATTATCACGTGCATGCATACGTATATATGTATAAGATAATGATGGAGTGTTGAGATAACCAATCAAACTCATCTTTTTTTTTTTTTAATAGTAATGTGTCCTTATCTTTCATCAAAAAAGAGGGCTGATGGGACATGGCTTCCAGACTTTGACTTTCTTTAGGACTTTTACTTTAAAACTTTTGACCAATCATAATCAAGAATTTCAATTTCATTTTATCTACACTAACAGACAAAATCTTCATATAAGATTAGGATTAAAATTTGGTAAAACAAATCATAATAGGACACATGTACTTTGATTGAAAGCTAGTACTTGAACATTCTACAAATATGACTACAATTTAACTTTTAATTTTTATCAAAATAACTTGGGCCTAATTTTTCCAAATTAACTTTTTCTCGAGCCTAAAATACATGATTAAATACGAGCTATCCAATTAGTACAATATTGATATACTTATCATCACTCTATCAAAATCCAAATATTTGACCCAAAAACATAAGAATTTAAAACATACTTCACTTTAGTCCCTCAACTTTCAAAATAATAAAATATAATATATTGACCAAATAAATTTTTATTCTAAAATTCTGGGGCATTACATATGATAAGGCATCACCAAAGACAAAGAAATGGATGTAGAACTCAATTTTGATTTCTTGTACTTCAATCTTCAATTCGAGCTTTGGAACCTTAAATCTTGTTGTGGAATCTCTTATTCACCTCTTGCTAGCCCCAATTCTATGATAAAAACTAGGTTTCCCACGTTCTATCCAGCCTTTTGTTTATAAAGGATGCAAACAATATCAAATTGAAACTTGTTGAATCAAGAAAATGTAATGAATATCTTTCCCAGCCGGAAAGCCATCCAATCACATGGCTATATGTCTTGCGATAACATGGTTAAGAGTGTTTTACTTCTGTAATTCAAAGGACCAACCATGTGATTGCATGGTATTTTGGCCCATGCCCATGCGATTTCATGGGTCTAATTAGGGGAAGGGGGTAAATGTTGCAATTTGGTATTTGAACTTTTTCCACTGTGAATTTTAGTCCTTCATTCATTTCCATCCCATTATCTTCTCTTCTCATCCAATTGCCTCCTAGAACTCTTGAATTTTTTTTATGATGTTCGATCCAACTTCTGATTAATTATACTTTAATCCCTGAAATTTCAATTCGATGCAACTTAGCCCTTTTTCGTTTGTTTTCCTCCAATTCAAGCAAGATCATCGATAGTTACCTACGGAATATTCCAATTTAATAGCCTAAATAAGTGTACAAAATATTCTTATCACATATCACATCCAAAGAGAAAAAACAATAAAAGTTTACTAGCAGATGAATAGAACAAAAAAATTCAATTTGCATTGTTAACTATCGAAAACTTCAAGCGTGCTATGGAGCATGAAAGATAAAAAAAATTGTTGTATCCTCTTTATAAGGATCAAGTTTTTAGATAAGGTGATTCAATACATTCCAATTAGCATGACTACATTTTAGTGGACATTAAATTGCAAACAATCAAAACATAAATAAATGGAAAATATTATTTATAACCACCATTGGTTGTCGAGAAAAGCCACTACTCCTACATAAGTACATAACAAAACTGAATCAATTTGTAGTAGGTGAAGTATTTAGCATATAAATCGTTTATATCTTTTATATGCTCTTCAACCAAGTCGCTCGAGGAATTCTTATAGGTAATTTTGCAAACTTTCTTCTTTTTTGAGTCTGAATAAGTTCGATAAGATCCCTTTAGTTCACATCCTATCATGTGATGAGTGGCAGCATAAGAATAGCCTATCCATTAATTTATGAGTTTAAATCTTCATAGAGGAAATGGATATTTATTTAAATATATTCTTGGAAAGGATGATTACTTTAGATTGGATTAAGTTGATAAGATCTATTTTTTAAGTTCCCCAACGTGAGGTTGAACCCCTCCTTTCCTTGGATGAAAGGGAACTTCTTTCCAACCAAACTTTGTTGGAAATTTGATGTATAGTTGTATTTCTATAACCAAAAGCATGTGCATGCAAATACGATAAAATCGTGACTTACTGGGACAATTTACGAGATAGAGTCTTGATTTACTGAAACCAAGATAAGCATATGAAAATATGCACAAATTAAAATTTAATGGAACATAAAAATAAGGAGGTGAAATGAGGGAAGATATGTGCAAATCTGCTTAAAATAGATTTTGCCCCTTACATTGGTGCTAACAAAATCAAATAATCGTGTATCAAAAAATACAACATTTCTTTCAAAATAAATATAGCATATTGATTTTGTCGGACGAACCACTGCTTGACTATGCTCTTCTAGACTGGATGATATCAAATAAAAAAATATCAAACATGAAAATTAAAAATAATTTTGAAATTAATTTGGAATAATTTGGAGAAGGAATTAGAAATCAACTAAATTGAATTGATTTGGAGTGAAAAAAAAAATGGCATTAGGAGGCTCCAATTTTTAGATTTCAACGTGTCTTTTCCCAATGGCTATATCGTTTGACACATATTAATTTAACTATTGGATCACACTATTTCAAATTGGTTCATAATGTAGTGGTCTATATCGCACCCTATCAAAATATCATTACTCTTCATTATATACCTTTTGTTAGAAGAGTTACACCAAATCATCGCAATCATTATATGGATATTCTAACAATCCCACGTGAAAGGAAGAAGTCGACAATGTTCTAGGAAGACGAAGAAGAGATTTACTAAAAGATAATGAATCAGGATAGGTTACTTCTGCTTTGAACCTTCTTTAGTAAAAATTCACCGAACTTACTTGGCTAATGAGCGAACTCAATGTTTTAAATGGTCGACCATTATTATAAGCCTAGACAATATATCAAAATTGCGTTCTCTATTGTATTAATTATTCGATCACGAACTCTATTGGGTTCTACAAGTGCGTTAGAGGATTCATATAAATAAAATTCTCATTTGAACTGACACTCATATAGGATATATTCTATAAAGGTTACCCTACAACACTCCACTTATTAATTACAAGTCATCATTAAAAGCTTAGTTTATCTTAGCCAATCTTTGTAGGAGCACTTATTTGCATAGAATGGAGTTAAAACTCCGAAATGTTTCTCATCGAGTCATTCATAACTAGTTATCCTATATAATCTAGTCTATGGGATCTTTAGTCACCAGATTAGTTGACCCATTAAGTTTAGGATTTAAACCTATTTTTCACGATGTATGGTCTATTTTCTCTCTATATATCCCTTTTGTAAATGGATATGCAAGTTATCATTTGACTTAACAAAATCAATTAATATTGATCCATTTGAGAGTAACTATCGAACCATATTATGTCTACGATGTATATATCTTGATTGTCAATTGTATACAGTTTTTTGTGCTCTAGCTATATTTGTTTGATTATTGTAATGAATACCTATAGCTGGTACATGCTATCCTTTTTCTACATGTCTCATTTTGCGACTCGACGAACGCGGTAAAGTTAGGAAATGAATTGAGTTTATGTGTTGACCATGATATGGCCAAATAAAGTTAAGTCAAAATTTATGTATACTTTCACATGCATGTATTGTTTCGATAAGTCGAAATTCTATACGGTAATTTACACCAGGAAGTCGTCATTTTATTGCATTTGCATGCACATGTTTTTAGTTAAAGGAATATATAATTATACACCAATTTTCCAATAATCTTAAGATAGATTTCATGTGCATTTTTTATTTTATTTTGCTGTATGAATTGTTACTAAAATTCTTTTTATAATTGGCAATGGCACATATGCTATTGCATGTTGTATTATATTCAAAATATGTAGTCTCAAACTAAACTTGTATGCTACTTATTTCAATAAGATCATTGCACTCTTTTGAAACTGCATATTATTCAACGCATAATTAAATCTTTGCATGCACTATTTTTTTCACAAAACCGAAAAGTTTGTATACAAAATTGAGCATATATTTGTGATTCTGTGCACAGAAAGGATTAAAGCATCAAAGTAAACATTTTGTTATTGCGTGTATTCAGTTTATTGAAATTAATCCCACGTTTCCAATGTTTATATATATTATCAGTGAACATCTTGCTCCGATAGGTGGCTTTGAGATTTTTTTTGCCCGAATAGCATCACCTTATAGAAGTAGAGGCCTCTATCAGTGATAAAAGAGGTATGCTCTTATCCCAGAGGTACACATAAATCTGGTTGTATCCCCAATAGGTATCTATGAAGTTAAAAAGCTCATGTCCCACATTCGCAACTACAAGTTATTCTATTTGTGGACAGAGAGAAGCTATCTTTAAGGCATACTTCATTAAGGCTGGAGAAGTATATGTAAGCCTTCCACTTACCACTGTACTTTTTTACCAGGATAGTGTTGCAGACCCATTGGGTTAATGGGACATTTTGATAAGACCATTGGGAGGCCTCCATTTTTACTTGCGCGGTTCACATTTTAGGTCAATCTTGAAGTGGTGAAAATTGTCCATTGGGTCAATGCCCACCATGTATTTGTGCTTTCAAGCAAAGACATCCAAGTTTTTGCTCAAATTTTTTGAGAGTATCATTTGCCTCTTTTAATATGTTCTTTCCAATTTAGAGAGTCTTCGTGGGGTCTCTGAGGTCTACCGAGATGCTTTCAAGTTCTTCTACATGAGTTGTATGTGAATCTAACTCGATGATACGGGTATAATTTATCAAATATGATCCCTTCTGTAAGGGTCCTTCTTTCAATAGGAGTTATGGTGTCGTAGCCTTTTCTATAGAGCCCTTCCCTCTTTAGGGGATCCAATCATTTCAACATCTCTCCCTTGTTCACGGGTATCTCATTTTTCGGGGGCACTGATCACCTTGATAGCCCAAGAATGACTAATCAAAACAAGGATAAATTTGATTTTTAAAAGATTTTTCAAAAATTATTCTTAAATCAAGCAAGTTGGGAACAAGTAGATGAATCAAATAATAAACTTAACCACAATAACGATGAGTAAAAGAAAGAGAGGACGCAAATGATGTCATTTTTGGGGTTCGATTCAAACAAATGATCTACGTCCTTAATTACTAAGCTTTCCATCACAAGCAAAGCCTTTTCGCTATTGCACAATTTTAATATTTACAATGCTTTTGATGATTTACAAACAAGGACAATCGATCCTTATACAATATTGAACTTTCAAGGGATATCAATATGACCCACAAGTCTAAAGAAATGATTTCATAATGAAGTTTCTCTCTTAGTAAATGATAGAAATGAAATATCAAGAGAAACTAACACTTCAATGAATATCGATAAATTATAGATCAAGTCTTAGGTAAGAAATTTTGATGAAATGATAATTAAAAAAATTGATTCAATCAATCAAAGTTTTTCAACATAAAGATGAAGAAGAAATAAATGCAATGTAAGCTCAAAAAAATTCTCTTTATGCACTTGAAAGACCTTACATTGATTACAAAACGAGAACCTATTTATAGAGGACGATTCGTAAAACATTCTGTAAGTTCGGATGATGGACTAAGAAACCAGTACAAGTTCAAATGACCCAAAATATAGCAGTTGGACAAAAAGGTGTAATGTCGGAATGGTCAAATTTTTGAACCATTAGATTTTCAATCAACCGTAGTAAGGAATAATATTCGCCCTCAGTAAAACACAAAAAGGCTAAATATATGCAAGTCGAAACAAGAGAGTAATCTTCGTGTTCATAGCATAATACATATTATGGCATACGTGATGACATGTCAAAAGCATATCCATGTTTAAGGACCATAAATATGGTTCCATAATACGTAAGGTAAATACAAAATGTTAACGACATCAAGAAACAAATCTATTACTCCAGAGATGGAGGCGGGGAAGGAAGAGCGAGTCGATATGGGCATTAAGTGCATTTTGTGAAGCAAGCACCTGTTGAAGCAACTCAGTAATTCCATTGACAGAGGAAGTAAGAGAGTCGATACACCCATTCAAAATATTGTAGTGATCCTTTGTGAATTTAAAGCCGTAGGTAAAAGGTAGAACACTCGAGCTTGGAACATCATGAGAAGGGCTTGGAATATAAGGGAATGGTGCATCATCTTCGACTTAATCATCACCTACCATAGCTTGATTCCTTTCAAAAGGTAGAGTCGAGGGCCTGACTCTATATTAAAACCTCTTGCCACCCATTGCCCTTGGTCCTTCGCAATTTTCATTCTCTTAAGAGTGCTAATATTTGTTGTATCGGTAGGTCATTGAGAAATTGAAATCTCATCATTCAAAGACACCTCAAAATGTTTAAATTTTTTTATGAGAAGCATCTCAAAGGGTGAAAATTAACTCTAGTTGTAGAATGAACTGTAACGACCCGGGTCCCACTTAACGGGCTGTCCTGGCCGTTAGATCGACGACGTACTGTCCTCACTGTACCAGCATGGGTCTTTTCAGCATGTTTTATCCTCACTCGCACGCTCCCCGAGAAAACCTCCCAGGGGGGTCACCCATCATAGAATTGCTCCAAGCCAAGCACGCTTAACTGTGGAGTTTCCAACGATGGACTTTCGGAAAAGAAGGTGCACCTTGTGATATGAGTAGTACCTATCAAATCCTTTTAAACTTTCTTCTAACGATGGACTTCCGGAAAAGAAGGTGCACCTTGTTTTCAGGAAGTCCATCGTTGGAAACTCCACAGTTAAGCGTGCTTGGCTTGGAGCAATTCTATGATGGGTGACCCCCCTGGGAGGTTTTCTCGGGGAGCGTGCGAGTGAGGACAAAGCATGCTGAAAAGACCCATGCTGGTACAGTGAGGACAGTACGTCGTCGATCTAACGGCCAGGACAGCCCGTTAAGTGGGACCCGGGTCGTTACAAATGGTATCAGAGCTAGGTTGCCAGCCATAAATCGGGAACTAAGTGCTATGCGGGACAAAGTGCTACGCCATAGGACGGGAGCCACCTCTTGAACCCGCAGGAGCCACCTCTAGAATCCCAACGCCTGGCAACGGATCCTCAGATGTATCAAGCGGGACGAGGACGTCGCGAGTCTAATAGGGGGGTGATTGTAATACCCCAGACCAAGAAAGTTTAAGAGATTTGATAAGTACTACTCATACCACAAGGTGCACCTTGTTTTCCGGAAGTCCATCGTTGGAAACTTCACAGTTAAGCGTGCTTGACTTGGAGCAATTCTATGATGGGTGACCCCCCTGGGAGGTTTTCTCGGGGAGCGTGCGAGTGAGGACAAAGCATGCTGAAAAGACCCATGCTGGTACTGTGAGGACAGTACGTCGTCGATCTAACGGCCAGGACAGCCCGTTAAGTGGGACCCGGGTCGTTACAAATGGTATCAGAGCTAGGTTGCCAGCCAAAAATCGGGAACTAAGTGCTATGCGGGACAAAGTGCTACGCCATAGGACGGGAGCCACCTCTTGAACTCGTAGGAGCCACCTCTAGAATCCCAATGCCTGGCAACAGATCCTCAGATGGATCAAGCGCGACGAGGACGTCGCGAGTCTAATGGGGGGTGATTGTAATACCCCAGACCAAGAAAGTTTAAGAGATTTGATAAGTATTACTCATACCACAAGGTGCACCTTCTTTTCTGAAAGTCCATCGTTGGAAACTTCACAGTTAAGCGTGCTTGACTTGGAACAATTCTATGATGGGTGGCCCTCCTGGGAAGTTTTCTCGGGGAGCGTGCGAGTGAGGACAAAGTATGCTGAAAAGACCCATGTTGGTACTGTGAGGACAGTACGTCGTCGATCTAACGGCCAGGACAGCCCGTTAAGTGGGACCCGGGTCGTTACATGAGCAATGTTCACATAACCAATGACAACGCCCTACCAAAAATGAGTCAAGAAGGAAAAGATCAAAGTGCGTAACCTCATCAAGGTCACCTTTCCTTGGAATTATGACATTGACATGTT